>BTHU01000017.1:21543739-21883739 GCA_036184795.1 Tokudaia tokunoshimensis
CAGGTTTTGAGGCAGAGTCTCACTATACAGTGCTAGTTGGCTTAGCGCTTATTGTATATAGAGCAGGTTGGCATCTTTGGACACTTGCACACACTGTCTTTTTACATGTGTATGCCTTTGGAGGCCAGCAGAGGGCAGTAGATCAATCGCTTGGAGCTGCAGTCACAGTGGTTGTGAGCTGGCCAGCTACATGCGGTGGAATTGAACTCCAGTCCTGAAAGACCAGCAAGTTCTCTTTACCACTACACCATTTCCATCTCTCCTGGGTAGCTTTAGTTTTTTTGTTTTTTGTTTTTTGTTTTTTTTTTTTCGAGACAGGGTTTCTCTGTGTAGCCCTGGCTGTCCTGGAACTCACTTTGTAGACCAGGCTGGCCTCGAACTCAGAAATCCTCCTGCCTCTGCCTCCCAAGTGCTGGGATTAAAGGCGTGCGCCACCACCGCCCGGCTGGTGGTTTTAGTTATTACTTTTCTGTTTTTTTGTTTGTTTTTTTTTTTTTGGTGAAAATACTCAAAACTTCCGTTTTCTTAGACTCCTTTAATTTACAGTCTTCATTCCATTTGAATATGTTTTCTTGTTTGTTGTCATTTCTCTAAAGCTCATTCTGTAAAGCTCATGGGACTTCTATTAGACAGATGTTGAGTCTGATACTCAGCACCTCTGGTGATCTTTATTTTACCAGTTACATGTTTCTCAAGAACTCCTTCCTACTTTCTACTGTCTTCTGGACTTCATTTTTCTTAGTGGTTTGTTTCATTGTTCTTCTCTGCGAGGATTTTTGTTACTTCCTTGTTGAAGGAACCCAGGACCTTGAGCATGCTAGGGAGTACTCTACCACTGACCTACACCTCGCCGGCTGTGATTGCTTTTAGTGATTAAAATCTCTTGAAACTCTCAGGAAGCCATTGAAGCACATGTTGTTTGACTACTTCCAATATTCACATTATTATTCTAAGAACCACTTGTTCCTTATCTTTCTGCTTAAGTTTTATCAAATTTGTAGCAATTCTTGGTCATATATTTGAGTTGTAACTTATTTTGACTGATAAAATTGGTTAGCTGTCTCACCTTTTGGAGTGAGGTCCATTGGTTTCCTGAAGGTAGTAGAACTTGCTGTAATAGATGTATAGTAAGGAGAGTGGGGAGGAGCAAACATGGAGTAAACAGGCAGCTGCCACACTTACCAAAGGAAGTCTGTTACAGTCTGATATGGAAGTGCATTAGTTTAATTCTATTCTTGGGTTCAATTACCTTTCCCTATATTGTGTCCCCAATCCTTGTTATTGAGCTGCCACCAAACATAGAGCCTTTACTGCAGTTTTACTTGTTTCCATCCATCCGTCCGTCCATCCGTCCATGTGTGAATGCTAGTGAAGGTCTGAAGATAGCTTGAAGGAGTTGGTTTTGTTGGTCAGCCGTGTGTCTGAACTCAGATTGTCCACTGAATCATCTGCTGACCTTTGACTATAATCGAGGATATTACTTGTATCCACTGTTAGTTCCCTTTGTATTGAGATCATGATTTCATACTAAGGCTTTCATAAAAACTTTCATATTTGAGAATTCCTTGCAATAGATTTCTAGTTTTCTGCCAAGTATTCTCCACACACACACACACACACACACACATACAATTTTTGCTTTTTTGTTGCTGTTTTTGAAGGCAAGGTCTTAGCTTTTGCTGTCCTAGAACTCTGTAGACCAGGCTGACTTTTCAACTCACAGAGACCTGTCAGCTTTAAGGGTGTTGAATTAAAAGCATATATCAACACATCTGGCCTATTTTCCTGACCTTTTTGTTTCTGAACTGGGCTGGTTCACCCTTTCTTAGGCAACTTGGTGGTCCTTCACTCCTGAGCTATCATTTTATTGCTTCCAAATTTAGGGCTAACACCTGATTGACATAGTACACTACAGCACAGAACTCCTTGGACTCAAGTAATCCTCCTGTCTCAGCCTTTCAAGTAGCTGGGACTACTACCAAGACCATCTTAATTCTCCATTTTTTTTTAAGTCACCTGTTAAAAATATAAGTGTGAGGTTTTAGAGATGGCTCAGAGGTAAGACCACATAGCACTCTTGCTGAGGACCTGCGTTCATTTCTTATCATACCCTCATCAGTTGACTTACACCCCTGTCACTCTAGCTCCAGGAGAATCCCTTGCCCATGATCTCCTCCTGTTTGTGGCCTCCACAGGCCCCCTCATTCAAATAGTCCTATACACATAATTAAAAATAATAAAAAAACTAACTACATGCAGACCTAAATCTGAGTTGTTCATACTTGCTAGATGGCAGACACTCTACCACTGAGCTATCCCCTGCCCCTAAATCATACAGTTAGGTTTAAGGTAAGTGACCAATTAAAATAAAGATTCATGAGTTAAGCCTGTTATTGCTTTTCATGTATTCCCTGAACTACCATACCATACTTTAAAATAGAGAAAATGATGTAAAGAAAACCAGCGAACATTTACACCTTAAATAAAAAGGAAGGGATTGATGTGGAATCTATAATAAAAAGTATTGTTTGTTTTTGTGATTATGTGTGCATGTGTTTGCATTTGTGTGCCCATTCCAGAGTGTGCTGGGAACCAAACCAGAGGCTTGTACAAGCTGAGATGCTGAGATTTGGAGCGAGTGTCTTTTTATTTTTTTAGGGATCATTTGAAAAGTGAAAATGAAAGGACTTAGTTTGGGAAAGGGCTCTCAAGCTGTTCTCTGTTGTCTGTGCTCTTCCCAGTGGTAACAGCTCTTGGGTAGACATAGATATTCTGTTGGAATATCCCCACAGTGAGCTCTTCCAGGACAGAGACTGGATCAGGACTTTTTTAAGTTTTTGACTATTACCTGTATTGTATAGGGTCTGAGTACTGAACATAAGTACCTACTGGAATTAAACTATATTAAAATATATTATTCTTGACTTCAAATTATTTTATGTGTTCTTTATCATACAAAACTAATTCTAAAAGTTTTATTTATATATTTATTTTACTTGTGTAAGTGTGTCGCTTGCATGTTTGTATGTGTACCATGTGTGTACCTGGTATCTGAGGGAGTAAGAAGCCATCAGATTCCCCAGACTGGAGTTATAGACGGTTGCAAGGTATTATGTGGGCTCTAGGAACCAAACCCAGGTCCTCTGAAAATTAACAAGTGCTCTTAACTGGTGAGCTATCAATACAACCCACAATTTTACCTTTTAAAGTTATTTTCTTTATTAAGGTTTTTTTTTTTGAAACTTAATGTGTATAAATATGTGTTATGTATGTGTGCTAGGTTCATGCCTGGTCCTGAAGGAGGTCAGAAGAGGGTCATGGATCTCTTGAAACTGGAGTTAGGCATGGTTGTGAGCCACCATGTGGGTTCCGGGAATTGAACTTGGGTCCTTTCCAGGATCCTCCATCGAGTGTTCTTAATTGCCATCTATCTAGCCCCAGCTCCCTTTATTCAGACAGTCTCTGTAGCCCAGGCTTTTCTCACCCTTGTTCCTCTTGCCTTAGTTTTTTAATACTGGTACTACAAGTATGTGTACCCAAGGGTTACTCTTTTCCTGTGCAAATTGTACTCAGATTCCCAGAATTCACTCTTCACACTGTTTAGAGGAGGACAGAATAGAGCAACCTGTTTTATTAAGAATAATTTTTGTCATGTTTTATGCTATTGAAAATTGAACCCATGGCCTCATCTGGTTGGTAAGTAATCTACCATCGAGCTACATCTAACTCCATGACGTTTGTTTTATTTTTGTCTTTAGACAGGTCTCACTGTGTAAGCTTGGCTGGCCTGGAACTCACAAGAGATCCGCCAGCCTTGCCTCCTAAGTGCTGGCCTTAAGGTGTATGCCCCTGCACCTGGTCCCCACACCTGGCCCGCACACCTGGCCCCCACACCTGGCACTCACACCTGGCCCTCACACCTGGCCCTCACACCTGGCCCTCACACCTGGCACTCACACCTGGCACTCACACCTGGCACTCACACCTGGCCCTCACACCTGGCCCTCACACCTGGCACTCACACCTGGCCCCCACACCTGGCCCTCACACCTGGCACTCACACCTGGCCCCCACACCTGGCCCTCACACCTGGCCCCCACACCTGGCACTCACACCTGGCCCTCACACCTGGCCCTCACACCTGGCCCTCACACCTGGCACTCACACCTGGCACTCACACCTGGCACTCACACCTGGCCCTCACACCTGGCCCTCACACCTGGCACTCACACCTGGCCCCCACACCTGGCCCTCACACCTGGCACTCACACCTGGCCCCCACACCTGGCCCTCACACCTGGCCCCCACACCTGGCCCCCACACCTGGCCCTCACACCTGGCCCTCACACCTGGCCCTCACACCTGGCCCTCATACCTGGCCCCCACACCTGGCCCTCACACCTGGCCCCCACACCTGGCCCTCACACCTGGCCCCCACACCTGGTCCCTCCACCTGGCCCCCACACTTGGCTTTTAACAAAAAAGATTTGTTTGATTTCTGGGTTTTTTCTTTTTTCTTTGATAAAGAACAAGTTCAAACCTGTTATACCAGCACATGTTCGGCTGAGGCTGGATTTTCCCAGTGTCAAACCTAGCCTGGTCTGTGGTGGAGGGAGAAAGGAAGGGAGAACAAAAGAAACAAAACATGATCAAAAATGATCAAAAAATGATCTTCTTTATTTCATGCCTCTATTATAATAAGGCTTTGACCAACTTTCGAATTCTAGATACACAGGTCTTTTGTTTGTCTTTTAAGATAAGTCTCACTGTGTGGCCTTGACTGGCCTGGAACTCAGTGTAGGTCAGGCCCTGTGTGCCTTGGGAGTGCTGGTATTAAGGAGTGTACCATTTCACCCGGCTCAGAGCTGTTTTCCTTCATCTCAGGTTTTCCAGGGTTTCCCCCACTTTCTTAGACTCTATTTCTGAATGATTTCATTGCATTTTGTCACCTGTCTCTCAGCTAGAATTTATTAAATACTTCCCTCATGATTAGACCGCAGATTTCTGGTTTGGGGAAGAAGCTCAGAGGTGCTGTCTTGCTCTCATCATCAAGGATGCACACTGTTGATATGACTTGATGTTACCCGTGGTTATGTTCTTTTCTACACTGTACCTTTAGAAGGGATTCGTGGTACACAGCTTCCACTCAACAATCAAGGAGTTCCATGTCTTAATTTCCTTGAGTAGAGTAACTACCAGTACTATTCCTGGGAGATTCCACTCTAGCCCAAAACACATATTCAGTTATTAATTAGTGTATTCTAAAAAAGTGTTCACTGAGATATGTTTAATATGATGGAATCTAAGTAGTATATCGTCATCTCTCACTTGAAGTTTTTCTCATTTCTGCATGTAAGAAATGAGGATAATTGTCAAGATCCAGTTGGTATACATGTCATCTCAGAATATTCATTTGTGCAAAGAACTAGAGGAGCCTTAGAATAATAAGTTATACAACCCGGAGGGGACTGTGCAGTAGATCCCACCTCCCAGCAGTGTTTGGGGATTCGTGTGACCTGGCTCTCACGTGGGTACATTTTGTCACAGCTCTTCTTTCATTTCTTTTGATAAAGGTACCATTGCACATTCAGCTACAGTTGATGTTTCAAATAGCCATGATTACCACGAGGTTAATGAAATACCTGGCTAGTATAGGTCTGTGAACTTTACTTGGCCATTATCTAACAACTGAAAATCCACTAATCCATCTTCATTCTTACTTCTGGAGGAAGACTTGCACCAGAGTGTCACTTAGTCAGCTTTTGTTTTTATTCTTGATTCCACTTTTTCTTCCTTATTAGAGGTTTTAGTCGTGGTTCTAGTTTATTCTTGCCACTGGTGACCAATATCAATAAACATCATTATTGCAACATAGATCCAATTTTGATTGTCTACTCCCTTATTTTTAAGAGGAATATCTCAAAATGTTACGCAGGCCGGCCTTAAACTCTCAGTCCAAGTGTTGCTCTGACCTCACCCTCCTTCTTGAGCACATTAAGCTGTGTACATGTGCTATTACACTCGGCCTATCTTGTTGCTGCCAGACTTCTGCCCTCTTTTTTTGTTTTTGGACACGTGTTGCCATGACTGGCATGGAAGTCTGTTTAGATCAGGTTGGTCTCCAACTCAGAGATCTGCCTGTGTCTGCCTCCTGAGTGCTGGGAAGTAAAGTTGTGGTGCACTCCCCACCCTCTTTTGAACTCAGACTGGCAGATATGCATGTAGCTGAGGATGACCTTGAACTGATCATTCTCTCACTTCCCATGCACAGAGTGGGTGACCATGCCCTCACCATCAATCCTGTAAATGTTTCTGTAGTGATTATATTTTTGTAGCTTTTCAAATAATGACTTTGACTATTCTGCTTTAGTTATGAATGTCTGTGGAAATGTTTACTAGAGGTATTTGACTATTGAAGTACACACACACACTCCTACCCCTACCTCTCCAGAGCATTTTTCTGAAGGACTTCGTAGGGCTTGTGTAGGTGTGGGGCAGTACCCTCAGCCCGGGGCTGGAGTGCCTTCTGACCCTGGTGTTAACTAAGCAGTGGGAAGAAAAGCACTGAAGAGTTGTCACTTTTTTACTCTTGATCTTTGAAGACTCCAAAATCGCTTTGAAGAAGTTGGTTGGCATGAAATAAATAGCATATTGCGTCTTGAGTTAGAACTGAAGGATCTGGACGACCCAGGAGCACTCCAGACAACCTTGGGTGGTGGTTCTGAATGACTAGAGTTTCCTGTTTACCAGCCGCCTTTCAGAAATCTACTAGGCTTTTCTCTGCGAAAGTGCAAATTATGCCCTTTGTTTATACTCTCTCCACATACCGTATACAAAGTAACAGCACTCTAACATGTAAGTTTTAGCAAACATTTATGCCTTTGTGGTTTTGTCTGACCACAAATATTTATTATATACTCAACAGAATTCACTTTGATATTAGAAGTACATAAGTAGTTACGTGATACTAGCTTATAAATTGTATGTATAACTTCACTTTCTAAACTGCCTAACAGTTTCTTTTAGGCCTGCTTTTGGGATTTTTTTTCATATACCCATGCAGTTAGTAGAAAACTATAGAAGCCAATTCACCTGCTTATATGAGTGTGACTTAAATAGGAGCTTGGAAGATCTATGATACACCTTCCTTTTTATTCTAGTGGGTTGGAGTTTGTGTACTGGCTGCTTTTTTTTGACACCATATATTTGAAATTGTTACAGGTTAGTTGAATAGTTCTGTATTAGTATTTAGGTTTAATTAAAAATCTTTATATTTTTGGCATATCTATTTCCGATTTCTTTTTTAATAAATACATACTTCAGATGGTTGAAGGACTTTCCTTCTCCTTGTCCAAATGTGTCTACTTTCCTGAATTTAGGTATGTCACTATCGGACAACATGACTTGAGCTAGCATTTCACATTTCCGTAATTGGTTTTGTGGTGAATGTGGCAGTACCCTAAGAAAAACTTTGTAACCAGATTCTCCCACATTTATGTTGCCAGTACTGAAACTCAGAGGTGTGGGGGAAAACATCTTATCCGTTTAAAAATTCCATCATTGCCTATGCGTCAGTGCCATGTTGCTCGGACAGTACACTGAAAACTCTGCCTAGAAAATACCCATTCTGCAGGTGACTCTGAGCTCCATAGTTTGCTCCTGATAGAATTTTCTAGATTTGGATGGCAGTCATTCCCATTCGGTCTTGTTATTAGATCATGTCAATAATGACTTTATAAAATGGGGAGACCCCACACCCTCTGAGCACTCACACACTCCACGATTTCCCGGCTCTCGAGTCTTGTGACCCAGTGAGTCTTGCCTGTGGATCAGGCCTTTGCCTTCACTTACATTGACATTACCTTTTATGTCTCACAGCTGGCAGTAAGCCCAAGTTTGCTGTAATTGTTTAACCGTTTTCTGAATAACAGTTCTTTAACTGTTAATATTGTACAAAGTGGTACTTGAATTCATTGTTTGCTTTTCTCTCTCTGTATTAGAAAAACTGGTGTTTTCTGTAAGTCATGTATATTCTTCTTAATATTTGTTCATATAATGACGTGATCCAGGAAAAATAAAATGGGACAATGGACGTTACTACTGACCTTCAAATAAAACTCATTATGTATTGGCTTTCCAACTGTTTACCGAGCCTTGGGTCATATGTACTGTGTTAAGTCAAGGCCGTTGACCCATATGGGATGACAGGCCCCATGATCTGATGTGGTTGTGGACAAAGGAAGGAGGTTCTGGGAAAATGCACAGTCACAAAGGTTATCATATATGAAGGAAAGTATCAAGGACAGACCTCTAGCCCATTCTAGCCTCAAGTCTTCACACCACACTTCTGGGTTAGGAAACTGGGAAGTTTCCACTTTCTGCAAAAGCTCGACTATCTGTTCATCAACTTAGCTAAAGCTTAAACAGCCTGTTTGTCTTAGAATTTGTCCCTCTAAAATGGTGTTTAAAGGAGCTTTTCTTTGGGAGTTGGGCTGGGCAGGATTTCTTATAGCCCAGGTTAGCCTTAACTTCACTGAGGATGGCTGTGAAATCCTTGTCCTCTTGAGTTCTGGGATCACAGGTGTGCATGACCACACCATGTTTTGTGCCATGCTTAGGACTGAAACCAAGGTTTTATTCATGCTAGGCAAACACTTCTATCTACCGAGCAAGCAACTCCTCGGCCCAAGAACCAACCAGTAAAGTTATATGTAGAAGATTTAAGTGTGTTCATGCTTGTGTTTTCATGGATGTTCCCCTGGAGGCCAGAGGAGTTAGCTCGCCTTGAGCTGGAATTACAGGCACTTTTGAGTTACCTGATAGGGATACTAGAAACTGAACTTTGCAAGAGCCGTATTAGGCTTGTAACTACTGAGCCATCTCTCTAGCCCTTAGGAACGTTTTTGTTCTGCATCTTTATGTCACCATGGCTATACAGCATGTATTAAGAATGTTTTCATCTTAGGGAGAAAGGTATCTAAAACTGCTGGGTATGTGGTACACTCCACCCCACCCCACCCCCACACACCCCAGTTTAGCAAGGAAACTATTTGAAAGCAAAATGCTAGCCATGATCAGATGAACTGTAAATGACCTGAGGCTCTTTGAGTGAGAGTACTAAAGGACCTCAAGCTTTAAAGTTTGATTTAGAAACCTTTTTGAATTGAAAGTACTGATTTCTTGGAAATGTCTGAGGGTTATATAGTCCTACAAATATATTGCTTCTAAGTTTATTCCATATTTTGTATGGTGGCCACATTATTTCAGAGGCTAAGTACCACGGCGGGAGTCTAAATACAGGTTGGTCTCATGCACAGTGCCTCCCTGTGTAGTGCGTCTGACCTCCAACCTGACTTTGGACTGTTGACTGACTGAAGAGGACATAAGTGACCGTGAAGAGCCACCAAGTAGAACAAGTACAGTTGCTTTCTGCGAGTGAGCAATTGGGTGAACGTTTTTGAAGACAGCCTCACAGGACAAACTACAAAGCAGAGCCACTTGTCTTTTAAGAGAAGTTAATTCTATAATGAAGTAGTTGTGATCTCCCAAGAAAATAAACATTTAACTGTCTTAGCTTAGAAATGATAGTGAGTCTTCATCCATCTTCCAGATCCAACCTCCATACAGCCCCGCCTAATTTGGAGCTTACTTTGGTGGGGTTAAGTAATTGGGAAAATGCTTCTTTGCATCATTATTATTATTATTATTATTATTATTATTATTATTATTATTATTATTATTGTTATTAATTTTTTGAGATAGGGTTTCTCTGTGTAACATCCCTGACTCTTTTGGAACTCTGACATTGTAGACCAGGCTGGCTTTGAACTAACAGAGATCTGCCTGCCTATCTCCTGACTGCTGGGATTAAAGGGGTATACCATCACTCCTGGCTGTTTCTTCAGAATAAGACCCAAGCCTTTAGAATCAATAAATTAGAGAATTAAGAAAATGCATTCTTTTTGTTTTTTAGATGTTATCCCAAATTGTTTTGAGAGGAAAAAATAAAAAATAAAAGTTGCAACCTATGGTCTTAGTGGTGTGGGGGCAGGTGGGAGTGTGTGTGTGTGTGCATGTGGGAGTGTGTGTGTATGTCTGTGGTGTTATACCACTTGAACCATTTTAAATAGCTGAGTGTGAGTATCAGCTACTCTATTAGACCATATAGGTTAAGTTGTTAAGTATTTGTTTTTCGAGGGAATTCCACAGAGACTTAAAAACAGTTTATATTTTAAAATTTTGCAGTTGCACCTCTGGTCTCCCTGCATACCTTCCATGTCTGGTTATAATCTGAATAAGATGGATAAATACTGATACTTCCTAGTCATCCTAGACTCAGAAACCTCATGCCTGACTTCTTCAGAGGTCCATCTTCCTCTGAAGTGCTTCCTGTGTCTGTCATGTTCTACTTGCAAACTCTTGTTGGTCCCCTATAGGGTCACAATTCACCACCTTTAAAAACAATTGTGTGTGTGCAGGCCAGAGGATGACTTATGGGACTTGGTCCCTGCCTTCCAGCACGTGAAGTCTGAGGACGGAACTCTGGATGTAAGGCTTGTACCTGCTGCACAACTGTGGTGGCCCGTAAGTGTCCTAAGGGCAGGCTTCTAATTGTCCAGTGTTTTCACCTTTCAAAAAAGAGTTTTAATGCTGCTTTTATAAGAGCTCTCCAATATCAGGTAGTTGTTAGTCCTAAAATCATTATTCATCACCAAATGTTTTTAGGCTAAATAGAATACACTTTTCTTTCTTTCACCCCGACCCTCTCCAACCATCCTCCTGCCTCAGCCTCTTAAGTTCTGGGATAACGGGTATGAGGCACCACACACAGTTTCTTCTTATATTAACATCATATCATGGAAATTGTGCACAAAATTTACCCTGCGTTATTTATTTGTAGAACTCCAACATCACACTAAAGGAAACACAAATAGAATACCTTTAACTTGTTTCCACTATACCAATATAAGTTTGGTTTTTTTCTTACTTGTTTTTTTATTTTGATCTCTCCACAAGGCTCTGGCTGTCCTAAAATGTCGGCTAGGCTGGCTTCGAACTCACAGAGATCCTCCACCTGCCTCTGCCCCCTGAGTCTCTATCTACGTTTGTGTACCAGGTTTACTCTTAGAGTTCACCCCATAAGATTTGTAGTTAGAGCGTTGTTTTGTTTGCCTTATTAAGTCAGATACATGTCATTACTGTGTGTGGTGTGCTTGTGTAGGTATAGACGTGAATGTGCCAGTGTGGACGGAGGCCATAGGACAACTCTTGCTCGTCGGTTCTCTCCTTTCTCCATGTGTTCTGAGAATGTGACTCCAGTTGTCAGGCTTGACCTGCACACAAGCACGTTACCTCCCAGTCCACATCTGGTCCCTGGCTTGTTTTCATGAGCCGTTTTTTTCTTGGGTTCTAAAATCTTTCATTTTAGGGGTAATATATTTTAATTAGGGAACTAGGCAAGTCTTACCATTCTACTTCAAAAATTTGTGTTCAATGTGTGTTATTATGAACAGTGCTTTTGATACCATCTTCAATAGTTTTTCTGTTGGGGGAGGAGGGAGCGCCTCTTTTGAGACAGAATCATCCTGACTTGAATTTCTATACTCAATGGTTCTGCTTCAGCCTTGCAAACAGCTGCTATGCATGGCTGTACTTTGGATTTTAATAAATCATCTAAAATTATTTTCATAGAATAAATCTGTGGTAGTCTTCTGATGCTATTTTTCACATCACATCTGTGTATATGTTTGTGTGTGTGTGTGCGTGCATGTATGTGTGAGTGTGCATGCATGTGTGTAAGTAAGTTCTTTTATTCTACAGTGCGGGTTCCACATCATCAGGCCTGGGACAATCACCCTTTCCTGCTAAGCTATTCCATTTGTCAGGAAATAGTTAGCACTGCCTCCTTCTGAAGAAGGAAGTGGGTAGGCGTGCACACCGGCCCTGAAGCAGCACTTAGGCTGAACACGGCAGCATAATGAAACACTTAAGCAAAAAAAAAAAAAATCCCTGCCGACCTAGTTTATTTTTCTTACTTCCCCTAACCCCCGTTTTCTTTTGTTTAAAAACATTAGCCCACCTAACACTTGAGGCAGAGGCAGGTGGATCTCTGAGTTCTACAGAGTAAATTCAGAACAGCCAAGGCTATACAGAGAGACCCTGTCTCAAAAAACTGTGTGTGTATGGGGGGTGGGGGTGGATGTGGATGGGGGGGTGGAGGTGGGTGCAGGCGTGTACACAATAAATGACAGGCGCAGAGAGTTGCTGTGTGGTTAAGAACACATGTTACTCTTCAGGGGATTCTGTGTTCTCAGCATCTACACTGGGCAGCCCCCAACCTGTGACTCCAGCTCTTCCGACTTCCCCATGCACCTGGGTACATATGACATGCACACGCACAGGTATACACATGGATTTAAAAGTATATAAAAGTACATGCTCCTTAGAAAGAAGGCATATCTGCTTCTCAGGGGTGACCCACTGTCAATAAAGTTAGCAGGCTTTTCAAATGGAATTTTTTCTCAATATTGGAGATTCACAAAGTAACTTACAGGCTGTTCTCTGCAGATGCATAGTGATTGATCGATCACAGGACTAGTAACCCAAACCATCTACCGATAAAATCTTCGCACGTGTAATATGGTAGTAATTGTATAGCTTTAGTGATTTTTATACACAAAACCAGCTTTCACAGTATGGAATTTGGTGCTTGTGATATGCTGGCATGCAGGCAATTAGATATTGGTTATCTGGGTTAGAGGTTACATAGTGAAAAGTCTGGTCTCCAAGCTTACCATGGAGGCAGTATCAGATTCTCGGGTGTCTGTGTGTGAGTGTATGGGGTATGTTTACGTGTTATCATTCCCGTCCTGCAATGCTGTACCACTGAGCCCAGCTCAGTGTGTATTCTATTTATACATGCTTTATATATTTATTTGAGCAGATTTATGTTTTTTTTCAGCAGATTTATGTTTTTTGTTTGTTTGTTTAGTTTTGTTTTGTCAAACTCAATATGTAACCCAGACTGATTTTGAGCTCCAGATCCTCCTGCTTCAGCCTTCAGAGTGCTAGGGTCGCAGGTGGGATTACAGGCATACTTGCCACCATATCTGGCCTTGTTTATATTCTACTGTGTCTGCCCCACCCCCAGCTGTGTAGGCTACAAATGTTAGTTCATGCTTTTTTAAGTTTTTTTTAAATTATTATTTTATGTGTCTATATGTGTTGCCTGCACGTTTATGTGCCACATTCGTGCCTAATGCTCATGAAGAACAGAAGAGGGGCATTGGATCTCCTGGATCTGTGGCTACAGAATATTCTCATCAACCACATGGTTATTGGGAATTCAATCCATGTCCTCTGGAAGACCAGAACAGCCAGTGTTTTTGTCTAAAAATCTTTATTCAGATGGACTCCACTGTAATTTCAAATTTTCTATCAGTAGTCCTTTATTGTGCAAGCATGAAGACCGAGCTTGGGAAGAGCTGGGTGTGCTGCCGTGCACCTGTAAGTCCAGCACCGGTAGTGGCCAGAGGCAGACACTTCCTGGGGACTCACTCATTTATGCCTCCTCGTGTCGCTGAGAGGACAAGCTCTAGGTCAGTGAGAGACCCTGGCTCAGAAACAGAAAGCACTGAGGAGCAGAGTGATGGAGACAGCTGGGATGCCACCCTCTGTCCTCCACAGCCTCACAGCCTAGAGCACCAGCACACACATGCACCCTAAAAGGTTTTCGCTCAAAAACAAAAACAGTAAAGAAAGTAGGTAATTACTTACACGTGCCTCAAGTGCCGCACACAGGATGAAGAATGCATTAACTGTCTCTTCCCATCCTAGTTCCTGTCTGCTGGGCTCCATTCAGATGGCTTCTTGCATATAGAACTGAACACCCCCCCTCCCCCCCATCTTTGTATGTTTGATGTTTGTTTGTTGCAGGGGATCTTCTCTCTACATAGCCCTGGCTAACCTGGAACTCACTATGTAGACCAGGCTGGCTGTGAACTCACAGAGATCACCTTCCTGTGCCCACCCCCACCCCCCACCCCCTCGCGCTGGGATTCAAGGCCTGGCTCCCCATGTAGTAAGAAACCAATCTAGAATAGTGCTTGCTGTCTTCACCCCTGGGGCTGGACCTAAGCTGCTGCAACGTGTTCCCTTACCCACAAAGAACTGGGTGAGCTTGAGTGTGGTGGTCACACCATGACCCCAATAGTGGGAGGCAGAGGCAGGAGGACCAGCAGAGCCTCTGGGGCTGGCTTTTTGAATTTTCTAGTGATACATTCAGGGATACTTTGTGCTGTAGAATATGCTTAATGTTTTTAGTATAGATTTTGCCTCAGTGCATGGTAAGTTTTTTGCTTAGGTGAGTATCATAAATATATTGTGTTATTTGTATTTTTTGTTTTTTGTTTTTAATTAACAACAGGGCCTGGAGAGATGGTTAAGAGAACATATTGATCTTATACGATTGACCAAAATCTACACATATACATGGCTTTTAGATTCAAATGGCCCCTAGATTTTACATTCCCTGAGCACGCTTTTGGTAGTCTCGTCAGGCAGGTTAGGAGAACCACATGGTTTCAACGTTCCCAAGTCCTTTTTCTGTATCTCTGTGTGGGGGTGGTGCTCATCTCTGGGGACACACTTGCTGTGTGGGTACATGTGGAGGTCAGAGGCTGACACTAGACTCTCTTTTGTTGGTCTTTTCTATTGTATTTTTTGAGACAGGGTCCCTCACTGAACCCGGATCTCGCCCTTCTGGCTAGATTAGCTGACCAACCCACCTTCCAGGATTGATTTCCTACTACAGTGTTAGAGTTAGAGTTGCCCAGCACAGCCCTAGCGTATATGTGCCTGCTGGGGATTTGAACTTGGGCACTCTTGCTTTAGCAAGAAGCCATCCCCCTAAACCTGTTTTGTTTTTGTTTGTTTGGTAGCCTGCCTCTGCCTGGGATTAAAGGCTTATTACACTAGCACAGCACTGGTCCCTATCCCAATTGATTTTTAGACTGGGTCTCATTTAGTACTGAGCGACTTTTAACCTGTGCAGCTGAAGCTGGCCCTGAGCTCCTGATCTCGGTGCTTCCACCTCCCGGGTGCCAAGACTGCGGGCATGCACCACTATTAAGTTTTTAATTATTTTATGTGTCTCTGTTAGGAAAGTGTGCAGTATACATGGTGCACGTGTGGAGATTAGAAGACAAGTTGTGGGAATTGTTTCTTTCCACCATGTGGGTTCCAGGGATGGAACATGTTAGGCTTAGTGCCAAGGGTCTTTACCCACTGCTCCAATTTGCTGGTCCCCACTTCTTTTTCTTAAGATTCAAAGTTTAAGTACAGAGCTTCCTTTCCCCTCATGCCTCAGTTATAAAGTGTGTTCATTGTTAGAAGATAAGAGAAACAACGGCATGTGCGGGATTGCCTGTCTGTGTGGTGTCTGTCTGTCTTCCACCTCGTGTGCACATGCCACATAGGACATTCATGTGTGCCTTTTACAGTGTAGATGGTGCAGATTGATTTACACAAGAGATAAGTGTGACACTGTAGTCACACCGTTGAATCCTCTATAGGATTATACTACTTTGAATACTGAGCTGTATGGCAATTTGGAATCTAGTTGAACCCTATTTAGGGACATTTAAAGACAAGCTTCAACAAAAGGAGAATCCTTTTGAACATCCTTTATGATACTTGATTATGAGATCACAGGATCTTGGTACATCTCTCCCAGCCTGCCTCTGGTCTGAGAAGAGCTAAAACCCATGTGACATACAAGGCATACACACATCTTTTGCCTTCTGAATGAGTGACATCACTTCTGATGTCTTGAAACCATCTCTTCCTTCTTTCTCAATTCCTTTTTATCTTTGTTCATTCCTCCCTTTCCCTTCTCACATGAAATGTCTTAAGAGCTGGGTTTGCTTCAGGCGAAGGAGGGCGCTGTTTGAGAAGTCCTCACTTCACCTACCTAGTGCATTTATCCCGTAAGACACTCTACTGTCAATACCTGGCCTTCCCAAAACCATAAACAGTGCTTTGTTCATTCTGATTTTTCACATTTGTGAGTTTTAGTAATTTGTGAATCAGTCAGACATTTCTTGTACTTCAGTAAACAACAAAAAAGAACTGGACTACTGTAACTGTCTTCCTGTTTAGCAAGCTGTAGTGCCTAAGCTTGGATTTAGGACTTTTGATCTGTGCAGACTACTCTGCAGAAAGAATGCTGAAGTGAACAGTACAGCGTGGGTCTTAGAACTAAAACAATGAGGAATAGCTTTAAAGGCTTCAAAAGCCTACAGAGTGCACCTTCCAAAGAGCCTGGACTGACTGCCCACAGGTAGGTGACGAGATGCGCTTAGTGCCCTGTGTGCTGCAGCATTGGAGGAGAGCTGGCCTTGAGTCCAGTAGACGTCCAGACTGCTCAGAGCCTTTCGAGCACAAGAGCAAATCAACCGCTGGGTTTCTCTCCCTTTGTCATTTAGAATGGAGCCCCACTTGCAGTGCGTGACCAATGAGGTTCTCATTCTGACTTGTTTCCCAACAGGTCATGGTGCTGATGTGAAGTGTGTAGACTGGCATCCAACCAAAGGGTTAGTCGTTTCAGGAAGTAAAGATAGCCAGCAGCCAATCAAGTTCTGGGATCCCAAGACTGGGCAGAGCCTTGCAACACTGTAAGTGATAGGAAGCCCTCTGCGGTCCGTGAGGACCAAAGACAGCCTGCGGTCCTTAACTCGACGCTTTCTCAGCTTTTCTGTTTTCCTTTTTAAAAATGTGGTTTGGACACAGAGGGACCTCAATCTTTGGATGATTTAATTCTGACTTATCTCTAAATTTCGAGCGAAGGTAATTTCGAGGATTGTATTTGTTGTGCCCCTTCAGTTTTACTGGGTCATCCTACAGGGGTGCAGGACGATGAAGACGCTCTTCCTGCTGTCTCCATGTCCTCAGAACAGCCCTCGGCACCTGCGCCTTCAATATCTGTGCCTCTCTAACTAGTCACCGCCTCGCTTTCCCTAGCTCACTTCAGCTACATGCAGAGATTTCTCTCCTCTACCCGTCCCCTTTCCCTTGCCCCCCTCTCGTCTTCCTCCCCTGTCCTCTCTCCTCTCTTCTACGTCTCTTCCTCACTCACTCCCTCCCTCGCTACCTCTCTCCCTTCTCCGTCTTTTCTCTCCCTTTTCCCTCCCCTCTCACTTTCTCTCATTCCTCTCCTTTATCGTCTCTCTCCCTCTCCCTTTCCTTCCCCCTTCTCTCTCCCTTTCCCCTCCCCTCTCCTCTCCCTCCCCCTTCTCTCTCCCTTTTCCCTCCCCTCTCTCTTTCTGCCCTCTTCCTTTCTTTCGCTCCCTCTCCCTTTTCTCTTTGCTTCCCTGTCTTTACCTGCCTTCCTATCCCCCCCCCCCATATTTAACTATGTTTTTTGGTGACATAATTTAGGATTATTTACAGCTTCATGAGAGTGTTCTTTGGGGGCACACAGGTGCTATATCCTGATCCTGATTGGAAATGAAACATCCACAGCTCAAATTTCTTAAGGCAAAGCTGCCACACAGTACCTTGTGAACCCTTCGATATAAGCATCATGCAAGCCCTGGGCCGAAGCGTTGCCTTTAGCTAAATTAACCCTCACAAAAACCAAACTTGTTCCTGCTTCCATACTTTATCTTAACGAGAGAAAGTTCATTGAATTTTTGAAATCTGATGAACTTGATTATCAGTTTGTGTATTGTAAGTACTTCCCCTGTTTCTAGAAGAACCTTTCTGTCCAACAAACTCTCATTGCTCTTTTAGCTGGATTTTGAGAGCTGTGTCTAGATGTTGGGCTTTATTTCTGTCATTGACAGGGTGGTTTTATTTTATTTATTTTTCTAGTCCCCCCCCTTCTTTTTCCCTCCCTTCCTTCCTTCCTTCCTTCCTTCCTTCCTTCCTTCCTTCCTTCCTTCCTTCCTTCTTTTTGAGACAAGTTCTCTTTATGTAGCAGGAATCTTTGCAGCCCAGCCTAGACATGACCTCACAGAAGTCTGCCTTGCCATGCACCACCACCATGCCTGGCCTTGACAAGGGTTTTCAAGGACTCTTTTGAATGTGGTCCTGTCGAGTTTTAGTCCCATACTTGATCACACCAGGCCACAGCTCCCGCCGTCTGTGTTCAGGGATGCTGGCTTGCATCCTGACCTGTTTCGCCCTTGGTGCTTTGTTTCCAGTCACGCCCATAAAAACACAGTGATGGAAGTCAAGTTGAACCTCAACGGCAACTGGCTTCTCACAGCATCTCGTGACCACCTCTGTAAGCTTTTTGATATCCGAAACCTGAAAGAAGAGCTTCAAGTATTCCGAGGTCACAAGAAGGAAGCCACAGGTCAGTGGCTGTGATGTGCTTCTCACCCCATGTGTTTTGGGGACCCTCACCTGCAGCCATCTCACACTGGAAGCCGTTCATCTTTCTCTGGGTTTTTGTTCTTGTTTTACAGCTGTAGCCTGGCACCCTGTTCATGAAGGACTTTTTGCCAGTGGAGGCTCTGATGGCTCTTTGTTATTCTGGCATGTTGGGTATGTACCATGTACTGTGTGGGAAATTGGTAATGTTTGTACACACATTCCCACATGGTATGGCAGCAGAGATAGATGTCTTGGCTCTCTTGTGCTTGGTGCCTAAGCTAGGGAACTTATGGTGGCTGGAGACTGTGGTCTGCCTGACTCCACCGGAGTTCTTTAGAAGCGCCTGCACATGGCCACTGCATGCGCCTTGAGCTCCAAGTGTGGAGACAGGGCCTTCATGGCAGACTGGAGACTAAGATACTCGGATGAAGGTAAATGATCTTGGGCTAGTGAGATGGCTCAGCAGGTCAAAGCACTTGCTATGCAGCCTGACGACCCGGACTAGATCTGTTCTTAGACCCCATGGCGGAAGGAGAGAACTGCCTCCTGAGAGGTCTCTGTGATTTTCACCTGTGTACCAGGTGGGCTCCTGCCCGAGCATGCGCACACATACACGTACGTACGTACACACACACACACACACACACACACACACACACACACACAGCACTCTACACACACCACACATCAGACACGTACCACACAGACACACGTTATACATCACCAACACATCACACATACACAAACCATATACATATCACATTCACACATAACACACACATACACATATTAACAAATTAAAAATCTGTTTTGAGTTGGCCTTTAAATCATGTACTGTAACTGTCACCATATGTTTTGTGAAGAATTCTCAAACGTGTTTGAGTGTGATTTTCCTATTTGCAAATGTGTCGATTCGGAGACTGCCCTACAGTTTTCAATTCTGTAAATCAAGCTTGAATAGAAAAGGTAGCACTTAATGTTTTAGATATCAATTGTTACGGAAGAATAAAATAGATTCTATAGTTGAAATAATTTGTGAAGCATTTTATTCTATGATTCTTTTATGGTTGACTGAAAGAATCTACTCATGAAAAACTATTGAAGCACATGGCACTGACAAGATTCAAAGTAAACGATGCTGAGAGCTCTTTATTAAGAAGAGAATATCTTTTTGTTTTGTTTCAGTGCTTTTGGTCTTCTTTTGCTTTGTTTTTTCTTTCTGTTGTTCTCTTGGTAATTTTGGTTTAACAGTTTTGTCTGTTTTTGTTTTGCTCATGCTATTGCAGGGTAGAGAAAGAGGTAGGTGGGATGGAGATGGCCCACGAAGGGATGATTTGGAGTTTGGCTTGGCATCCTTTGGGACATATTCTCTGCTCAGGCTCAAATGACCATACCAGGTAAGGAGGTACCATGCTGAAAATAGCAAGAAGCCTCTGTAATCAGGGAGTAGTAGGAAATAAATAATATATGTATTTACTTTGCACATATATTGGTTTATATTTTGAAACATCTTTATGGGAGACAGTAATATTGGGGGAGGGTAGCATGCAAAGAAATGGGCTTCCTAGTCATACTTCCATGTGAGTGGTCTTTGTTGTTCTTCCTCGCTCCCTGCCTATCTCTTCTGATGCGGACGTCTGAGTTTCCCTGCCCTATTTGTTGAAGGGGCTGTCATTTTCCTCTAGTATGTTTTGAGCCCCTTTGTCAACAAAGTAAATGGCTATAGCCTGGTGGCTTATCGCTTGTCTCTGATCTGTTGTACTGGTCTAAATGTCTGGTTTTGTGCCAGTGTCATGCCCTTTTGTTAACGGTGGCTCTGCAGATCTGAGATCAAGTATTGTAATACTTTCTATATTGTTCTTTCTTTAAGACTTCATTTGACTAAATTGTTTTTATATAATTGTTATTTGTTTTTATTGTTGTTTCTATATGAGTAGATGAGTCTTAGAACCTTTTTTCCCCTTTTGAGTTCTGTGTAGACGATCATTGGAATCTTGAGGTGACTGGGTTGAATCTGCAAACCATTTTTGGCATCACAGTGTTAAGTCCTGTCAATCCGCTGGCATGGGGATTTCCCCTACTGTTTTTAACTTTCTTTATTCAGTATTTTAAAGTTTTCATTCCAGAAGTCTTTCATCTCTTTGGTTAGTTTTCTTTCTTTTTAAAGATAGAGTCTCATTTATCCTTGGCTGGTCTTGAACTCACTATGTAGCCAAAGAAGCCTTAAACTTCTGATCCTGCTGCCTCATCTCCTACATACTTAGATTATAGATATGGGCAACCATGTCTGCTTTGTTTGTTTGTTTTGTTTTTTTAATTTTTTGAAGCTGTTGATTTTTTTTTTAAGTTCTTTCTCAGAACGCTTAGTATTGGTATATAGTGATGCTATAGAGGATTGCTTTTGTATTGTTTTACTTCATTTAAAATGTTCAACTGCCTTAAGAATTTCCTGGTAGAGTCTGTAGGCATCTTTTAGCTGAAGGATCATGTCTTCAGCCAATAGGAATAATTGGGCTTTTTCTAATAGAAAGTCAGTAATTAAGGTGGTGGCGCACGCCTTTAATCCCAGCACTTGGGAGGCAGAGGCAGGCGGATTTCTGACTTCGAGGCCAGCCTGGTCTACAGAGTGAGTTCCAGGACAGCCAGGGGTACACAGAGAAACCCTGCCTCGAAAAACCAAAAAAAAAAAAAAAAAAAGAAAGAAAGTCAGTAATTGAACTTCTTTATTTCTGCCTCTTTTATTTCATCCTCTTTTGTGATATTCTAGCTAAGACTTTGATAACTATTTGAATAAAAGGGGAGGGAATCGGTATCTGGGTCTCCTTCTAGATTTTAGGAAAAATACTTTCTTTCAGTTTGTCATCCAGTTTTTATTATAGCCTTCTTTCTGTTCCTTTTTTGTTTGTTTGTCTTTTGAGACAGGGTTTCTCTGTGTAACAAGCCCTGGCTGTCCTAGACGTGCTTTGTAGGCCAGGCTAGCCTTGAACTCACAGAGATCTGCCTGCCTCTGCTTCCGGACTGCTGGGACTAAAGGCACCACGCCTAGCTTCCTTCTCATGAAGTGATATTGAACTTTGTCAGAGGTCTTTTCTACATCTATTGATGATCATGTGGTTTCTGTCTTAAATTCTATTTATGTATCATATTGCATTTATTGATTTATGTGTATTGAATCAATCTTATATCCCTGGGATGAAACCAGTGTAGATATTGTCCTAGCTTGCTTTTCTGTTGCTGTGATAAACATCATGATTGAAAACAACTTGGAGAAGAGAGAGTTAATTTCATCCTCCAGGGCTGTGTCACACTCCATTATCCCACCAGGACTGGGACCACAGCCCAGAGGGCATGCTGCTCACTTTCTTGCTCCCAGTTCATGTTCAGCTTCCTTTAATATAGCTCCTCTACCTGAGGATGATACTGCCCACCCTGAGCTAGGCCCTCCTACATCAATTAATAATCAAGAGACTGCCCCACAGACTGTTTACAGACCAGTCTAATGGAAGCAGTTCTTCATTCGATGTCGTTTCTTCCCAGGTGTGTCTAGGTTTGTGTCATTGACAGTTGAAGCTATCTATTTGACACAGGGTTTTTTTTTAGGGAGTGAAGTATTTTATTCCATGCTTTCCTGGATTTCAGAGCTGCTAGTGAGTATTTCACTGAGATACTGAGATAAAATATTAATTGACTAATGACAAACCATGACGGAAGGTAACTAAAGGAAGACAGTTAATCTAGACTTACAATTCCAGAGGGATAGGAGTCCACCGTAGCAGGGCAGAGCCATGGCAGCAAGTGGTGGGCCTGATGGCAGGAGCAGGAAGCCTAAATGTCACATCCTCAACTGTAAGCAGGAAGCAGAGAGGGATCTGAAAGGAAGGCAAGGCTGTATAACTCCAGTGACGTACTTCTTTCAGCAAAGCTGCACCACCTAAACTTCCCCAAGTAGTGCAGCCAGCTGTGAGCCAAGTGTTCAAATACCAGGGCCTTGAAACCACCTCAGGTCACATAGAAATTGTGGTTGGGCAAGTGTTTGAGTGACCTTCTTTATGTGTTTGTGTATTAATTAGAATCAAGTCATTTTTCGTCCACCAAAATAAATAAATAAAAGGAAATGGGAAATAATACTACATCAGTCAATCTTGCTTCCTAATTGGGTTGACCGTTGTGTCCCCCACCCTTAGGTTGTTATGTTGTGTGGTTTTGTGTTGTATGGTGTTGTGTCGTTTTGTTTTGTTTTGTAGCTGGCTTTGCAGGTGGAAAGAGAGCTGCTGGTCTCAGTAATTCAAACAGGTTAGATCCCTGCTGGTCAGAGTTCCTCTGGGTGTGTCTGTAATCCCAGCACTCCAGGAGGCACACACAGGTGGGCTTCTATGAGTTTGAGGCCAAGACAACCAGAGCTACACAGGGAGACCTTGTCATACAATAACAATAGCAAAACCAAAACCACAAAAGAGTTTCTGTATTTGATTGGACTTTCTGTAGGAGGTTCTTGGCCTGAGACATTCCTTATTCCGCTCCACCTGCCAGTTACCCTGTCTGATTCATGGAGATTATACTTTCCACACCAGGATTTCTGGGTTTGAGGTTTGTAGGGAGCATGGATAACGTACCCATGCTTGTCTTTACATTTGTTGTGGGGTGTTTTCTTCCAAATACATGGGAGCTGCATTTTTGCCAGTTTTCAACAGCGCGGGAACATTGTGTCTGTTGGCTACATTGTGCCAGATTAGGGAGAGGTGGTTTGGGTGATGCCTTCTGTGTATTCTTGAGCGCAGTGTGAATCTCTCAAGTTTAGGTTCCCACACTAGACTTGAGCTGCAATCTCCACAACCACTGTTGTCCTTTTGAGTGTCTGTCCATAATATAACCATCCCCTGGTCACAGCTCTGCAGTCCACTGACTGTGTGTCCTATGGTGCCATGCCCGGGAAGGGTAAGTCTATTCCTGGCACTGACTGCTGACCCAGGTTGGGCAGCGGTGTGGCCCAGAACTAGTTGTCAGCTATCGCTGGTGTTCTGGACTTTGGATAGCTCACCGGAGTTTATTTATTTCCTATCCCTTCTTTTCTAGCATTTTCCAGCGGTTTTACCATTCTCTTTGTGTTTCTGATGTTTTTGTTTTCTTTCTCTGAGTCTATTCATCTTCCTGCCCTCCTCCCCCTTGGAACCCAGGCTTGCTATGTAGCTGAAAATGACTTTGAGCTGCTGCTCTTCCGGCATGTGCCTCTAGAGTGCCAGAATTACAGGGAGTAATTGCATCACAGCCCACTCTGTTATTCCTTGTCCTGATTCTTTGTCTTCACTGAGTTACAACTTCTAATCCACCATTTTTGTTGTGATTGACATAAGGGCATTAAAAAAGAGATGGAGTATTGAACATTCATTTTTGTTGTTTAAATTTTGTTTTATCTTTTGATTTATAATGTTCTTTCCACAATTAAAATAGTTAAAAGAACGATATTGTAAAAACTTGATTTGAACTGTTGTGCCCAGAGAAAACTTGAAACCATGCTCCCTTTCTCCCTCTACTTCATCAGCAAATTCTGGACTCGAAACCGGCCAGGTGATAAAATGCGAGATCGATATAATCTGAACCTTTTGCCTGGCATGTCAGAAGATGGAGTAGAGTATGGTAAGATCTGCCGCTTGCTCTCTTGAAGTCTCATGCTATTCCATTATAAACACTAAGTATTAAGAGACTTGTACAAACTAATTTGGGGAAGGGCTGTAACTAAGTGATCCAGTACTTTTCCTAGCACAGTTAATGCTCTCTCTGTTCTCAGTCCTAACTCCAAATAACTTAGGGCTTTTGGGCCTCAGAGATCTATCTACTTCTGCCTCCCAAGTACTGGTATGAAAGATTTATACCAGCTCACCCAGCTGGTTTTTCTTTCATTTGTTTCAGCTTTTCTTTCATTTTTTTCTTTCATTTGTTTATTTATTTATTTATGGCTTTTTTGGAGGACAGGGCCTCACTGTGTGTTCTTGGCTGATGTAATTTGCTGTTGCTATATAGTTTGCACCTTGAACTCATGGAGATCCTCCGACTTGTATCATCTGCATGCTGTAACTAAAGGCATGTGCTACTGCGCCCAGTGATATTACTTAGGTTAACAAAGCATCGTTTTGTAGGAACCACTGTGAAAGTCTCTGTTGATGATGGGTGTATTATTTGTAGATGACCTGGAACCTAATAGCCTGGCCGTGATCCCAGGGATGGGAATACCAGAGCAACTGAAATTAGCTATGGAGCAGGAACAGATGGGTAAGGGCAGTTATGTTTATGCATTTAATTTTTATAAGTTTTTGTAGACCTCTGTCTTATTTTCATGGTTAATTAACTTGTTAACAAATAGTGTTGAAATGTTCACATGGTTTATGTTGAGAATTGTGAATAAAAATGATTAAAGCTATGTAATGTTTAAAAATTATGTTTCCAACAACTGGTTCATTTAATAAGTGGCTACATTTTTTTTTTTGTTTAAGGGACTAACTAGTTCTTTGTATGCTTTAAGGGAAAGATGAATCAAATGAAATTGAAATGACAATTCCAGGCTTGGATTGGGGAATGGAGGAAGTAATGCAAAAGGATCAGAAAAAAGTTCCTCAGAAGAAAGTCCCTTATGCAAAGCCCATTCCTGCTCAGTTCCAGCAGGTCAGTCAGTAGCAGTGGCTGCCTGAGCCTTGTGCTGAGACCGTGCTTGGCTCCTTTAAGGGGTGCTCAGAAACAGTCGTCCTTGGTTGGTCGCCTCCAGCCCTCTCGGTGCCTTCTGCCCTTGTTCTTCTTTGTAGACGTACTTCCCACGGGCTGCCGAAAAGGGCTTTGTTTGTTTGTTTGTCTGGTTGGATTTTTTGTTTTGTTTTTGTTTTTGAGACAGGGTTTCTCTCTGTAGACCAGGCTGGCCTCGAACTCAGATCCTCCTGCCTCTGCCTCTCAGTGCTGGGATTAAAGACGTGCGCCACCACTGCATGGCTTTGCTGTAAAGTTAAGTACAGCAGGGCATCAGCTTTCCCTGTGTCTTCTATTGTTGCTTCATTTTAGTCATTTATGTTGTCAGAGGGAAGGGGACGAGTCAGCAGGCGGTTAGCTGTCTTAGGTATTGTCCATCTCCTGCTTCATTACTACCAATACTCATTCGCATTCTTGATAACTGCAGTATCTGGCAATAGTCCAGTCATCTTTCTGCTGCTGTCACACAGCCAAGTTAACGGGGACGTTGAGGGGGGTCTGTTTGGCTCATGGCCTCAGAAGACTAGTGGTTGCTCAGCTTTGTCTCTTTGGTCTATAGCATGAGAGAGCAGAGTGAGTCTCGGGACCCCTTCAAGGGCACAACCCCAAGGTCTGGCCTCTCCTCCTAGACCTTCACTTACTCCCTGAGTGTCACCACCTGAGGACCAAGCTGTCACCATGTGACCTTTTGTGGATACCAAAGTATAACGTGTAGCTTTCATAAGTTCAGTAACTTCTAATTGCTCATACACCTACCCCGCTCTATTCGTATGTCACAAAGAACTGGCTTTAGAGGTGAAGACTGTTGAGCCATGTAGATGACGATATTAGAGAATTTTTTTCAATCTGTCATAATTTTCATGCTTCTGTAAAATTTAATTTTCTCTCCTTCTCCCTAAGGCCTGGATGCAAAATAAAGTTCCAATTCCTGCTCCAAATGAGGTGCTGAATGACAGGAAAGAAGATATTAAGTTAGAAGAGAAGAAAAAAACACAAGCAGAAATCGAGCAAGAAATGGCTACATTGCAGTACACCAATCCCCAGCTTTTAGAGGTCAGCACGGCGTCTTTGACTGATGACCTTTCTACCACTTTTATTGTATATAAATGATGCTTTCTTATTGTGTGTGTGTGTGTGTGTGTGTGTGTGTGTGTGTGTGTGTGTGTGTGCATGGATGTCAGAAGGTAATTCTTTGTGGGCTCTAGCTTACTTTATTCTGTACACTGATTTTTTTTTTTTTCCTTTTCAGCAACTTAAAATTGAAAGGCTTGCACAGAAGCAGGCTGATCAGATCCAGCCTCCGCCCTCATCTGGTACTCCTCTCCTCGGACCTCAGCCCTTTTCTGGTCAAGGTCCAATATCTCAGATCCCTCAAGGTTTTCAGCAGCCTCATCCATCTCAGCAGATGCCATTGGTGGCTCAAATGGGGCCTCCAGGTCCGCAGGGCCAGTTCCGAGCCCCTGGACCCCAGGGACAAATGGGACCACAAGGCCCTCCATTGCATCAAGGAGGTGGGGGGCCACAAGGATTCATGGGACCACAAGGACCCCAGGGCCCTCCCCAGGGACTGCCACGGCCTCAAGACATGCATGGTCCACAAGGAATGCAGAGGCACCCTGGACCTCATGGTCCCTTGGGTCCTCAAGGGCCACCTGGACCTCAAGGTAGTTCTGGTCCTCAAGGTCATATGGGCCCTCAGGGTCCACCAGGACCACAGGGTCACATTGGCCCCCAAGGCCCACCTGCTCCTCAGGGTCACATGGGCCCACAGGGTCCTCCTGGTACTCAAGGAATGCAGGGACCACCCGGTCCCAGAGGAATGCAAGGACCGCCTCATCCTCATGGGATGCAGGGTGGGCCAGCGTCCCAAGGGATGCAGGGACCTCTGATGGGACTGAATCCAAGAGGAATGCAGGGGCCTCCAGGACCTCGGGAGAATCAGGGTCCTGCTCCTCAAGGGATGATGATTGGCCACCCACCTCAAGAGATGAGAGGACCACATCCTCCAAGTGGATTGCTGGGACATGGCCCTCAGGAAATGAGAGGTCCTCAGGAGATGCGGGGCATGCAGGGGCCTCCACCACAGGGGTCAATGCTGGGCCCACCCCAGGAACTTCGAGGACCCTCGGGTTCACAAGGGCAGCAGGGGCCACCCCAGGGCTCTTTGGGACCTCCACCCCAGGGTGGCATGCAAGGGCCCCCTGGACCTCAGGGACAGCAGAACCCGGCAAGAGGGCCACATCCATCTCAAGGGCCAATACCCTTCCAGCAGCAGAAGGCACCTCTGCTAGGTGATGGGCCCCGGGCCCCCTTCAATCAGGTATCACTTCTTTCCAGCTTGTACATATTCATATGTGGGAACTGACTCCATGTAGAGTGCTGATAAGGATGTGGGAAAGCAGCCCCAGCTGGTCTAACTGCTCCTTAAGTATCAGGAGACGCTTACAACAGTGGTAGTCTGCTTGGACGAACATGGTGAGACGGAAATGGAGAGCTAATCACACCACCAGTGAAGAGAAGTTCATGTGTCTTCACTTTACACATTATCATTCTTCACAGAGATTCTTCCAGGAAAGATCAGTTTTCAGTGGCATACAGTTCCTTGTGCCAGGGCTCCCTAAGAACGTGCCACATGCCAAGGAGGGAGCGTGCTAGGTTCTTAGCATGCTAAGAGTGTGAACAGTTCCACAACTGTCACAAGTCTCTTCTGTGGACTTCTCAGCCAGATTATTCCATGGGTCAGCAAGTAAGCAGCCGGCCTTTAACATTCCTGTGCCCTTCCCTTTAAAGTATTTTAAAATCCTATTTACTTATTTATTTTATGTGCATGGGTGTGTACGTGCCCACAGCAAGTATCTGGAGATCAGAGGACTATTTGTAGAAACTGATTCTGGCTTACCAGTTGGACCTCAGGCCTCTAATTCAGGTCGTTAGGCATGGCAGCAGGTGCCTCTCAGTCACTCCACTAGTTGTTTTAATTACATTTATTTATAGCTATTTACTGCCTCACACATGCACCACTTTTAAAGATGGCATGGGGGCGGGGCGTTAAGGGTACTGTAAACTAGCCACCTCCTGTTTACATTTCAGTGGATACACTTACAGTAAAACTCATTGCAGACCAGGGTACTCAAAAATAATGGCCGTGTCCATGCGCTTCTGCTCAAGCTGTTCTCTGCTGTCGCATCATTCTGGGCAGGAGCAGGAGGAGAAGTGCATTTGACAGATGCTTTGCTAGCATGTGTGGCATCTCTGTTCAGTCTCTGGTACTGGAGAAAACTGAAGATGGTGGTGCAGGTTGGCTTGAGACAGAAGGATCTAGAGTTTAAGGTCATCCTTGACCACATGTCAGAAAACTGTACCCTATACACATATGTATGTATGTATGTGTGTATGTATGTGAGACAGGATCTTACTGTGTAGCTCTAGTTGGCCTGGAGCTCGCTGTGTAGGCTAGGCTGGCTTCAAACTTGGAGAGATCCCCCTGCCTCTGCCTCCAAAATGTGGGGATGATAGGTGTGCAGAACCATGCCCAGTCACCACATTTTAAAGCTAAAAGTAGTATTTGTAGGAAGGAGTATTTGCTGGGTATTTCTCTGGTTCTTTCCAAGGTCTTCAAGAGGTCCTGCTACTCTTTCATTGATTTGGTACTTGAGAGCCTGCAAGGAGAGTTTTAAGGTCTTTGGGGATAAACTGCACAAGAGGTCTCAGGCAGGACTGGGTTGTCTAGTGTCTGGTTGCGAGGTGACGGCTCTGAAGTTCTTTGTCTTGGTGTCATTTGGATGAGTGCCTGCGCTTTGTACATAAAAGAAGGGAGTGAGCCGACACCCCCCGCTCTTCACTGACCCCCGCTCTTCTCTGAAGGACACACAGTTATTGGACGAGAGGATACTACTGGGCGAGGAAGATAATACATAAAAATCTTTCTTTTTTCCTGTGTGGTGGTGGTGCATACCTTTAATCCCAGTGGGCAAAGGCAGGTGAATCTCTGAGTTTGAGGGTAGCCTGGTCTACAGAGTGAGTTCTAAGACACCCAGGGCTGCACAGAGAAGCCCTGTCTTAAAAAAACAAAAAACCCAGCCATAACAAAAACACAATAAAAACCATGTTTTTCTTTTCCTTTTACTGGGGAAGGAGAAGGCTAAGGATGGAACCCAAGACTGTAATGCCTGCTAGGTAGGCAGTGTACCCCTCAGCACTACACCCAGTCCTGTTTGCTGGGTAGGCAGTGTACCCCTCAGCACTACACCCAGTCCTGTTTGCTGGGTAGGCAGTGTGCCCCTCAGCACTACACCCAGTCCTGTTTGCTGGGTAGGCAGTGTGCCCCTCAGCACTACACCCAGTCCTGTTTGCTGGGTAGGCAGTGTACCCCTCAGCACTACACCCAGTCCTGTTTGCTGGGTAGGCAGTGTGCCCCTCAGCACTACACCCAGTCCTGTTTGCTAGGTAGGCAGTGTACCCCCTCAGCACTACACCCAGTCCTGCTAGGTAGGCAGTGTACCCCTCAGCACTACACCCAGTCCTGCTAGGTAGGCAGTGTACCCCCTCAGCACTACACCCAGTCCTGCTAGGTAGGCACTGTACCCCCTCAGCACTACACCCAGTCTTGTTTTGCTTTCCAAATTCCTCTGAGAATCCATGATCTAAATAAAAGTTAGCCATTGGGCCAGTGTGATTGCTCAGCAGGTAAGGGCATTTGCCAAGCACACCTGACAATGTGTATTGAGTCCCCTAACCTCCGTGGTAGGAGAGCCGCATCTACAAGTTTAACTATGACCTCCATGTGTGCCTTACTATGCACCATGCACATGCAATGAGAAATGGAACCACTGGATTTACCGAGCCTAAATAAGTATGTGATATATCATGTTTTGTAGTTTTTCAGAACTTGAAATTGTCATGAAGAATTATGTGACATTTGAGTTTCTACTTTATGGAATTTAGAATGAGTTGGATAAAATTTAGAGCTGTCATCTAAATTTTCTAAAACTTCATGTACTATATGCCTTATTTCAGTTTGTACTTATATACTGCTTATTCCAGTTATTAAGTCTTTGGTTTTATAAAATAATAGTTTTCATCTTGGAGAATTATGACAAAATAAACTTGTACTATTATATGACAAACAAAACTCTAGACATGTTAGAGAAGAGGACAGGCCTGAGAGTCTGAGGAATTCAATGTTTTACCATAGAATGAAAATAATTAATGCACGAAAGCATCATGTCTCCACAATATCTAGTTGACTTGAATTGGTAGGATAAGTCTAAAAGACTTGATACTGTTCCCCAGAATTCTCTTGATGGAAAATTTGCTTCTGTTCCTTACATCTGAAATCTGACTTTCTTCACTTTGATCTAGTGGTTTATATTCAACTGTTGTGTTCACTGATTTACTTCAGTGGAATCTGGGTGTTAAAATAGCAGCAGGAAAGATATTGTTAAGAACTGTCTAGGGCTAAATATGGGCAGCAAGGCGGTATAGACATTTGTGCCACTGAGGCCTGAACAAGATCATTGGCTGTACAGGCGTGAGCATTGGCTGTACAGGCGTGAGAGAGGACTCGTTTGACTCTCCAGCACCCACATTGCAATGCCAGGCATGGCCACCTGCACCTGCAGCCCCAGCAGTGTGGGTAAGAGACAAGAGGGTCCCTGCTAGCCTGTCGCTAGGTTCAGTGAGAGAGCTATGGGAATGAAGTGAAGAGAGCCAGAACAGGACATCTGACCTTCTCTGACCTCTGCATGAGGTGTGTACACCACATAAACCAAAGCCAGAGAGCTCTGGCCTTGGACTATTGAAGGCATTTTTCTCCTTGTTTTTTGTTTTGTTTCGTTTTGATTTTTAATAGACTTATCATATAACCCAGGCTTGCCTTGAGCTCTCAGTCCTGCCTCAGCCTCCTGAGTTTGGGATTTTGAGGCCTGTAATTAGTTTTTGTGGGTGGTGCATATTTGTACTGGTACACTTGTGAAGTCTTGAGGTCCAGTCCAGGCAGTCAGGCTTTACCCACCAAGACAGTGCGCTGGCAGTTCTGACGGTCAGAGGCATGAAAGTCATTTTATATTGAAGTTTGAAAAAGGCACACACACACACACACACACACCTCTGGCAAGCTGGCTCAGTGGTTAAGAGCATTTAATTATCTGCATAGTGGCTTACAACCTTCTATAATTCCAGTTTCTGGGGATCTGATGCCCTCTTCTGACCTCCATGGGTGCTGGGTATGAATGTAGTACATATACATACGTGCAGGCAAAACAGTCCTACACATAAATACAATGGCACACATCTCTAATCCCAACCCAGCACCGCTGCTGCTAGATGTGGGCTGGAGGCCAGAAGCTCAGGGTCACCAGCTAACATTGCAGTGGAGTAATGCAAACAAGAGAGACATTGCCTCCATCTGTCCATGTGGGCGCCTCTCCCACAAGATAGAGAAGTAGTAATATAAAAAGCTCCCTTCAGATGTAGCTGTGAGAGGGTTGGTTACAGTGTCACAACATGACAGTTAAAGCTGCCTACCTGGTAGAGGCTAGACCTTTCCTGTTGTTAGGAGCTTGCCCTCTCCATGAGCCACGGTACTACACTGTGCTTCTTGACTTTCTGAAGCTCTCACCTGACGTTACAAGATCAGGTCTGGCTTTAACTGAAAGCTGTAGAAATGTTTCTTCCTTTGGTTACAGCAGAGAAGTAACTCATTTCCTCCAGTTTAGAGTCGTGTCTGGATGGCCCTGCGTGTTTTGTGTGAGTGCAGCTATGTGTGTGCCCCAGTGTACATGTGACTATCAGAGGAGACTTTGGGTATTGATCCTTGTCTTCTACCTTGTTGGAGTCAATGACAAGTAAGCTGGCGCTTCTAGGGAGTCGCCTGTCTCCACCTTGCATCTTGCCATAGGTACACTGAGCGGGATTACAGACTTGTGCTGTTTCAGCTAATGTTACTGTGTACTGGGGAATTCAAACTCCATCTGGTTTTCACACTAGCATTCTATCTGTGAGGCTATTGTATCACTCCAGCTCACTTAAGGGGAATTTTGTTTTAATGTCACTAGCTAAATAGTTAATCCTAGCAGCTTTGGGGCAGCCTTTCATGTGTTACAGTTGTGCGGAGCATCTGTCTGTGGTCTCACACCCATATTTACCTGTATCTTCTCAGGAAGGACAGAGTACAGGTCCCCCACCCTTGATACCAGGCCTAGGGCAACAGGGAGCACAAGGCCGCATCCCTCCTCTGAACCCTGGACAAGGACCTGGCCCTAACAAAGGTAAATATATGCTTGCTGAGGAAGGGTTTGTATTCTACCACCGTCATGTGCATTTTACAGTAAATGGTTTTGTTGGTAATTGATACAGTAGCATTGGAACTGCTGGGAAAACTGCTTTGTCTTTTGTTGTCATAGGTAATGTTTCCTTAGGCAGTGATGCTGGCCAGAGGAAATGAGTTCCACACCACCAGAGACTGGTAGTGAAACCACTGAGCAACCCTGGCATTTGTGTCTGCCTCGGGCCAGCACAGCCCACACTGGAATGGGAAATGATCCTGTGCCTGTGGGATGCAGGTCTATACTTCTGGCCTTCCGAAGAGCAGAATCGCTTCTGCTTTAAGCTCCTTGATAGGGTAGAGGATACCGGGTCTTAACAGTGTTCTTATAATCTATACCAATTAGTACTGTATTGGATTCTTTAACTGTATACATTGTTAGGCATCATTTGTAAAGAAGAAAGCAATGTACTGATATTATGGGAAGCCATGATGACGACTGCCAGCATTTAGGGAATGCGGTTATTTGGAGGCTATGATTTAAGCAGAGGCTCGGGTTGAGCTGCCAGTGAGCCCTTGCTCCCAGCTGTGCCCAGCTGGAGTAAAGGATAAGGGCTGGCAGGAGAGTTAGCCTGGAAGAACTAGAGGGACTGTGAGCAGAGTGAGGTCGGAGCCGATGGGTCCTGTTGAGCACCCTAGTACACAAGGCACTGTGGGCACCGGACCTCACGGTGCTGAATACCTTTATTCCTACCTGGCGAAGCCCACAGCACCATGGGTTTATCTGTCCCATGCTGTTGGATTAAGAAGTCCTTGTCAGCCAGCCCTAGGAGTTAGACATTTAAAGCCCAGCTTTGAACTTGTGCGAGATATTAGAGGCAGGAAAGGGCAAGGGTGTGGAGAGCTTTTATCTCCATCCCTGCTGCATAGAAGTGGTAGTGTTAGATACACAGAAGGATGTGCAAGAGAGAAAAAAGTGCAGGCTTGGGGTCTACCCTTGGGAAGGGGCGGGGCTGTGTTCTTCCCTAGGTCCTTCCCTTAATGAATGAAGTGGCCTCTCCTCTGCCAGTTGCGTGTATCTCCGCTCGTTCCTGCTCGTCTTGCTCTCTCCCCCTCTCCCTTTCTCCTTCCTCCTGCCCACCCGTCCGGCTTCCTTTCCTCCCCTCTTTCTCCTAGGGACCAAAGGGAGAAGGGAGAGACATGCAAGTGGCCTACCATCCCCTCCTGGATTAGTTGCCACCACCACCACATCACCGTTTGTAGTGGTAGGTTTCTTTCCTTGGAAGAAAGTTGACAGGCTACTTTTAAACTGAGCTGAGGAGCTGAGTATCTGTATTTGGCCAACTCAGGCCACGTGGGACACGTGTGGGTCCCTCCAATTAGTTGTCACCAGGAGTTACATACACTAAGTTCTGGGGCCTGAAGTTGGAGAAGCAGCTGTTTTAGCTGGGGTTTCTAGTGCTGTGATAAAACATCAGGACGAAAAGCAACCTGGGGAGGAAAGGGTTTCTTTTACCTTACAGCTTATAAACCCATCACCCAGGGCAGGAACCTAGAGGCAGAGTTTGATGCTGAGGCCATGGAGGAGTGCTGCCGGCTGGTTTGCTCTCCCTGGCTTGCTCAGCCTGCTTTCTCACATAGCCTAGACCACCAACCCGGAGGTGACACCACCTGCAGTGAACTGAACCCTCCTGTGTCAGTCTTCAGTCCAGCACCACAGGCTTACCCCGCAGGCCAGTCTAGTGGGAACATCTTCTCAATCGAGATTCCTTCTTTCACAATGACTGTAGCTGTGTCAAGTTGACACAACTAATCAGGACAGCTGTAAGAACACTGAGTGTTGAGGGCTAGCCTATTGGGGAAGTGGTTCCACGATATTTGCAAACTGCTGAAGAAAGGACAGATGTGCTCAAGTTCAGAGAGGCTTTCTGACATTATAGTTTTATGCTGAGATTTCCAAGTTTCAGCCTATGTGGAGAGGAGAGGAGAGGAGAGGAGGGGAGGGGAGGAGAGGGGAGGGGAGGGGAGGGGAGGTGGCTGGGGAGATGAGAAGTGAAAGGGTGGAAGTCGGGACGGAATCAGCCGCCAAAGGCATAAGCTGGCTGAGCGGAGGGATAGGTTTAATTTTCAAATGTAGTTTTAAAAGCAAGAGTGTTCTTTTGTATTTCATTTCATTTTTACTTACTATTTATGTGCAGGCTGGGGGTTGTTTTGAGACAAGCCTTGTTGTAAAGCACTGGCTAGCCTTGAACTCTTGGCAATCTTCTGGCTTTGGTATCCCGAGTGCTGAGAGCACAGGCATGCACCAGGCCTTGCTTGTGCCTCCCTTAAAAGTTGATTTAAATGTTGGCAGAGATTAGTTCTGTGTTTGCAGTGGCTGCAGTACTTTGGCTGCCAAAACAGTCCATTGAAAATACACACACACACACACACACACACACACACACACTCACACTCAGATACTTTTTTAAAGTCTTGAGTGAAATTCTTGTCTGCAAAAAAATTGCTAATAATAGCATATTTGAGGCACATCATTTCTAAAAAGAGTAAAAAAACCTCAAGGTTGAAGGCCAGCAGGACTCTCTGGTCTCCAAGCCGTTGTTTGAGGGACCCGTGACTCTGTGAGCCTTATGGACAAATGTGCTAAGAAGATCCCTTAAGTGTGGTATGGCCAGGGCCTAACAGAAGCGTAGACCTGGTGCCTGTGGTGTGGTGGCTTTGTGGCCCTTACATGAGCAGAGAGAGAGCGAGAGAGAGAGAGCGAGCGAGCGAGAGAGAGAGAGAGAGAGAGAGAGAGAGAAAGAGAGAGAGATTTATTTTTATTTTTGACACAGAATCTCACTATATATCCCTGGCTTCCCTGAAACTTACTCTGTAGGCTGGTATCCAACTCTGAGAGAAATCCATCTTCCCTTGCCTCCCCAGTGCTAGGATTAAAGGCATCTGTCACACCTGACTGTGATGAATTCTTGATAACACAGTCTCACAGTTTTCGGCTTTGCAGCCTGACTTCTCAGGTGTGTCTCTTGGGTATCAAACCAGTGGCCCTCATGAAGTTACAGCCAGAACAGGGGCAGGGCAGGAGAGACCATTGTCATTCAGAGTAGTTCGATTGTGTTTTCTACGTGTGCCTAAAAAGTGGACACTCCTTAGAGATTAGGGATATCCCTAGGTCAAGTTACAAAGCTAAGAGTTGCACCCCCCAAAACCATGGTGTCCCCATTATATGATGCTTTGGGATGTTTGTCTTCTACATGTGCTGAGAACCCAGGAGGGAAAGCTTTATAGAGCAAAGCGCATCCTGAAATTGACAGACCCTGTAGAGCAGGCCTGAACAGCAGGCCTCGTGGAAGCCACACTAACAATCAGCTTGGTTTCTTGTAGGTGACTCTCGAGGCCCTCCCAACCATCACCTGGGCCCCATGTCAGAGAGGCGGCACGAGCAAAGCGGTGGCCCTGAGCATGGTCCTGACAGGGGACCTTTCCGGGGTGGCCAGGACTGCAGGGGTCCTCCTGACAGGCGTGGCTCTCACCCTGATTTCCCTGATGACTTCAGACCAGATGACTTCCATCCTGACAAGCGCTTTGGCCACCGGTTACGGGAATTTGAGGGACGAGGAGGACCCTTACCTCAAGAAGAGAAGTGGAGGCGAGGGGGCCCTGGACCTCCCTTCCCACCTGATCACAGGGAATTCAATGAGGGGGATGGCCGGGGTGCAGCCCGAGGCCCTCCAGGGGCATGGGAAGGCCGCAGACCTGGAGATGAACGCTTCCCCCGGGACCCTGATGACCCACGGTTTCGAGGGCGCAGGGAAGAAAGGTAGGAAAGTGTATTCCTTGGGCTCTGCATTTTCCCCATCCTCACTACAAAGATGTTTGCCCTTTTGTTGGGGAAAGTACTGCATTGATTGAGCGCTCCCTTCTGTGGGTTAGCATTTAGACTCGAAAGTTATATGTCTTTCAAGTTGTTTGTTTTGATATAGTCCAGGCTATCCCGGAATTCCCAGTCTTTGTCTCTGCTTCCTGTGTGTGTGTATGTGCATGTCTTGGATCTCAATTACAGTGTCCAGGCTCACCTTATTTAGATGATAATATCTGAGCCAGATGCTATAATTGAAAATACAGGCTTGTAAAATAGGCCTAAAGGTCTTAACAAAGTCAGATCAAAATAAGCATCATCTTCTTTTTAAACTTAGTCAGGCTTGACTTCCCAGCCCTGCAGATCTAAAAGGACCAGAAGCAATGTGGAGGAAGAGAAGCAGGAGTTGGTGTAATTTAAATGATATCGTGCAGAAGCTGAGAGAGTGGTGATGGAGTGTGTAAGAATTGACATCGGCACAGTGTTCGCTGATTTCTGGAATCTCAGCATTTATGTAAACCTCACATTTTGTGGTCTTCATTTATATTTTTGTCTACCCATGACAGATTTTAGCCTAGACCCTGTGGGGGCACACATTTGTGCCACTCTCTGGGCTTGCCTTCCTTCTACCCAGAACAACACTGTACAGATAGCTGTGACTCCCTCTGTTAGAGCTTTTCCTCCTGGAGAGCTTTGTGGTACCTGTTTGTTTGTTTGTTTGTGTATTGTTTTTTTTTTCCTCAAGTCAGGGTTTCTCTGTGTATCCCTGGCTGTCCTGGAACTTGTTCTGTAGAGCAAGCTGCCTAGCTCCAAACTCAGAGATCTGCCTGCCTCTACCTCACAAGTGTGGGGATTAAAGGCATGCCTGGCAGCTTTGTGGATTTTACCATACTTTTAGGACAGTCTTTGACTATGAATTATATAATCATCCCTAGTATATGAGGGTGCTAGTTTAGACATAAAAGTCCTTGAGCAGATAGACAGTTCCTTATATAAAGTGGCGTAGTGTTTACATATAACATATACTTCCTACTGTGTACTTTTGAAACATCTCTATATGACTTACAGTACTTTATACAGTTTAAATTTATGTATGTTGTTACTGTGTGTTCTATTTGTATGTGTGCTGTGTGTATGTGTAGTGTATGTACATGTTTGTGGGTACATGTGTATGTGGAGGTCAGGGGTTAAATCAGCTATCTTTGTCAATCACTTACATCTGTTTTTTGAGACAGAGTCTCTTACAGAACTACTGCTCACCAGTTCAGTTAAGCTGGCTGGCTAGTAACCTCCTGGGATCTTCTGTGTCTGTGTCCCCAGATCTCAGGATAGACACATAGTGTTGTGCCCTGATGTTCGCACGCGTGTTGGAGATCTGGACTCAGATCCTCATCCGTGTACGGCAGTCTCTTTACTGACGGAGTCATCCAACTGCTCTAGGAGGGTTTAAACTATCATGTGTTTGAGACAGGGTCTCACTATGTATCTCAGACTGGCCTGGAACTCACAGAGATCCAGCAGCCTCTGGGCCCCCCCCCCCTCCAAGTGTTGGGATTAAAAGTGTGTGCCACCGTGCCTGGCTGTACTGTATTGTTTAGGAAGTAATGAGAGCAATGAGAAAAGTCTGTATAAAATGTTCAGTATAGGATGGAGAGATGGCTCGGTGGGTAAAAGTACATTCCATGCAAGCTTCGCAACCTGAGTTTGGATCCCTGGAACTCATGTAAGAAAAAAACAGATGTGGTAAGTGCATAATATCTGCAATACCAGTAGTCCTATGGCAAGATGGGAGACAGTGACAGGACAATCTCCTGGTGTGTGTGTGTATGGGGGGGGGCAGAAATACCAAGAGAGACCCCGTCTGAACAAAAGGGAAAGTTATTCCTTCACCTCCACATACACACTGCATATGCCTGTATTCATATACCCACATACAAAGATTAATTAAGAAAAAAAGTTTGGTACAGACTTTAAAAAGAAAAAAAGGGTAAGTTCTTGCTTGGCCCTGAACTTATAGTTCACTTGCCCCCCCCCCCCCAAGTTTCTTGGATAATGATCATGTGGCACTAAACTTAGCCTCAGACAGATTTTTCTTTGTTTAATCTGTGTTACATTTCTTTATTCTGTGTCTGTTTTTCTGTGTGTGGGTATGTGCGTGTGTGCGTGTGTGTGTGTGTGTGTGTGTGTGTGTGTGTGTGTGTGTGTGTAGGTGCCCTTGTCTGTTTTTCTGTGTGTGGGTGTGTGTGTGTGTGTGTACCCTTGGGAGGAGGAAGAGGGCGCTCCATCCCATAGAGCTGCAGTTGCAGGAAGTTGTAAGTTGCTTGATGTGGGTGCTGGCAATTCAGATCGTCAGGAAAAGCAGAGCACACTTTACCACTGAGCCATCTCTTCAGGCTGATTTATTTGTCTTCATGTGTGCATGCATGCCATATGCTATGGTGTGCAAGTGAAGGTTAGGGGACAGCTTGTAATAGTCACTTTTCCCTAGCACGTGGGCCCTGGGAATAGTACTCGGGTCTTCAGGTTGGCAGCAAGTTCCTTTACCGGCTGAGCTATCTCACTAGTACAGACCAACCGACCTCCCCCGCCATGCGCCCCCCCCCAAAAAAAAAGATTTGTGTATTTTATCTGTGTTTGCCTGAATGTATGTGTATCTCATGCATGCCCAGTGCCCCTGAAGGACAGAAGAGGGTATTGGATCCTCTGGAACTAGAATTATAATGGTTGTGAGCTGCCATGTAGGTGCTGGGGAATAAGCATGGGTCCTCTACAAGTCAGCAAGTCATCTTAGTTACTGAGCCATCTCTCCAGCCCTGTTGCTTTTTGAAGTTGTGTCTCCTGTATCCTAGGCTGGTCTCAAATTTCCTGTTTGCCAAGGTATAAGCCTGTTCTCAGGTTCCTGTTCCTCTTCCTCCCAAGTTCAAAAATCACTGACACGAGCCATCACGCTTGGCTATATTTATTTACTGCTTATATCACTTGCACACCCATCACTTTCTTATTGTTTTCTTAGGTCCTAGAGTGATTGCCATTAAACTGGGGAGGGATTAAAAGAAACCTTACCCTGCTCAGGCTCTCATAACAAAAATTGGGCAGCTTGAAAGCAGGAGTTTATTTTCTACAGCTATGGAGGCTGGAAGCCGATCAGAGTTCATTGGGGTTGGTTGATGGCATGGCCCATTTCTCAGGTTGCAGTTTTCTGTGTGTTTCTTCACATGGCGGCATGTATGTGTGTGGATATACGTGTGGGTGTTGGGTGGGTGAGTGCTGGCACTCTGTTTCTCCTTCCTGATCTCATTATCCTGGTCTACCCTCATGTCCTCATAACACCCTTCTACTTACCTCCTGTCTGTACCTGTATTAGTTTGGGTTTTACTGCTGTGAACAGACACCAATGACCAATGCAAGTTTTATAAAAGACATTTACTTGGGGCTGGCTTACAGCTTAGAGGTTTAGTCCATTGTCATCAAGGCAGAAGCATGGCAACATCCAGGCAGGCATGGTGCAGGAGGAACTGAGGGTTCTACACCTTTATCCAAAGGAAACCAGGAACAGACTGGGCATCTAAGAGGAAGATCTCTAAGCCCAACCCTACAGTGACACACTTCCTCCAACAAGGCCACACCTTCTAATAGTGCCACTCCCTGGGACAAGCATATACAAACCATCACAGTACCATATGTGGTATATTACATACCTTATATACCATACCACATAGGTATTAGAACATAGGAATTTAGGGGGGACACAAGCATTCCATAACAGTACAAGATATTTTTTAATAAAGGCAAAGAAGACTCTGTTTGTACCTAGGGTATTAGTACAGTGGATGCTTGTGCTTTGGCTAGTGTTCCTGTAGAGGCCGTCCTGACCCACTCATGCCTCTTGTGCAGTTCTGCTCACAGCAAAGCTGCTCTAGTCATTCAGTGGGAGGAAGAAGGTAATGAAGTGAGCTGGAAGGGAAGCCGTGCAGACTCGCCCTTGGATGTTGGCTTCTTAGTGTTGCATTGCTCTGAAGAGACACCACGACCAAAGCAATCCTTATAAAATAGAACATTTAGTTGGGGACTTGTTCGAAGTTTTAGAATGTTAGTCCATGATCATTATGGAGGGAAACAGACAGGTTTGACACTAGAGTGGGAGGTTGGGAGGAAGAAGGGGACAGGGGACAGAAACTGAGGCTGGGCCTGGTGTGGGCACTTGAAACCTGAAAGCCCATGTCCTGTGACATGCCTCCTCTAATGAGTCCATGCCTCCTTAACTTTCCCATACAACTCCACTACTGCAGACCAAGCATTCAGATGTGAACTGCGGGGCCCATTCTGAGTCAGACTAACGCACAGTCCCATTACCTGCTTTCTGTAGCACTCATGGCCAATGGAGATGCTTCTATGCATTTACTGATAGCTCAGCTCTCTTCATGCTTCCTTGTAAACTCTGCCTTAGCCATAGTTCCAAGCGATTTAGTCTGAGTTTCAAATGTGTAAGAGAATGAAAATTGTGCTGGGTCAAATCCGGTGGGGGGTCAGTGTGCCTGCTGACCCTAGGAAGAGGCCGCTGGAGCAGCACGTGGCAGGGTGAGCTGCCCAGGTCAGAGAGTCTAGGTGAGCAAATACAGAGGACACATCCCCCAAAAGTCAGCGTCAGGGTCCTAATTAGGGTCTGGTTGCTGTGAAGAGACGCCATGGCCATGCATCTCTTTCACTGGGGCTGGCTTAGAGTTCCGGTGGTCATCACGGCAGGGAGCGTGGTGGTCTGGTGCTGGAGGAACTGAGTGCCACATCTTGTCCCACAGTCAACAAGGACTGTGTCCCATCAAGCATGGCTTGAGCATATATGAGACCTCAAAGCCTGCTTCCACAGTGACATGCTTCCTTCAACAAGGCCACACCTCCCAATGTTGCCACTTCCCTTGGGCAAAGCATTCGAACTCATGAGTCTTTGGGGGCCATAGCTATTCCGACTACCACAATCAGTACCCCCTTTTCCAAATATGTATGTAAAAAGTTATCAAAAATATAGCTGAGTCAGGTGTAGTGACAAAAAAAAGTACCTGTTCTAGTGTAATAATTAGTGAGGAAGAAAGAAACAAAATAACACATAGAAAGCCCTTGCTATGTTCCTAAGCTTGAGTAACTCACAGTCTGCCATATTGTGGCTTTCCTATATGTTTTGGCACTGTAAAGTGGACACTTGGCAGGAGGATCTCTGAGTTCCAGGACAGCCAGGGCTACACAGAAAAAACAGATATGTATCATGTTTTTCCCCACTTACATTGTGCATTCAAGTTTCCTGTCAAGTTCTCTCCATACTTAAGAGTAATGTTTTCCAAAGGTGGACGTTCTGTTTTTGTTTTCAGCTTTAGAAGAGGTGCTCCCCCAAGACACGAAGGCCGTGCTCCTCCTAGAGGAAGGGACAACTTTCCTGGTCCTGATGACTTTGGTCCAGAAGAGGTTTTTGATGCTTCTGATGAAGCAGCCCGAGGACGCGATCTCAGAGGCCGAGGCCGTGGCACCCCTCGAGGTGAGCAGAATTGAGAACAGCTGGTTAAGAGGCAAGCAGCCTTGAGCACAGCTGGGCGGCCTGTGAGCACAGTTTGTTTGCTCCTCTGTGTAGGGGGATCCAGGAAGTGCTTACTCCCCACTCCTGATGAGTTTCCTCGCTTTGAAGGAGGCCGGAAGCCAGACTCCTGGGATGGAAACCGAGAGCCCGGTAAGGAAGGACTTAGTGCTTATGGTTTGGTAGTCGACAGCGTGCGGGCCCGTCTCCAGGTTCTGTCTTGTCTAGTTTGACTCCACGGAGGCTGGCTGGCTTCCTCTCTACCCACTTCAATGTCTATCTCAGTAGACTGAATGTAGAAACAGGTGGGGGCATCCAGGTCTGGTTTTTAGTGGGTTTCAGGATATCCTCGAACTCAGAGATCTACCTGCCTCTGCCTCCTGAGTGCTGGGATGCGCCACCACTTCTGATTGTTTGTTTTGTTTTTAAAATAAGAGAGTAAAGGGGGGCTGGAGAGATGGCTCAGCGGTTAAGAGCACTGGCCGTCTTTCAGAGGTCCTGAGTTCAATTCCCAGCGACCACATGGTGGCTAGTGTTAAATGGCAGTCCCACGCTTCCGCCCAGCACCCACTCCTTCCATGTATTGGTAAAGCATGACTCTTAAACTTGAATAGTTAACCAAATATATTTATGGATATAAAACTCCCAATTACATAATGCCAATTTACAATGATAAAGTCTTAGCCCAGTATTTCTAACCTCTCCAAAACACCAGAAATACGTCTGAAGTCATCTGGATATCCGCGTCTCCTCCTCTGCTCTGCTCATCCGGTCCATCCAGCCTCTCTCCGCCCCTCACTTCTCTTAGCTCTTCCTCTTCTCTTCCCTCCAGTCACTGCCTTCTCACTGCCTCAGTGTGAATGGATAGGAAATATCTTGCAACAGAGACAGGAGGATGCATTCCTAGAACTCACTGACCAACCCGTTGAGACAAATGTTGCTTTCAGTTCAGCATGAGGCCCTGTCTTGCTAAAGTTGTGAAGCCAGATGTGGTTGGCACACACCTTTAACCTAGCACTTGGGAGGCAGAGGCAAGCGAACCCCTGCTAGGGCTACATAGTGATCCTGGGTTGGCTAGTGGGGAATTAAAAAATTAGAGAGCTGAGGAAGACACTTTATATTGACCTCTGGCTTCCAGACATACCATCATGTACACAAATAATACCACTCTTTTCAGTAAATTTTTTGTCATCTATTTGGAAGATAAGGATAAAAGAATTAAATTTTCTTCATCTTAATTGATGACACCATAAACATTAGTACATGTAGTTTTTTTTGTTACATGAGCTATGTATATATGTATGTGTGTTCATGTGTGTGGGTATACAGGTATGCAGGTAGGTATGCATGTGTATGGAAACCAGAAACTGACTCTTTGGTGTCTGTCCCCCTTACATATTGAGGCAGGGTTTCTCATTTGAGTCAGGAGCCTGCTAATTTGACTAGTCTAGCTAGCCAGCGTGTCCCTGGGATCGTATGCACATCTAGGTTTTAGTGGGTGCTGGGTATCTGAACTCTGTTCTCATATTTGCACAGCAAGCACTTTTCCCATTGAGCCAACCCTCTACTCCTCTGCTCGGTACTTTTAAAGACCTTGAGGATAAGGGCGGAGACCGCCCGCCGTGTACCTGCCTCCTCTTATTCTGCGAGGAGCTCCTCTCATGTCCTAGGTGTGACTCCCGCCCAGTCCATTGAGTCCAGGTTCCTGTCTGCTCTCAGTTCTCAGGTTTGCTCTGAGCAGTCTCCCAGCTGCTTTGGGCTACAGTGCTTCACTGAGGTCCTTAAAAGCATGGAACCTTCCGTTTTCATTTCAGGACCAGGTCATGAACACTTTCGAGATGCTCCCCGTCCTGATCACCCCCCTCACGACGGCCATTCACCAGCTAGCAGAGAGCGCTCCTCCTCTCTCCAAGGCATGGACATGGCCTCCCTACCACCCCGGAAGCGCCCCTGGCATGATGGGTCGGGCACTTCTGAACACAGAGAGATGGAGGCCCAAGGCCCCTCGGAGGACCGAGGAAGCAAAGGTAAGAGACAGAGCTGCCGGCGTCAGCCACGTATGCCGAGGCCCCAAGGCTGCCTCCACTCTGTCTCTGAGTTTAGTTTGGGCAGAATCAGGCTCTTAAACGTCGTGGGAATGTAGTCTGTTTGGGTCCTTAGGACAGCTGGGTGGAGCTGCCCACTTGACTCAGCAGGAGTCCCCTGTTCAGGGTTTCTGCTCCGCCCTTTCTGTCCCACCCTCCGCTTAGCTGGTCCACTGGCAGTGGTAGCCTCCACCAGTGGCTCTCTGGAGCCTTCAAGGGTATCATCTCAGGGAAGCGCATTACCTCCTCCCACGTTCTGTACTGCGCTTTTTGGCCGAGGCCCAGGAGGACCAGTGGCAGTTTACCGAGGAGTAGCCGCCAGTGACTGCTCTACAAGTCTGGCTTTAGGTCGGACCGGGCCTCCGGGTAGTGTGCAGTGGATGACCCATCTTGTTCACTTGCCTTTTATGTATTCTTTCCAGAAATGGCTTGGATATATCCAGTGCATCCCCCACTCTAGTTAACATAGCACTGTTCAGTATGCTATCTATGGTCTGGGATGAGTTCATGGGCAGTCAGGAAGCTCTGGCCTAGGACATGTGCTTTGCACTTGGCAAGTTCCCCTAACATCTTTATCTCCATTAAATTCAACTTCCATTCAAATGTAGTAGTGGTGTTGAAAGAACATGCTCTAGGGATGAACCAATCACATCATTTCACGAGAAAAAATTCTGATGCGTATGTATTCATTTATTTACAGTGCTGGGAATCAAACCCAGGATCTTGACACACAGTGGGCAAAGCACTGTACTACTGAGCTAAATTAAAAAAGAAAAAAATATATGTATTCTTTAGTAATACAATACAGTTTAAAACACAATATATTTAAGGTCAGTTCATCCCAAAACCAACCACCCCCAGGTCCCCTCCCAACTTAATCTGTCTTCTGCTTGTTTGTATCAGCCAGTGCATGCAGTCAGCTCCAGGCAGTGTTCTTGGTGTGGGTCCGTCCACCCTGGCATGAGCAGCTACCCTGGGGCATGCCACTGACCAACACTGACCTCCTCTTTCCAAATAGTTTCCTTTATTTTTCAATTGTATCTACTTCATCTGTTCTTTTGTGAGTGCCACTGTGCACATGTGGCTTAGAGGACAGCTTGCCAGAGTTGGTCCTCTCCTATCTCATCCTGGGCACGGAGCTTGGGCTGTTGAGTTTGGTGGCAACTGCCTGTTCCTGCTGAACCATCTAACTGACCTAAGAAAGGTTTTTAGGACAGTCCTACTTATAGCTAAACTTTTGCTACCTTGAGTGTGAAGCAAGTTAAAGTTAGCAAATCTCCGAAAGCCAATTTAGTTTTGTTCTTTGAGAACCACAATGGACCGTGAGCGGATCCTGACCGGAGCCGCTACTGCTCTGTGTCGTAGTTGCTCTGAAGTTAGCAGGTGCCATCTTCCCTTAAAGTCCTGTGGTAGCCAGAACAAACATGCCCAGTGTGCTTTAGGTTTCTTGGCTTCTGGTCCTCGGCAAACCAGCCCTGGGGTGTGTATGGCCCCCACAGATACTGAGGCCTGATGCCATGAGCCAAGGATGAGGTCAGGAAGGGATAGAGGACCCCACTGAAGGGACCTGCACACAGACCCTAGATTAGGCACAAATCCACACCCAAATACTTGTTTTCTCGGAGAGTTCCTTTATTAATTGGGGAAGAGAAGTAAAAGTGACTGATTTGCAGGTATAATTTTAAGAAGGAAAAGGGGAGGTCTGTGTTGGAATAGGCTAGGATGTGGTGGTGTGTTTTGATTGGGCATGTTAATTGGGTAAGCCAAAGGGGGCTTTGGATTGCTGGACATCAATACTTTGAGAGTCAGACCTTGGTGGTCGCCTCAGGTGGAAATGGCCAACCAAACAAGAGAATGGACATTGCTGGCTAGCTTTAGCAATGTGAGCAGAGCAGGGAGAATGGGGAAGGGCAAGGCTTCCAGAGCCACGTTTGCCATGCTTGGGCCTGCTTAAGCCCTGTCGGCCCCGAGAGCCACTGTGTGTCTCCTTAGGACCTCCTGGTGGGCCACTGTGACCAGGGAGAGAGAGCTGTACCGGCAATTACTGGGGAGCAGGCACTGTGATACAGAAAGCCATTTCTTGAATCACATTCTGTTTCAGGCCGAGGGGGCCCAGGACCTTCCCAGAGAGTGCCAAAATCCGGGCGTTCCAGCTCTTTGGACGGAGACCATCATGACGGATACCACAGAGATGAACCTTTTGGTGGCCCTCCAGGCAGCAGCTCATCTTCTCGTGGGGGCCGGAGTGGCAGTAACTGGGGTAGAGGGAGTAACATGAACTCTGGCCCCCCAAGGCGAGGCACTTCAAGAGGCAGTGGGAGGGGTCGGTAGGAGGAACCGAATAGCCCTAGGCCTCTCTGGATGTGATTTAAGAAGTTCTTGTGGACTTAAACCACGCGAAGCAAAAAAAAGCCTTTACCACTGTAGCCCTGAACGCTTCTTCTGGGGCAGCTGAGTTCTAGGAGCCCAGTGAGGCGCTCGAGATGAAAAGACTGACGCCGCTCCCTCCCCAGGGAGGCGGCCTTGTTTTGTCTTGTTTCTCCTCATTGCTCTGACTCTCCTGTTTGTTTGTGAAGATAAAAGCTGGAATTCTTTTTTCTAAGTGTCATGAGGAATGGAGCACCTCCACAAAGTTAAGTTCATGTCCAATTGGAAATTTATTTCTATATGTACAGTTTGTCAGAGAAAAAAAAAACCTTGTTTTGTATGAATACAGAATGTGATTTACTCGAGTTAACAGAGGCACCAGGTGTGCAGCGCTCGCCTTAAGGAGATCATGGTTTCAGCGCCGACGACCTGGTGAGGGTGACCTTACTGCTGGCACTTCAGACAGATGAAGGCCATCTGTCAGCTGTGCTTTTCATGTAATTTTTATCTTTCTGTTGTTACACTGTTCTTGTTACGCGATAAGGAATCCTTTAAAATTGCTCTAACCTAGTTCAAGAAGGCTCAAAACCTCAGACATGCTCCATGGAGTCAAATTACACTGAAGAAAAACTTGAATCTTCTGGGTCTTCAACTAGAGGTTCTCGCTTGGATGCATCTCCGAGCAGTTTAGCTTTGAGTGATCACTGAGAGAGAAAGCCGGTGTAAACAACAGTAACTTGGTGCATCTTATTATGCAGTTCAAAGGACGTGGAACAAAGTATCTTCCACACACACTGTGAAGATTTCAGGATTCAGGGTACAAGATAGAAGGTACCAGAAAGTTATTTGCTGTGACAAATTTCTTGCTTTAAAAATAAATAAAAAGCTGGGTGGGGAGGCAAAGGCAGGCAGGTCTCTTGAGTTCAAGGCCAACCTAGTGTACAAATCGAGTTCTAAGACAGCCTGGGCTACACAGAGAAACCCTGTCTCAAAACCACCACCACCCTAAAAAAGCCATACATACATACATACATACATACATACATGCATACATACATACGCAAAGGTAGGACTTGGAGAGATGGCTCAGCAGTTAAAAGCTCAAACAGGGACTGGAAGTCAGCTCCAGCACCTATGATCAGGCAGCTCACATATACATATAGAGAGATCCTCTCTTTAAAAAAATGCCCATCTATATCTGGGCACACATGTATAACCTAGCCTTTGGGAGATGGAGCTAGGAGGATCAGAAGTCCAGTGCTATCCTTGGCTACATAGTAAGTTTCAGGGCAGCCTGGGTTTCCACTTCCCTCGTTTCCCCAACCCCCACCCCAAAGCTCAAGCTGAAAGTCAGATAGAGATTCTCCTTCCTATGTTGACCTTTCTTTTTCTCTTTCTTTCTAAAAGCCCCCCACCCCTCTTATGGGTGTTTTGCTTGAGTTTATATTTGTGCACCAGTTTGTGCTTGATGTCTTTGGAGACCAGAAGAGGGCATCAGATCCCCTGGAACTGGAATAATAGGCAGTTGTCAGTGCTAGGAATTGAATCCATGTCTCCTGGAGGAGCAGCCAATGCTCTTAACCACTGAACGGCTTCTCCAGCTCCGACCACTGGTCTTTCTAAGAAAGCCTTTATCAAAGTCACTCCTAGAGCTGCTAACTTCCGTTGCATCACCAGCTGTTTGGCACATGAAGACAGGTTTACTTGGCAAGTTGAATGGTGCTGGACATCTCTGGTGGCTTACAAAAGAGATGCTGACACAGCTGGGCAGTGCACAGAACGCTTCCCTAGCTCTGTTGTGTATAGAGTGAAGAAATGGTCATTATTTGGATGCTAGAACCTGAAGATTCCTAGTAAATTTCAAAAATAAGCATGTCAGCACTCACACCATTAGAAGCTCTATTCTTCCTCTCTTGAACTCCCCAGAGCCCATGAAACTATACAGGAATCCAGAGACCATCCAGGTCATGTTTTGAGAATGAATTCATTTATAAACAGAACCTCTGCATTAGACATTAAATATCTCTATACAGCACTTTTAACACTACTGTCAAAATATAAAATATTGTGCTTAGAATTTTATAAAACTTATTTTCAAGTAATGAATTCTTGAGACAATGTTGGGAACAGAACTTTAACATCTTCAACATAGTAACATAAAAAATGTACATCACTACTTGAAAACAGCATTTGCTTTCCTGAGAGAGGTGGGTAGCTCGATTTACTGCCTGGAGAGCATGGCAAAAGGATAACTGGGGCTATAGAGGCTAGTTGTCTTGGAAACTAGTAAAGTCAGGATATTGGCCAGTATGCAGTCACATCATGGGGGACTGTTTGAGCTAACCTGTTAAAGCAACATTGGAGTAGCCTGGAAAACAATTACTTTCTCATTGTACAAGCCAGTGCACAGATATGGGTCTCAATCTCGGCTGAGTATGTATGCTTTATATATTATTATACATTAAAACGCCTGGACCCATCCACCAGTATTACAAGCGAACTGATGGGACGTGGCAGTCTAGTGTGAGAGCCACTGGTGTTACATTTTAAGCTGAATACCCTTTACTTTCTAGTGCATCAAGACTCAATACTGAACCAAGTTTTTGGCAATAAATTATGATAGATTTAAGTGGTGATTCCTCCCAGCACCACAAGAACAACTACCTGCTGAACCTAGGAAATAGATCAATTATATATGACGAGCATTTTACACAACATTAGCATCAAACTCTGTAGGACTTTTAACAACCAGCAAAGTTAGGAACCATGAAAACTTGTTATAACTACTATGGTGACTGCAGATGTAAAAATGTCCTGTATCCCAGGATTCCTTTTGCAAAAACCTTTGCAAATTTTGCCACTCATACTGGATATCTGGCTTTTTGCTCCAGAATATTGCTTTGGCAAGCAAGTATTTACACTTAAATATTATAAAGCACCATATTTCTTAACTGACGAAAAACCCTGAGGTAGAATGTATTAACTAATCACTTTTAAATCCAGTGGTTAAATTTACTGTTTAATCTGGTAATCTGGACTGCTTTACAGTGAATAGGAATAAGGAGGCTTTGAAAAGCTGGAGCAGAACTGAAACCTGCTGAACCAAACATACCCCTGCATTTCTTTAAATGACAAAAAGTAGAATGTAGTTCTTCCAAAAGCAGCTAAGTCAGAAAGCTATTCGTTTCTCTTTTTTTTCTCGCTAAAACTGACATCCGTGTAAAGCCAGTTTAGTGCGAAAGCAGTTCATGAGAGTGATCTCCAGAGCACTCGTGGCGCTGCTACCCAGAACCGCACGACACGGAAGCCAAAGGATCTTGAACCGCCGCATCAGTTCTTGACAGCTGCTTCAAGCGCACGCACTCCGCCGCGCAGTCCAGTGGTGCCCTGTCCTTGTTCGCCTGGGTACCGCGGAGTGTCCCTAGCCTGGCTGGCTCCACTTCCTCGAGAATGGGACTGTCACACCGGGAGCGCGTTGGTTAGGCCGGTCCCACGATTTAGGCGACCAAGCGTCAGACGCAGCGCCGTCAGGCCGCCCCAGGGCAGGAGCCCTAGCAACGCATAGAGCAGCGCGGCTACTTGTGCGCAAGCGCCGAGCGCCGTCAGCACCGTACTGCGCAGGACCAGCGCGGCGTAGAGCGTGGCGCCCAGGGCGGCTGCGTAGCACAGCGCGCTCCGCGAAGGCGTCTCCTCGCCGCGCAGCAGACGTCCGCACGCCGGGCCGCCCCGCAGCAGCGCCGCGCTCGCCAGCGCCAGCACGGAGCCCAGCGACCAGAGGAGCGCGAACTTGCGCGCGCGCAGCAGCAGCACCGGCGCGTAGAGCGCCGCCAGGCCGAAGCAGAGCGCGGCCAGCAGCAGACACAGGCCGCCCGCCACCAGGCGCTGCCCTCGCGTCACACTTGGGATGCACCGTGAGCCCGCGGGCGGCGGCTCGGCAGGGCTCTGTGCCCACGGCCATCGCAAAGCCGTGCTACCTAGCCATGCCCCGGCAGCTCCGTCCCCGGCCGCAGGCTCCTCCGCTGCCCTCGCACCGAGCAGCGGCTCAGCGACGGCCGGCCTGCTCGCTTTACCCTGCATCAGGTAGTCCTGCAGCTGGCGGTGGAGATCCGCCATCTCGGACCGAGTGGCTTTAGAAACCGGGTTGACACTTCCGGGGCTTGTCACCCGCAACCGGAAGTAGCTAGATCCGCCGGTGGTGGTTGGTCGGCCTCGGCGGAAGTCCTGGAGCAGGCTCTACAGCTGTGTTGTGTAGGCTACCAGACCCTGATCTTTGTGTTTTAGTCACCGAGTAAGTCCTGTCAGCATTAAAAGACACGAGAGTGGCCATAGCAATAAAAGGATCCACAGGGACATCTACTGACATTCGAATACTGTCAGGTGTCTGACATTGCTAAAACGGCTAAATTGAGGAAAATGGGGAAAGGGTAAACCATTTTCTTTTCTGTTTCCTTCCCCCCCCCCCCCTTTCTCTTTCTTTCAAGTATCTACATGTCTACGGCTACCTCGGAATTCTAATGAAGGAGCTGGAGAGATGGCTCAGTGGGTAGGAGCACTTTCTGCTCTTGCAGAGAACCTAGGTTTGGATCCCAGTACTTACCTGGCAGCTAACAACGCGTTACTGCGGTTCCAGGAAATCTGACGCCCTTGCATGTGGTACACGTACAACATGCAGGCAAATCACCCTTACACATAAAAGAAAATATAAAGGTAATTTAAAAATCCACACTACAGAGCTTAGGCTATCTCCTTTGAAAGTGGAATTGATAAAGGGCTAACCCCCACCCCCACCCCCAACCAACTCTTCTGGGTTCCATTTTTTTGTTTGGTTTTGTTTTTTTAATTGTTATTACTTTTGCATTTGGAGATTATAATTACATTTCCCCTTTTCTTTTTCCTCCCTCCAAACAGTCTTTGATCTCCTTCAAATTCAGGAGCTCTTCTTTTTCATTACTTGTTACATGCATATATGTATCCACATACAAGTATAACCTGCTCAGTCTGTATTGTTACGTGTGTGTTTTCAAAGCAGACCGTTTGGTATTGATTGGATAACCAATTGGCGTGCTTTTCCCCAGGGAAGACTTTTTGTCTCACTCAGCATCCTGTAGTGTCTGTAGTTATTTGTGCAGGCTGGGTTGACTTCTGATCTCTCCCCATCCCCTGTAGCCTATCTCTTGTTTTTGTTCAGCTCCTGTTTAGACAGTCCTGTTGATGAGACTTTATAGCTTCTGATATTACTGAGGAGACAAACTCCCTGATCCTCCAGTCTTTTTGCTTCCTCTCCTGCAATGCTCCCTGAAGGTGCTGCTTCCCATGTCATGACTGGTCTACCCAAAATATGCAAATCTCTCTCTCTTGGTTTTGGTTTACCTTTCCATGGTCTGGACCTGCATCAGCGATGGAACTACCCCAGCACATTCCAGTCAGTTCCCCATCTGTTCTGGGGGGGACTCATGTGTGCCATTCTCACCTTTCTGGAGCCGTGTCAGCCTGTGTCTGCTCACAGGCCACACCTGGGTTTCCCAGGACTGCTGTTTCCTCCTGCACACTTTCTGTGTTGTACTAGTCTGAATTGTGACAGTTTACATTGTGGGTCACTGTTTTTAGGACAGGGTCTTGGGACCGCCTTGTAGGAAGGTGACCCGGGTGATTCAGCATAGCAGTCTTTCAGCGCAGTAAATGTCCTCGAAGACTTGGTAGATGTCCCCAAAGCCGTTGGTTGCTACATAGAGGCCTTTGTGTGGGAGATAAGATGCTAGATCTGTAGTAACAGATTCAAAATCTGAGTGAAGGGGCGCAACATAGAAGGTGAAAGAGGCCGGAGCGCTGATTGGCTGCCAGATTTGAGACAGAGATTTCCCAAAGGCCAAGATGTGCCCACAGGCCCCCTTCCCAAATTCCCCATCCTATTGGTTTATCTAATGAATAGTTTGGGACTTGAAACTGCCCCCTTTTCTGATGGTGGCCCAGTCACATAGACTACCTGTAACTTTCCATCTCTCAGAGTTCTGAGACAAGCAGGTGTCACCAGCCACCAGCTAGGAGAGAGAGGCCTAGCGCTTCCTTCCTGTCTGTACCTCTTTGATGGACTCTAAGCACACCTTGTGCTGAAAATTCTCCACAACAATTTCTTTTACTTTTTAAACATTGCTCTCTATGGCTCCACCTGCGTACATGTTATCAAAAGAGTTCAGTTTCCAACACCCACATCAGCAACTCCCAACCACCTGTTATTCCAGCCCCAGAGTCCAACTCCTCCCTCTGGCCCTTGGGGGCACCTGAACACACGTGCTCATACATACACATAAACACATAAGCGTTTTAGAACCAGAGGCAGGACCATTGTCACATCATCAGTCGCATTACAAAAGTAATCCATGTTGATGGGTTGTTTTGTTGTGTGAACAAATTTACTTTGTTCCACGAACAAAGGGATTAACAAAAATATTTTATGCTTTTTTTTTTTTTAACAATTTATTTTGGCTGTGGGAGGCCTGCAGGTGGGGCAACATGCAGGAGTTAATCTTACACCATGTGGGTTTCTGGCTTTTACAGTCATCAGACTTGGTGACAAGCACCTTTATCCTCTGAGCCATCTCACTGGTCCACTAAAAGACACGAGCTACAGGTAACTAAGATGCGTAAAAGCTGTTTTTAGTTACCTGATATAATTGTCTCCAATGCTCACTGCCTTTGTCTACTGACCTAGGCCTAGTCCTGGAAGTTTCTAGCCCCTCCCTCCAATCTAATCTAGGCCTAGAATGTTTTCACATAGTTCCTCTTTGATTTCTGGCTGGCCGATTCAATTCAGCTGTTCTTGGTTAGACTCCTCTCCAAGATGATTCAGTCTGGCTTCTCTGAGCCTCTCAATTTGTCTGCTTGTCCTCAAACTAACCCTAGCAATCTGTTCCACTCTTCTGGCTCCTTCTCATTCTCTGGCTTGTTCTATCTTCACCTGTGTCTAGCTTTTCTCTTTCAAACGGTCTCTGTAAAACTCTCCCAATAAAACTGCCTACTCTCCCTTGCTTTCTGCACTGCTCGCTTAAGTAGCTTATCTCTCCTCTTCTCATGAGTGTTGGGCATATCTCACTCTGTCAGATCTGTCTCTGTTTTGTCATTTTGCCGGCCACTCAATGAGACATCACTTTCAATCATGTAGTTCCTTCTACAAACTGACTATACCTTCAGTATTTGGGATTAAAGGTGTGTGCTAGGTTGGAACCACAACTAGAAACCGGTATTTTCAGTAAATAGCACAATCTCAGGGTTCACAACGTGACCAAATATCCTGTAGTAAGGATGCAGCAAATGAGCCATGGTGGTGGCATTATTATAATTGTGGCATACACCTGTGTTCCCAACACTCAGGCCTGAGCTTGTCTGCATCAGTTTCTTTATGCTCTAATATGTATGTATGCATATATATAATCTGAGTGGTTTAGCTTATGTTAAGGGATGAGGACAGTCACTGTCAAGACAACAAATCAGGGTGTATTTTGAGAAGTTATCTCTCAGGAAAACACCATTGCAGACACTTTAGTGCAGAGCCTAACTATAGTTTGCTTTGGTGATCTTCAGCCTACAGACAGCCATTTCTTGTGTGTCCCACCACCGTGTCAGACCTCACATTCTGTACTCTCACATAAAGCTTGACTTAGCATCTTGACAACAGATAAGATTTTTTTTTTTTTAGGTTGTGTTAACTTAGCAAACCCCTAGTTTCCCACTAACCAAAGAGCCAAGAGTGTTCTCAGATAGCATCCAAGGTCCAGAATTCTCCCCTTGTTATAATCCACCTGCTTAAGGTACCATTGTCTGTTCTGTTTCTATAACAAGTATGAAATTGTTTCCTAAATCTGTGTCGTCCTGCCATGGTCACTCATATTTGGCTTTGGAAGAAACTGCATTCCTTATTCCTTTGAGAGCAGTTTCTTTTATTAATAACATTCCGGGTATCAGATCTGATGTTGAGGTCCTTGCATTTGGAGTTGAATTTTGTGTAGGCGGAGAGCTAAGGGTCTAGTTTCATTCTTTAATATGTAGTTAACCAGTTTGGTCATTTGTTGAAGATGCTTCCCTTTCACCGGTGTGTATTGGCCTCTTTCTTCCAGCCCACAGTGTGGTTTGTTGTGTGGGTCCTTGGTTTCATTGCACTGGTCAATGACTTAAGGCCAGTACTGGGATGAATCTGACTGGTCATGCCTCCAACTGGTGGTGGTGGTGGTAGTTGTTGTTGTTGGTGGTGGTGTTTGGGATTGTTTTGGCTATCCTGGATCTTTTGTGTTTTCTTATGAAAGTTAAGATATTTTTCAATTTCTGCGAAGAATTATGTCATAATTTTGTTGTGTATTGCCTTGAATTTACAGATTGATTTTGACAGGACAGCCGGTTTGAAAAGTGTCTTGAGTTATGACTTTCTTTCGTCTATTACTATAAAATGTTTCTGAAATTGTTACTCAAGTCTGTATTCCTGGCCATGGTCACTTCACAATATTAATTCTACAAATCCAAGAACATGGGAGGCTGCTCTATCGTGTATAGTTTTCTTCATTGTCTTAATGTTTTTAATTGTACAAGTCTTTCACTTTCTTGATAAAATTTCTCTCTCTCTCTCTCTCTCTCTCTCTCTCTCTCTCTCTCTCTCACACACACACACACACACACACACAGTGTAAGTGGAACTATTTTCCTTATTTATTACTTGGTATATTTGTCATTAGTATTTTGGAATGCTACTGATTTTTACACATTTTTTGTTTTTCATTTTATTGTTGTATTCTGCTGCTTTGATGAACATGTTTATCAGCTGTAAGAGGTTTCTTGTAGAGTATGTGGAGTCTCTTCTGTATGGAATTTTATCTGGAAATGGAGATGCACTTTGGCTTCTTCCTCTTTTGTCATTTCCTTCACTTGTCTTATCGCTCCAACTAAGGCTTTACCTGCCATAGTGAGGAGGTGAGAGAGTGCACACTCCTACCATAGTGAGGAGGTGAGAGAGTGCACACTCCTACCATAGTGAGGAGGTGAGAGAGTGCACACTCCTACCATAGTGAGGAGGTGAGAGAGTGCACACTCTTACCATAGTGAGGAGGTGAGAGAGTGCACACTCCTACCATAGTGAGGAGGTGAGAGAGTGCACACTCTTACCATAGTGAGGAGGTGAGAGAGTGCACACTCTTACCTTGGTCCTGATTTCAGTTGGATGCCTCGTTTCCTCTGCTTAGCGGGATGTGGGAATGCTGTGTGTTACCTTTATTACATCAGAGTATGTCAGAGAGTCTAGGACCTGCATCAGGAAGGTATGTTAGATTTGTCAAAGGCCTTTCTACATCTAATAGGATGGCACGTGCTTTCTGTCTCTTAATCTGTTGTGTGGTGGATTGCATTTACTGATCTACATATGTTGAACCATCCCTGAATCTCTGGGGTGAAACTGACTTGATCATGGTGGATGATCTTTTTGACTTTTCTTGAAGTATTTCACTTTTGCATCCATGTTCATCAGAACTAATTGGACTATAAATTTTTATTTATCTGTTGTCTTTGGATCTTTGTCTGGTTTCATAACTTTGTAACAAGAATTTGGAAGTGTCCCTTACTTTTGTACTTTACACATAATTTGGGGAGTATTAATATTAATAGTTTGAAAGTCTGCGAATTCTGCACTGAATCCATCTGTTCCTAGGCTGGAACATTTATCTATCCGTCTGTCTGTCTGTCTGTCTGTCTGTCTGTCTGTCTGTCTGTCTATCTATCTATCTATCTATCTATCTATCTATCTATCTATCTATCTATCTATCTATCTATCTATGTGGGTTTTCAAGACAGGATTTCTCTCAGTGTGTAGCCCTGGCTGTCCTGAAACTCACTCTGTAGACCAGGCTGGCCTCAAACTCAAAAATCTGCCCGACCTTGCCTCCTGAGTACTAGGATCAAAGGCATGCACTGCCACTGGCTGCCTGGGAGATATTTTTTTAAAAGGATATTATTTATTTTATGTGTATAGGTTGTTTTGCCTGAAGGTATGTCTGTGCACCACCTGTATGCAATGCCTATGGAGACCAGAAGATGGCATTAGATTCCTTGGAATTAGAGTTAATTATGGTTGTGTCATGTAGGTACTAGAGATTAAATTAAGACCTCTGGAATAACTGTTGAGCCATCTCTCCAGTCACTAGTTGGGGGATTTTTAAGTACTGGTTATATCCCATTGAATGCCATGGGTCTATTTAAACTATGTCATCTTAACTTAGCTCTGGTACGCAATAATATGTCCAGAAATGAATCCTTTTAGATTCTTGAGTCTGGTGGAAAGTAGATTTTTAGAAAGTATGTCTTTATGATTTCCTGCATTTCCTCAGTGTCTGTGGCAGTATCTCCCCATCTGTCTCTAATTTTATTAAATTGAATTCTCTCTTTTAGTTAATTTTGCTAAAGTTTGTGAATTTTGTTAATCCTTCAAAGAACCATCTGTGCTAGCTAGTCTTGATCATCAATGTGACAACATCTGGAATCAACTAAAAAAGTATCTGGGAATACCTGTGAGGGATTTTGTTGACTGGACAATTGAGGTGGGAAAACTCACCCTAAATCTCTGCCACACCTTCTGGTGGCAGTCCAAATGAAAGGATGTGGAAGAAGGAAGCTTTTGCCTTCCTGCCCTCATAAGTTCATCTTTCCTGCTATTGTATTCACTAGTATTAAAACCTGCTTCTTTGGGGCTGGAGAGATGGCTCAGCAGTTAAGAGTAATGGCTGCTCTTCAGAGGTCCTAAGTTCAATTCCTAGCAACCACATGGTAGCTCACAACCATTTATAATGAGATCTGATGCCCTTTTCTGGGACGAATGCATATATGCAAATAGAGCACTTATATACATAAAATAAATACATCTTTTTTTTTTTTAAAAAAAACTATTTCTTCAAGATTCCATCATAGCCTGAAGTCCAGCTGAGACACTTAGCCTTGTGGACTGAACAGTTACTAGATTCTTGGACTTTCCATTAGAGGCAGAGAGCCATTGTTGGAATAGCTAAGCCATAGCCTGTAAGCCTATCCAATAAACTGTGTGTGTGTTTTCTTTTAAAGAACCCTGACTAATAAAATCTCCACCTTAAATCCTGTTCTGTTCAGTGGTATGTACAGTGATCCTTCTTGGAGAAGGGTCAGCCCATAAGAATGAAAAACTCTTAGTTGTGTCTGGGGAAGATTTATTTTGTTTGGAATAGAGAGTGGAAAATTCCATTCCTAAAAGTGTTGGTGATAACAAAAGTCTCTGTTTGTTTTTGATAAGAGATTAAGGGACACTGAGAAGATGTTTGCTTTGGAAGCATGAAGACCTGAGTTCCATCCCCCAAAAACATGTACTATTGAGGAGACTGGAATAGGTAGATCCCTCAGGTTTGCTAGTCAGCTAGCTTATACTACTAGGCAAGTACCAGGGCAATGAAAAACATGTCAAAAAAAAAGGAAAAACAAGAACATGGTGGATAGTGCGTACGGGGTGAGGTTGTTCCCTGACCCTCGCACACATGTACCCATGTGTATGTATGAGCACATACACAAGAAGAGAACTTGGTGCCTCCATGAGAGCAACAACAACAAAAAATGACAAAGCACTCAGGAATATAACATCTAGAAAAAGGAGACAGTCTAGAAAGAACCTCGCGGGTCTACGCGTAAATGGGCTTCAATACACAGAAATATACACATACACAGAAGTTTTGGAAACATTTTTCAGTGTATCAGGGTTCTCTGGAGGAACAGGATGGATAGAATAAATATATAGGGAGAAGGGATTTATTAGATTGGATTGTATGATGTGGTCTAGGTAGTCAACAATAGCTGCTGCTTATGAGAGAGGCTGAGAATAAGGTAGTTGCTTAGTCAAGAGTCTGGATACCTCAACCTGAAGAAGCTCATTCTGATATTGGGAATTAGCAGCAGCAACAGAAATCAACTTGTCCAAGAGTAGAGGAAAGTGAAGTTTACTTCTGAGTTCCCTTATCAGGGCTGCCACCAGAAGGTGCCTCAAATAATCTGATCAAGAAAAGTTCCAAGAGTGTCCAGCAGCTTTTAGTTGATTTCTAGTTCACTTGACAACCAAGATTAACCATCACAAGTCTACCTTGTCAGTCTTGTCAGCCTGACATCTGATCACTTCTCCTTATATTCTGCTATATTTCCAAATGCAATCAATTAAGAGGTCATAATTCTGCCTAACATGATATAATGATCTCATGGACAACCTCAAAACATATTATTTCTTCCACACAGCAAAGTCCTTGAAGAATGTTTGTTCTTTCTATGTCCCATAACTTAAAATTGATAATACATATTTCCAACACTTAACCACTGATATTATTTCAATCAGTGTATTTACATTGTAAACAAGCAGAAGAGAGAAAACGCCAATATCTGCTTAACATATATGTGTGTATCTCTACAAACATTCTGAGCAGAACAGGGCTGTGCTGACAGAGCTAAACACACAAGCTAAAGTCACATGAGAGGAGACAACTTCAATTGAGAAAATGTCCCCACAAAATTGGCCAGTGGGTAAGCCTGTGGTGGCATTTTCCTGATAATTGATGTGGGTAGGCCCAGCTCACTTAGGGCAGTGCCACTCCTGTGGAGGTGGTTGTGGATGGCGTAAGAAAGCAAGCCAGGAAGCAGCACGATTCCATGGTCTCTGCATCAGCTCCTGTCTCTAAGTTCCGGCCTTGAGTTCCTTCCCTGACTTCCATGGATGATGGATTATAAACTACAAGATTAAATAAACCTTTTCTTCCACAGGTTGCTTTGAGTCATGTTATTCTTTTATCACAGCAATAGAAACTCACACTAAGACGTGGACAGAAATGCTTGCAACAATTTCAGCCCTCATTACTGTAACTGGTCCTGAGTGTGGCGTTACTAGCTTGTCCTCATGCTGTATTTCACTTACCCTCAGCAGGCATATCAGCTGACTTGGGTTCCTCTCATGGAGGTGTGACCAGCATCTGCTTTCCTGAAAGGTCTGGGCCATTTACCATTCAGCCTGCATTGGGTTATTCTCATTGACATGGTTCAAGAGCTTCAATCTCATACAAGTTAGAGAGTCCCATTCTTTTCTAACCAGTGCTCTTAGTTTAACTGCTGACACCCTCCGAGGCTGGACTTGAGTTGTATGATGAGGGTTTCAGTTCAATTTTTGACACCTTGAGCGCTGTGGCTGCTGGAGGATGGTACACTTAGACACCCATAGATGGAGCCAGCCAATCGCTGAACAGATCACTGACATATCCCTTTCTTTCTTTACTTTATCCAGAGATGCTAGATGTAACCAGTCTGCTTCATTGCTTACTTGACGTTCCCACAAATGGGCAAACATCTTATAGTCAGAGTCAATAAATTCTTTGTTCCTCACAAGAAATGAACCAGGCATATATAATGCATTTATCTTGCATAGTGCTTTAAATACTTTATACCATGGACTTTCAGTGCCCTCTATGCTACCAAGAGAGTCTCTTGTAATTTCAGATTTTGTTGGGTTGAGCTAGCTCCAGATACTACCAAGTCAACTAGAGAAATTCATCCTTAAAAATTCTCTTTTTGGGGGCTGGAGAGATGGCTCAGTGGTTAAGAGCACCAACTGCACTTCCAAAGGTCCTGAGTTCAAATCCCAGCAACCACATGGTGGCTCACAACCGTCTGTAATGAGATCTGACGCCCTCTTCTGGTGTGTCTGAAGACAGCTGCAGTGTACTTACATATAATAAATAAATCTTTAAAAAAAAAAGATTAAAAAAATTCTCTTTTTTTAAAAAACCAACACCTGGTCCCACAACAGTCTGTATTAGTCCAGGTTTTCAATAAGAACAGAAGAATGACTACCCTTGAATGGAGTGTTATCAGGTTAGCATACATGGTGGATCTGGGTAGCCCAACAATGACTGCTGAGTCCCCAAAGCAGAGAGTCTCAGCTGTCCCAGTATGGTGCTGAGGACCTGGAGGGTTCCTAAGAGATGCTGGTCTTCAGTCTACACCAGAAGCCTAAAGATGTTGGTTCTAATAGCAGTGAAGAAATTTAGCAACAGCAGGGTAGATGAACCGGGAGAGAGACAGGGCAGGCAAAAGTAGGTCTTTCTTCTTCCATGTCCCTTTATCGAGGCTGCCACCAGATGGTGCCATCTACATTTAGGGTAAACCTCCTGCCTCAAATAATCTGACCAAGGAAAATCCCTTACAGGAGTGTCCAGCAGCTTGCCTTTTACTTGATTCCAGATTTAGTCAAGTTGACAATCAAGATTAACCATAATACCCAGAAACCCACAATCCTGACCGAACATTCCCTGAACAATAAACTACTCCAATGCCAAAGAACTGTAAAGAAACCAGACTTTAAAACAAAACCTCGTGTGTCCCTAGGGGGCTGGAAGACCATGTGTGTGCCCAAGGCAACATTTTGAAAAGTGATCAAAATGAGGAAGTCTGGTATTGGCTATGGTTGAGCGTCAGGGAAACAAATTGAAACAGAACAAATGGTTTCAGCACTCAATCTATACGTGCGTATCAGCACTCAATCAGTACGTGCGTTTCAGCAATACAGGGTGAAAAAACAAAACCAATATTTAAAAAGCCCTTATACACCACACACAAAACAGCAGCAGCAGCAGCAGCAACAACAAAACTTCCTTTGGCAGGTTTTGGAGATGGCTTGTTCAGTAGAATGCTTACCTTGTAATCATGAGGATCCGAGTTTGGTCCCCAAGACTCATGAAATAAAAAGGCAAAACAAGAAGCTGGGCATGGTGCTGTGCAACTGGAACCCCAGTACCAAAGAGACGGAGAGAAGATCCCTGGGGCTTGCTGTCCCCCAACCTAGAATACTTGGGGAGTTGCAGACCGGAGGGAGACTCCTCAAAACAAACAAACAAAAAATCAAAGTACGAGGTTTCTGAGGAGTAACAACAGAGGTTGTCCTCTGGCCTACACACACACACACACACACACACACACACACACACACACACACAGAGTTGCCCAAGCTGTGCAAGAGAGGCCTTGAGTGCAACTTTTGGCCAGTAAATAGCTTAAACTGACTTTGAGTGAACTCCGTGTAGTCAGGCTAAAAGATGAATGCAACATGAGCTTTTGCAGAAGTCTACTTTAGAAGAAATAGTCTTCATAAAATGATTCAAACCACTGAGCAAATAAATAAATGACAAAACAAATCCTTGCCACCAGTTGCTGTGGGAACTCATTATTCAGAATTGCTACAGTAGCTTAAATGTCCTGCTGGTTTTGGTGGCTGTAGTTTCAGCATCTGGAAGGCTGAAGTAAGTTACTTGAGACTGGCTCTCCTGAGGTATACAGTGAGTATCAGGTCAGTCAGGGCTACAGAGTGAGACCTTGTCTCAAACAGTCCAATTTTACATCTATAACTCTAGTTCCAGGGAATTAGAAGTTTCTGAGTTCCAAAGACTCCTTCATATACATAGTACTTGTATATACACTCTCACACACACATAAAATATAAAGCAGCAAATAAAAGTTGCTTTTAAAAGCATCTAGATATTGAGATTTATTTGGTAAATTCTTTGCCACTTCAACAAATTCAGTTCAGGAGAAGAAGTGTTGTGCAGAAATGACATTTGAATTTTTCTGAAGCCTGGGAATGCAATGTAAACATAGGTGACCAGCATAGGAACAGGAAACTTTCCAAAATGTTTAAAGCAACTTGCTTTTGACAAATATTTACTGGGCAGCATTTCTGAATGGAACCCTGTTCTTGGTCCAGAGAGTGAGGCCAACAAGAGGAAAGAAGTTTATATTCAGGCCCACAACTTATTTATAACTTACTGACTGGTTGTTTTAGACAGCATAGCCACACAGTACCACCTTACCGTTTTGATAACTATCCAAAGCTTACTGGATCTCTCTACCTAGCCCTTAGTTTCTGCGTTGTAGAGTGAACAGTCTTACCATTTGATTGAAAAACACCATCGGGGGGTGGGGTATGGCTTAGTTGGCAGAGTGCTTGCCTTACAAAGCCCAAAGCCTGGTGAGTCTCAGCACTGTATGAGCATGGCTTAGTGGCACACCCCATTAGTGGCACACCCTGGTAATCTTAACACTCAAGAGGTAAAAAGGGGGAGCATCAGAAGTTCAAGGTCATTAACTATTAAGGGAGTTGGAGACCAGTTGAAGATACACAAGACCGCATCTCAAAGTAACCCTTTCCCCCTCAAAAAACTGACAACTGGTTATGTTTATAAATGCTGGGCATATAAATTGTATCTATGGGGCTGGAGAGATAGCTCAGTGGTTAAGAGCAATAGCTGCCCTTCCAGAGACCCTGAGTTCAATTCCCAGCAACTACATGGTGGCTCACAACCATCTGTAATGGGACCCGATGCCCTCTTCTGGTGTGTCTGAAGTCAATGACAATATATTCAAATATATAAAAATAAATATATCTTTAAAAAAAACTAGCATAGTGTGAATATGCATAGTGGACACGCCCACTCCTAGGTTTGTTTGAAGAGAAGGTTTTATTGTAGATATGAGGGAGAGCACAACCAGAGGCTTCTGGAAGAGTCCAGGCTGAACATGGCCAGCAGAATAGACTGGGCCGTGAGAGAAAGGGGGCTAGCAGGGAGAAGCCAGAAGTCAGGAGCTGAGCCAAGAGGACACCAAAAATGACTGAGGTATGTAGGAATCAGAAGCTGGGGGAAGGGAAGCAAGGCTCAGGGGCTAAAGAGGTCTAGGGGAGGGGATGGGTGAGAAGTGGTAAGAGGAACCTGGTGTCTGTAACAGGTACTGGGAGCCCAGAAGCAAACCTCCGATCTGCTATGTTAGGCACCTCAGGCTGCTGTCTGGTCTTATATCAACTTAGCATACAACCTAGAGTTATATGAAAGGAGGGAGCCTAAACTGAGAAAATACCTCTGTAAAATCAGGCTGTAAGGCATTTTCTTAATTGGTGATTGATGGAGGAGGTTGTTCTATCCCTGGGCTGGTGGTTCTGGGTTCTAAAAAGCAGATTAAGCAGCCTGGCAGGGGTGCATCCCATTAACCCCAGCACTTGGGAAGCAGAGGCAGGCGGATTTCTGAGTTCAAGGCCAGCCTGGTCTACAGAGGGAGTTCCAGGATTGCCAGGGCTACACAGAGACACTCTGTATCAAACAAACAAACAAAACAAAACAAAAAAAGGAAGAAAGGAAAGAAAAAGAAAGAAAAAAAAAGGAAGCAGATTGAGTAAGCCATGGGGAGCCAGTAAGCAGCGCCCTTCCATGACCTCTGCACCATCTCCGGCCCTGTTTGATCTCCGGCCTGACTTCCTTCAACGATGAACATTGATATGGAAGTGTAAGCCAAATAAACCCTTTCTCCCCAACTTGCTTTTTGGTCATGATGCTTTGTTACAGCAATAGCAATCCTAAGTAAGACACTCAGCCATTTGTCCCAGCTTTCTTTGAGACCTAGCATAGTACTCCTGGAATTTCTTCCCAGTAGATCCTGGGATAGCATCTGACAGCACCATGTGAAAGGGGCCCCTGCAGCTGTAGGATCAGGGAAGCTCAGATTGGAACCAAGAGAGTGAGAAAATTCTATCATTGCCAGGAAGACATTGACATTGCACACACAAAACTGTCACATAGGCTAGGGTTGTGGCTTAGCTGCTAGAGTGCTTGCCCACCACAAAGGAAAGGCTGGATTCCATCCCCCAGCCTAGCATACAGCAGGTGTGTGCACAGCTGTAATCCCATCGCTAGGGAGGTGGAGGCAGGAGAAGTAGAAAGTCAAGGTCATCCTTGGCTACATAGTGAGTTCAAGGCCAGTCTAGGCTAAAAACAAACAGACAAACAAAAAACCCTAAACAAAGAGACTAAAGAGGTGACTAAGAACCCTTGCTGCCTCTTCAGGGGTCCTGAGTTCAGTTCCCATCACCCACGTGGTGTTTGGCAACCATTTGTAATTCTAGTTCCTGGGAACCAGGTGCCTTGTGCTGGCATCTGCGGACACCAGGCACACACGCACACACAGTGCACATATATGCATGCAGACAAAACACTCATGCACGTAGAAATAAATATTTAAAACAAAAAGTAGTAAATAACATAAGCCAGGGATAATTAAGGGCACACATAAGCCAGCACGAGCGGGTGATGACGCTTGAGGTAACTTTTTTTCTTTCTAGTACAGAAAGAGTTTCATAGCAGAAAACTATAGATGGAAAATAATTAGCATAATATAAAGGGTCTGGAGCCTTTCCTACTTTCAAGGGAAGCAGTACTTAGCAGGAGGCATCTGGATAGCTGAGGCTGAGGGCCCGTGTTTGTTTCGCCATGGGCTCCATTTTCTTGGCCGTCTGCCCTGTGAACGTTGACCTTCCTGAGGGCTCATGACCTCTTTACCCCAAGAAGAATTCATGCTTCTTTGCCAGGCCTCTGAAATCAGAGGGCGCCATCACTACTTTTGGCCTGTCATCCTGGATCTCCAGGGAGGCAGGCTTTTCCTTCCTAAACTTCTGTCCTAGCTCGTCCTTGGCTGACCCCAAAGTGCTTCCGGCCACACCTTCTAGGCTTGGACCTCAGGCCGTCTCCTGCCTAGGCAGAGGTGAGGCTGGAGCTGAGCGTCTGGGAGCTGCGGTGGTGCGACACTTTGGTTACCGTCCAGTCTCTCCATGTGGCTGTGCCAGACAGGCTGGGCAGCTGCCGTTGCCCTTGGAGGAGCTACAGGCAGCTCTCAGAGAAGGAGGGCCCCAGAGAAGTAGAGCATCGTCTCTCTGCCACCAAGGTAAAGAAAAGCTATGTGATATCGGAGTGACAGACTTGGGAGGGTCCTTCTGCTAGCCAACTCTGGACCTCTGCCTGCCCGATCCTGGATCTCCCTGCCTCACTTTATGCCCTAAGTGCTGTGCTCACGTTGCTTGGTGGGGACGGAAACAGGCTAGGCCTTCTGCTCTCCTGTGGTAGCTGACACCGCTGTACACTGGTCTCCTCTGGGGACACGCTGGGTTTGGGGAGAGGTAGGGTGGGCAGCTGACCTTTTTGGTGAAGAGGTTGGGGCAGCTCTGATGCAAAGCTTGCCCATCAGGATTGGTTGTCACAATGTATCTTGGTTTGCTGACCAAGATGGTCTTAGGAACAGATGAGTGGCGGTGGCCCTGCAGGAGGAAACTCTCCTCTGTGCCCAGTTCAATCTTTTTTATCCCTTTGTGCTGGAGATGGAGCCCAGGGCCTTCCATATGCTAGACAAGTGCTTTGATGCTCAGCTACATCCCCAGCCCAAAAGTGTCCTCTGGTTGGGTGCCCAAGGTTGAAATGGCCTGAGATGCAGAGATCTGTCACTCCTAAATATTGTTGAACAACATCTGTCCCAGCTGAGAAGTGAAGATAGAATGGAATTGTCCCCCTTGGAGGTTTTGGTCCAGCTCTAGGCTGAGTTCATGACACTCACAAGAGCAACAATGATTGGGAAGACAGCTCAGGTGACAAAGGTCTTGCCTTGAGGCAGGAGGGCCAGAGTTTCACCCTCAGAGCTTGTGAAAACCCTAGGCACAGTGTAATTCCAGTGCTGAGGGACCAGAGACAGCAGGATCCTTGGATCTAAAAAAAGTAGGAGAAAACTTGGTTGGCTCCAGAGCTGGTCCTCTGGCCTACACACACACACACACACACACACACACAGGAGAGAGACAGAGACAGAGAGAGGAGGAGGCAACAAAGGAACAAGAGAGAGTGACAGGGAACAAATATGAACAAAGTACAATGACAGGTATAAAATGTCATAATTAGACTTATTATTTTGTGTGCTAACTAAAAAGGTAAAGAAAAAAAATCTATTTTGCCTGAACACCTACCAGTTGTATTGTTTATTCAACATGTATCTCAGAGATATGAACTGAATTGGCAAAAATTCTATATGAAACTGCATGAATTCCCCTTTAAAAAATATGCTTGTCGGGTTGGAGAGATGGCTCAGCGGTTAAGAGCACTGACTGCTCTTCCAAAGGTCCTGAGTTCAAATCCCAGCAACCACATGATGGTTCACAACCATTGGTAAAAGAGATCTGATGCCCTCTTCTGGTGTGTTTGAAGATAGCTACAGTGTACTTTAATATAATAATAAATAAATCTTTAAAAAAGATACGCTTGTCTGAACAGTGATCTACCCTGAGACTATTTATAAGTACATCAACTTCATTAAACTAACCCTCTTGGGCTGGGGAGACATTTCGGTCAGTAAAATGCTTGGCCTGCAAGCATGAAGTTCTGAGTTTGATCCTAAAACGCTTTAAAAAAAAAAAACATACAGGCCTATGCTTGTAATCTCAGAGCTAGGGAGGCAGAGACAGGGGGATTCCCTGGAGCTCACCGGCCAGCCAGCCTAGCTTACTAGGTGAATTCCAGATCAGGGAGAGACACTGTTTCAAAAAATAAAAAACAGAGAATGATTAGGAAAGATATCCAGCTATGACTACTGGCCGCTCTATGCACAGGCACACAGGTGCACATACATCATCATGCATGATCATATACACATGGTGTTGTGTGATAGATTTTTCCTGGAGAGATGCAACACATAACCACTAGTCACCCAAAAAAGGGAACTCACAGAGGACCAAAGTAACAGCTCTACCAATGTCTAACTTGCTGAGCCGATGGCTTTCTTTGGGTTAGGAATGACTGAGGTGACTTCCACAGAGTAGGGACGACTCAAGAACAGGTGCGGCACCCCCAAAGCCCACCCCGGTCTGCAGTCCTGGGGCTCTATGGGAAGCCAGCAGGAGGCTGACAGTCCAAGAATTCTCTTCCCTGGGCGGGAGCTGGGAGAGTCTTCCAAGTTCTAGACCTGTGATGTCATTCTTGTTTACCTCCGGAGGCTGCGAGCCGACCCCTCCCTCCTGGATCGAGTGCTTCAGTTTGGAGGAGACTACCAGTCAACACTTGGTCATGCACAGACTTACCCTTTGGCTTTCCACAGTTAATATTTGACTAGGAAACCATTCCCAGGGCCAAGGCCTGAACATGGCCTTCTATAAACAACGTAACTAAAACTTGATTCATTTAAGTGAGACAAGGAGATTAGGGAAATTTCCTGTTTGAAAACTAATCAGTCCTATAACCATAAAGTGTCTTATGTCCTTCTAGAGAAGTTGAAATGTGACCCCTTCAAAGTAGCCCACCTCCCCTAAACCAGGAAAAACCAAAGCAAAGCAAATCCCTGGAGGGCATGCATTAGCAAGATTGAAAAATCTGTCAGCATGATTTCCCAAGTCAGTAGTCAGTTTAAACATCTGGAACTGGAACAGTCCTGAATGACACTGAGGCCACTTGGAAGGGTGCGACTGATGCTCTTTTAAAGTATGCCACCACTTTCTGGTTCTTTTGTTTGATTTTTTATTTGTTTGTTTTTTGAGACAGGGCCTCACTATGTAGCACTGGCTCATCTAGAACCATGTAGAACAGTGTTGTAGAAAGAAACAGATAAAGGAATGTAATATATCTCAGAGGAGTAAAAGACAAGGTTTACTCTGACGCCTACATGAGTGACCACGCCCCAGGAACACAGATTTCGGTTTCTTCACCATGGCCCCGAGTTGTACCCACCGATGTCCTGAGAAGGAAATGTGGGAGTGCGGGAAAACAAGGGCCAGCGCCTCGGTGCCCACATTCTTCTCAGAGACAACAAAGAACTGAGTGCCCAAGGAGTAAAAATGGGCATTTATTGAAACAGATAAGCATTCATTTGTTGATTTTCTTTTTTTCTTTTTTTTTTTTTGAGTGAAAAAAATTAGCGTGCTGTCAGGAAGGGTGGTGTCTACAGAGCCAGGTGGTCTCTGAACTGGTCCTTATAGGCTCCCCGGACTGTTTTTTCCTTTGATCCCTTGTGACCCTCTCTGCCCTCGTGGATTGCAGGCCATATTGGTCCATGAAGACAAAGGGAGTGGAGATATGGACTGGTGGGTTGTTGGAGGTGTGTGTGTGTGTGGGGGGGGTCGTGTGTGTGTGTGTGTGTGTGAGGGGGGGGTCGTGTGTATGTGTGTGTGTGTGGGGTCGTGTGTATGTGTGTGTGTGTGGGGTCGTGTGTATGTGTGTGTGTGTGTGGGGTCATGTGTATGTGTGTGTGTGGGGGGTCATGTGTGTGTGGGGGGGGTTGTGTGTGTGTGTGGGGGGGGGTCGTGTGTATGTGTGTGTGTGGGGGGTCGTGTGTATGTGTGTGTGGGGGGTCGTGTGTGTGTGTGGGGAGGTCGTGTGTATGTATGTGTGTGGGGGATCGTGTGTATTTGTGTATGTGTGTGTGTGGGGGGTCGTGTGTGTGTGTGTGGGGGGGTCGTGTGTGTGTGGGGGGGTCGTGTGTGTGTGTGTGTGGGGGTCGTGTGTATGTGTGTGTGTGGGGTCGTGTGTATGTGTGTGTGTGTGGGGTCGTGTGTATGTGTGTGTGTGGGGTCGTGTGTATGTGTGTGTGTGTGGGGTCGTGTGTATGTGTGTGTGTGTGTGGGGGGGTCGTGTGTATGTGTGTGTGTGGGGTCGTGTGTGTGTGTGGGGGGGTGTGGGAGGGTCGTGTGTGTGTGTGTGGGGTCATGTGTATGTGTGTGTGTGGGGTCGTGTGTGTGGGGGGGGTCGTGTGTATGTGTGTGTGTGTGTGTGGGGTTGTGTGTGTGTTGGGGGGGTCGCTCGGAAGCCCTGTGTGTATGTGTGTGTGGGGGGGGTCGTGTGTATGTGTGTGTGTGTGGGGTCGTGTGTGTGTGTGGGGGGGTCGTGTGTGTGTGTGTGGGGGGTCGCTCGGAAGCCCTGTGAGTATACATGGTGAAGAAGATACAAGGGACAAGCTGCAGGGAGGCAGATCAGCTTCACTTGGGTGATTCAAGGCTTATAATGATTTTGGGGGGATGGGGTGGGGTAGAAACATCCAGGACGGACAAAGGTCATTGGCTGAAGGCTTAGAGTACAGAATACCTCATTAGCACGGGGAAGCATTTCAGAAATCTTGGGTGCTAGCTGAATGGGTTCTTATCAGGAGAAAGGAAGTTGAACCTGTAATCTAATTCTTCAGGTAGAAGTGGGGGGGGGGTTGAACTCCCCAAACAAAGTTAGAGAAGAAGAAGCCCTGCCAATGAAGGGAATCCCCATATTCCACTGAGCTCAGGGGCTGTCCAGACAATGGTAGACTTTGACCTTAATTAGCAGAGTTTTCCCACAATCTCTCTCCCCACATTGCATTTCCTAGCTCCAACAGAAAATACCCACAAACAGATGGTATTATTTGATGGAAATAGTCAGAAAAATACTTGTCCAGTGAATGGCTTTGGCTTGATAAGTGGGTCCTGGATAATAATGAATGGTCTTGTTGGTTGAACACTTTCTAGATGTTATGTGAGATTATCTCCTTCCCAGGTAGGAATGGTATTTTTTTCTCTTACCTTTTTTCCTGACTGCCTACTCCCTACTAACTCCTCACAGAATCCAGCCATAACCTAGAAGCAGGGGAGAGAGCTTAGGTAGACCATCCATCAGGGACATTTCACATCCCCTATGGCTGACTGCCTTTACTAACTTGGTACCCTCCTGTCTGCTTGGGAAAGCACGAGGCTCCCTCTACAGGGCTGTTCCTAGTGGACATAGACCTCAAGACCTTGTGGATTTGTTACTTGTTTCATGCAGAGACAAAGTATCTGACAAAGAACGTTATTCTAGCTCCCAGTTCCAGTAAATGACAATCTGTCATGGCAGGACAGACAGGGCAGCAGGAGCAACAGGTAGCTGCCGGCCACAGTTTAGCCACATTCAGGTGCTTTACTATTAGGATTGTAGTCTAATTATAAAGGCTTGCTACATTTGTTTATTTGTGTAGATGTGTATATCAGTCAGAGTTCTCTGGAGGAATAGACCTGACAGAATAAATTTATATTAAAATGGCTTTTATTAGCGTGGCTTATAGATTGTTGTCCAACTATGAAAGGCCAAGAATCCGGTAGCTGGGCAGTGTTGGAGCCCTGAAAAAGTAGATCATAATGCCAACAAAGCAATGCCTTAGCCGCAGGGCTGATGAACCTGCCATCCCGAGGGAGGGCCAGCAGGCAAAAAGCAAGATTCCTTCTTGCCGGTCCTTTTATGTATCCTGCCACTAGAAGGTGTGATCCAGATTAAGGGTGGCTCTTCCCACCTCAAATGGTCCAGTTAAGAAAATTCTTCACAGTGGCGTCCAACTACCTAGGTTGTAGTTGATTCTGTAGCCAAGTCGACAACCAAGATGCATATGGGTTTGGATATGCATGTGCCACGGCTCCCTTGTGGAGGTTAGGAGACAACCTAGGGGAGTTAGTGCTTCTGCCTTGTGGGCTCTGGGGACAGAATGCAGTTTGTCAGGCACCTTTACCCACTACCACGTCTTGCTGGCCACACATCTTCTCCTTTTACTTCAGTCTGGAAACTCACTCCTGGAATGGCGCCACTATGCACGTTCAGAGCCTCCTCCCTCAATTAGCCCAATTCAGGCAATCCCAGGCTTGACCAGAGATTAGTTTCCATGGTGATTCTAGAGTTCTATCGTGTTGACAAGATTAATGAGCACACTCTGGAAGGGCTGCAAAGCCCCTCCTCATTCTCGTCATGTAGGATTCTAGGTAGGGACCGGAGGAAGCTAACCGAGGCACTTGGAGACCCCGAGTTCTCTTCATCCTCATTTTACTGGTCTAGCATGGTGGCTAGAAGAAGCCCAGGCCCTGCTTAATCCCATGAGTCTTTGAGCAGCCCTGAACATCACTGGCCTCAGGCCTGGAGAGAGAAGACATGCTAAGGGATAATCAGGGGTCTCTTCTGTCTTCTCTGGGGACTCATCTGCTCTAAGCTTCTGCTCTGCCCCCCCCTCCCGTGAGCTTCTGTACCTGCACTTCCTTCTGGGACCAACCCTTGTGTCACTCTGTCCTGTCCTTGACCTCAGATATCTCGGAACCCACCTGGGCTCCTGTCCCTGAGTCACAGCTCAGTATGTGATTCAAGCCTCTCTCTCCATCTCCTCAGCCCAGACACAGTGCAACACCGCCTCTGTCCCATGGCCTCACAGAGCTGTGTGTTCCTCCTCCTCCTCCTCTTCCTCCTCCTCCTCCCTTCTCCTCCTCTTCCTCCTCCTCCCTCCTTCTCCTCCTCCTCCCTTCTCCTCCTCTTCCTCCTCCTCCCTCCTCCTCCTCCTCCCTTCTCCTCCTCTTCCTCCTCCTCCCTCCTTCTCCTCCTCCTCCCTTCTCCTCCTCTTCCTCCTCCTCTCTCCTCCTCCTCCCTTCTCCTCCTCTTCCTCCTCCTCCTCCTCCCTTCTCCTCCTCTTCCTCCTCCTCCTCTCTCCTCCTCCTCTTCCTCCTCCTCCCTCCTTCTCCTCCTCTTCCTCCTCCTCCCCTTCCTCCTCCTCCTCTTCCTCCTCCTCCCCTTCCTCCTCCCCCTCCTCTTAGGGCAGTTATAATACCCTACTGCCTCCTGGACTCAGCCTGTTTCTAGGGTACCTGTTCCCCTTCCTCTCTGATAGGCTGGGAATGGAGCCCTCACTTTCCTGGGACATTTCCTGTCCTTGGAGATGGAGACTAGCATTCCCTAGTCTCTTCGATCTGTGGCGCCCCTATCTTTTTCTTCGTAGGTGTCTGTGTGGATGCAGGTGCATGTGTGTGCAAGATCTCGTGGAGGCCAGTGTGCTACTGTCAGCTCTGGTTTCTGAGGTTCTCTAGACCTCGGTTTTTTCAAAGACAGGATCTGTCACTGGTCAAAGAACTTATCAAACAGGCTAGGTTGGCTGGCCGCCTGGCCCAGAGATCATCGGGTTTCCGCCTCTCCTGTGCTAAGATTACAAACTCATGCTGCTGCACCTGTTTTTTGTTTTGTTTTTGTTTTTGTTATTTTGTTTTTTTAAAGTGGATCTTTACTGACAGAGCTATCTCCTCAGCGATGTCTCCTTACCAAGTCCGCCCTGTCCAGCCCAGACCTCTCTGCTCCTTCCCTTCTCACAGAGGGTTCTCTGCTCACATAAACATCTTCAGGGACCCACTTAACTCTAAGGTTGAACGTGTGCCTGAATCAAACTTTCCACAGCTGTGATAGAGTTCTAAGTTCATTTCCTGATTCCTCCTGCTTCCCAACACAAATCGCATCCTCACTGAACATACCCTTACCCACTTGTCCACTTTTATACTTCACTGATGTCCAGGAAAGCCACCTCCATTCCCACGGCTTCCCCTTCCATGTACCCACACACGTGACACACCAGCGTCTGCATGCCCAGCAGAGCCACGCCCACCTCCGTATCTACAGCAAATTCCAACAGTTGCAAAATGCAGTGCCTGATCCCTTTGCCTCCTGGGCCCAGGCAACACACATTCCTTGCAGGATGTGTCCAGTAGCTATTAATCAGGATGTCCTAGGGTCCACTATGTCCCCATTGTGAGAGTTAGTCCCCTTTGGAAGCTCTGTATCTCTAGTGGGGCTAAGTAAAACCCTTTGAGTGGCAGGCAAACAAATGACCCTAGATCCATAGGCAGATCCCTGCATGCCCACACCCTACAAACAATCATACAATGTCCCTGTGTGGTGTGTGGTGTGTGGTGTGTGGTGTGTGAGCATGCTCAGTGGGAGGTAGGTGAGCAGGTGAATGTGTACAGAGGCCCGAGGAGGATATTGGTTGTTTAATGAATCATTCTCCACTCTATTCCTTTGAGTCAGGACCTCTCATGGAGCCTGGAGCTAGACTGGCAGTCAGTAAGCCCCCTGTGTGGTCTTCTTGCCTCTGCCCTCAGCACTGGAGTTTCAGGCACACAGGACCAACTCCAGCTTTTTACATGGTGGGGATTTGAACTCAGATCCTAATGCTTTTGCCATGAACCATCTTTCCAGGCCCTGTCTTTGACTTTTTATTCTCATTGATTCCCACAAGACCTCTATGCTTGATTAAACGACCCAGAAGTCAATTTCTGCTTAGCCTTGGATATTTATTCCTCTGGGTTAACAATTGTGGAAACACTGTCAGAGAAACCACAGAATCTTTCACACTTCGTGTTTAACCAACCCTCAAATTACAACTTGGCAGAAAGAGCCAAGACCAATGCAAAACAAAACAAAACAAAAACAAAACCCAAACAAACAAAAAGAAGTAACCGAGAGCAACTGTGGATCCTGCTCGTTGGTGCTATCAGGCACCTGAGCAGAAATTCCCTACAGTTTTTATGTCACCACATCATTTGAGGACGGATAATCTTCCCTTGTCGGCAGTGCTTCACGACAGACAGGAGTCTGGGTTTGATTTTTATTAGGAAATACCGGTGACTGGCTCAGTGGGTGGCGTGCTTAGCTAGAATGCACAAAACCCTGGGTACCATCCTGCGCTTTGTATAAACTGAGTCCCTTTCTGTAATCCCAGCAGTAGGAGGCAGTGGGAAGAGGAACAGGAGCTGTCAGATCATTCTTGGTACATAAAAGGATGTTTGAGGACGTCATGGATTACGGGAAACCTTGTCCAAAATAAATAAATAAACTGCGCGTTTTTTCAGGAGAGGGAGCACCGGTATTAGGTCTAAAGGCAGATTAAGCTCACCAGGCAGAAAAGATACCTTGGACCTTGTCCTCTCTGAGAGGGGACAGCACAGACTAGGGAGACTCTTAATGCCGCGGAAGGCAGTTGGTGCCCAGAAATGTCTTGGAGGCATAAATCCGCTGTTTTTCCAGCCTGGGGCAGCCGCGGGAACTCCAAGGAAGTGCGCGCGCGCGCGTGCGCACTCGCTCGCTCAAGCTGGCGGTCCCAGTTTTGCCTTCCTAACACACCCTTAAAAGTGTCTCAGGGTGGAGGTGGGGGAGAGTGTGGGGAGGGTGGATGGGGTGGAAGGGAGGGTGAATGGGGGTGGGGTGCGAACTTGTGCATGTTTATTATAACTTCATTCCCTTTAAAAGGAAAAGTATGCCCGGAATCCGGGAGGTGGCCACAGAGTCCGGGTAGTGAGGACGCGACCGACCCACTCAAGTCGGGAGTCTCTAGTGTCAGTCTCTGGTGTTCCCAGGGTTGACACTAGCATAGGCATCCCCTGTGCCCCTTAAGGCTGTCCCCTGCACTCCTCATCCCAGCTGCAGGCTGGGTGGAGCCGCCCTCGCGGTTTGGGCGTGTTCCTCCCTCTGCCCGGACCTTGAGTCCTCTTTCAGGGACACAGTGAGTGGACTGCTGACCGGTGCTAGGCGCGCGGCCACCATGACGGGAAGGTAACAGATGTCTTAAGTTACGGGTGGAGGGTGACATGGTCCCGGACAGATGCGGGACAGCGGATCGTGGCGGGAAATCCCGCTGCCCCCTTGCTCCCAGGCTGCAATCCCTCTGGGACTGAGGGTGGAGCAGGGGGTCCCATTTCATTCTCTTTCTCCAGGGAGTATGTGGGCTTGGCAGGTGTAGTTCTACCGCCAGTGATCCCCTCGGGGCTACCCAGACGAGGGACTTGTCTGAGGTCACCAGCCAACTGAAACTGAAAAACCTTAAAATGTAGCTGGAGAGCACTGGACTTCCCTGGCAACCCGGTGTGATTCTGGGTAATAGTCAGTCTAGAGCCTTCTATTGCCTTCTCTGGGGTAAAGGGATGTTTAGATACCTGTGGGGAACTGTCTCTAAACCCTAAGTGTAGAGGCTGGGTTAGGGGCAGAGAATACCCCCTCCAGCCTGCCCTGGGGGAGGGATCTCAGGTCTCTTTGTACAGGTTCAAGACTATCCAGGCTCCAGAGGTGGGTCAGAAGTCCCCAAGAGTCCAGCCAGTTTTGGTCTCTGCTGTTACTTCTGGAACATGACTGGATACAAGTGTGTGGCTCAAAGCTGGGCTGGAAGGGTGGTCCTGTTGCTCAGGACCGTCTTCCAGCCAAGAGCTGACAGAAAAGCTTTCTCTGCGCTATGCCTGGCTACACTGGTGCTCCTGGGGGGGGGGAGCCCATCTCTTTTTGCAATCTTTTTTTGGGAAAGGGTCCCAGGTCCCGGGAGTCAGGGCAACACCCAGCGGTTGTGGGGTGGTGGCTTGAAGATCCCTTGAGGCACATAACACTATTCTGCCTCAGGGACGCACTGCTGCTGACCACTACTGAAGGTGTGGCCGGGAGTCCTTGGGTAGCCCTGGATTCAGAAACACTGTGTACCCTGTGCTGGTGGTGTGAGACCCGCCCTTCCCTCCTGCTTTCCAGAGCTTCCTTTCCAGTCTCAGCTCTGGGTGTTCCCTCGGTGGAAAGACTGTTCTCATGGTCTGCTTCTTCATGCAGTGTAATGCAAGGAGCTGTCCCTCCCCAGGAAGGTGCTAAGGGTCTTCCCACAGACTTCTGTGGTCCCTCTGTTACCTTGCCTCCACACCCCAAAGTCCCTGGCAGAAATCCTTACCAACAGCTTGGCTCCCTACCCTCGACCCTCAGAAAAGAAAAAGTAGCCCCAGAGTCAGGCACCCAACTATGCCTTAAGCTGAAAGTGGGGTCTGGAGTGGAGACATGAGATGCCTGTTAAACTCAGGTCCCTTGGCCGTTTCTGGACTGGTCCGGCATGGGCAGCCAGCAAGGAGAACATTCAGGAAGGTTTTTGGTGGTGGCAGATGAGATCAGGAGATCTGCTGGCCATAGGGTCATACAGGGACAAGGAGCTCTTTTCTGTTCTGGGTACAATTGCTCATCCCAGAGGACAGAGAACCTCCTAGACACGGAGGCCACAGCAGCACAGGAAATGGCCACAGTGCCCTTCCTCAAAGATGCCGTCTTTGAACATTTCGGCGACTCTCTTCTGTTCTTATCTTCAAGCATTCCCTTGCTCATATATTTTTAAGCACCTGTGAGATGACACCATCCATCACAGGTTCTAGGTAGACACACACAGATCCTAGGTAGGCTGGTCTAGGAGGAACAGAGCTGACTCAGACTTTGGAGTGGGTGAGTCTCTTCTTGTCCTAGGAACTATGGGGGTTTGTGTCACTTACTGTGCCCATTGCCTCAGTGAGGCAGGGCAGGTCTTCATGCCTGGATCCTACCAGTCCTTCATGCTATGTGGAGCCGTACTGTACCTCAGATACACCTTCTCTGCTCACACCCTTGGGACCCTACTTGTCAACACTCCCCCGGACCTTGGTAGGCAAGAGCAGAGGGAGGGCCGCACGGAGCCGCCAGAGAGGACCTGGAATAGCATCCCTCGTAAATGCACCCGTTGGCACTGTGCAGAGAAAGGGCTGCAAGGAGACAGGGAAGACAAACAGGAAGCCAGCAGTCAGGGAGACAGGAGAAGATGGAGTTGCCAGGCAGGGTCAGGACCTCCTGGAGGTGGAGTGGACAGGATGTACCATAATCCACAGCTATGAGCCACCTCATCGCCTCATCTTAGTGTGCTGCCGCCGCTGGGCCACAGGTTACTCTGGGACACCTCACTCCCACTGGTCTCACCCCTTTGCACCATCTCGCTCAGCTCAGATCCAAAGGAGATTGGGGCCAAGCTCTAGCCTGTCACAACAAGCCGCCTGGTTCTGGCCGACTCTGGGCTAGCTCTGTGGCTGCGGCTGTAGCTGTGACCTTTCCGTTGGCAGCAGGCTCTGCAGACATAACTGCTCACACCCAGGACAGACGTGTTTGTTTCACCAGCACTGTTTTAGCATTGCTGTCGTTTGTTGCTCTGGTTTTAAAAAAATCTCTCCAGAGCCCCGGCACAATGCCATTTGCCCCGCCGCCCCCCCCCCCCCAGAAGCTTCCGCTCAGCACAGATCTTGTCACATTTACCTCCGAGTAACAGTACAGACCCATCCTTCTGCTTCTCCCTTCTCTTAATCCCCTTGGGTTGCTCTAACATTTACTGAACCTGACTTGCACGCCCATCTAAATCATGCAGCCTGACAGAGACTCTCCTACTGCCCCACCACTGGGCTCAGAAAAGCCACTAAAACCTTTAACAGTTCTGACTGAATGAACTCTCTGATGAACAGTTTTCTCGGACGGCCGATCTTCTCATCAAATACCGACTCTCTTCTGTGCACTTCTCTTCAGAATGTCTGTTCTTCCTCTGTCTCTTCCAACCAGTGACTAATTTCCCTCCTAATGCCTCAGGTTATGCAGTCTTTGTCTCAGAGAGGGATGGGAGATGCTGTTATTCAGTTTCTTTGCTTCCATAGTGTCCAGATTAAGTCCACCCACTCGTATGTCCCATAGCCTTAGGAGTCATGCTGTGACAGACTGTCTCATTGCTTATTTAAAAGGCTTCCCCAAACACAGAGTATCCCCTGGCCATCACAGTTTCCTGTACTGAGCCCTTATTCATGTCCCCATCTGCGTGCTGAACCATAGATTTTCCTCTCTATTAAAGCTTAAACAAGGGTGTCTTCCATAGCCTCTCTCCTGTTCTTGTCCTCCTCACTCTCTGATTCTTCCCAAGGGTTCCAAGCGTTTGGATCCTTGGAAGAGATCTTTAGCATAGATATAATTTACACTCTTTTTTTGCCTTGCGTTCTATAAGCTGTAAGAAAGATTGGCCAGCACCTTAACCTTATCCTCCCCTTCCCACTCTCCCCATCAGAGGCTCCTGCAGAGGGTGTTTGTATGCCTTTTCCCCACTGCGATTCCTCCCTTACATGGGGCAAGTTTGTTTTTGCTGGGAAGATCACATGCCTCAGTCACATACTTTGTCATCCACAAAAAAGGCCACGTAGCAGCTAGCACAGTCTGTCATGACTCTGTCCTACACAGTACTTGCAGGGTTCAAGGTCCATTTGCTAATGCACCTGCTGTTTGGGGTGCACTCCCCATACTCGCATGCTTGGCTCCTTTTTTTTTAAAGATTTATTTATTATTATATCTAAGTATACACTGTAGCTTATTATTATATGTAAGTACACTGTAGCTGTCTTCAGACACACCAGAAGAGGGCATCAGATCTCATTACAGATGGTGTGAGCCACCATGTGGTTGCTGGGATTTGAACTCAGGACCTTCGGAAGAGCAGTCAGTGCTCTTAACCACTGAGCCATCTCTCCAGCCAACTTGGCTTCTTTTATGAAGGAGACACACCACCCCATACCACGCAGAGGAAGATGGCTACCTTGGGATTCTCCCCCTAAGGATGTTCTACTTTTGGATGCTTTGGCTTTGGTTGTATGTTTTATCGTCCACTGCAGGGAATATGTAACTGCCATCACAGGAAAGAGGTAGACTGTCCCAAGGCAGACAGCCTAGAAGGGCTTGTTTCTCGGGTGCCCTACCCTTGCACTGATAGTTCTCGGTTGCATGCCTGTTCACACTGTCTGATCTTACCAGAACACACAGACACACACACACACACGAACAAATAAGTTAAATAAGTAAATAAATAAATATCAAAGACAGGCCAGCCTTCACTTCAGTTTGTAGTTAAAGATAATGATCTCGGACTTCTCATCCGCCTGTTTAAACCTCTGGAGTGCTGGGGTTACATGTGAGAGCCACCATATTCACATGTCCTTAAAACGATGTCTGAGAGTCCTGGGTTCTAGCATTTAAGGTTTCCACAAGGGAGAGGCTGAGGTAATTGAGAGGCATCAACTTAAGCTGACTGAGAAAACTCTCTGCCGAAGCTTCTGTATGTAAGGACGTGGATATGTGGGCATTTGGAGCCCTTTGTCTCCTCTGGGCTCAGCCTCGAAATGCCCTTTAAAAAATATTTGTTGAATCAATCATTGTTGGGCAACTTTGGAATTGGCTGCACTTGCAAATTATATTCTGGGCAGGGCTTGTTAATGAGTAGCGTTCTGTGTCTGGATTTGCTGATGTGTGTTCCTGGCACCTGAATACAGAAGGCTAGCCCTGTACAGTTGTCTGTTGACCGTTGGTTGTCAGGAACAATAGCAACTGGTTATTTAGGATCTTATCAGCAAGGCTCACAGGAACGGCTAAGAGTTCCATACTCTGCCTCTGCATTAGTGAGTACAGTGATGTCTCAGCCAGCAGTGGCCGTAGTTTCCAAACTCCCCTAGGGCTGTGTCTCTGGGTGGCAAGTCATTGTGTCACTCTCTACAAGTAAAAGTCATGAGGGCTTCTCTAAGTATTGACTTCTGGGCTTCTTTTAGAATGCTTGACTATTTCATGTGTGTGCACTTGTGGGCAATTGAATGTGTGGAAGATGTATGGCAGTCAGAGGCAACCTTCCATGCTATTCCTCAGGCACCTTCATTTATTTACTTATTTATTTATTTATGACAGAATCTCTTATTTGCCTGGAAGTTCACCACATTGTCTAGGATAGCTGTCCAGGGAGTTTCCAGAGATCTGTCTTTTTATTCCTTTGTTCACCACCCCTCCCCCACACTCCCACCCCTATGCCAGCACTGTGGGATTCCAAGTTGTGAATCATTGTCCTTGGCTTTTTAAATTGGTTTGGGGGGTCTGAACGCAGGATACAGGTCCTTGCACCTAGTAAAGCAAGCGCTTTACCAACTCAGCCATTCTCAAGTATGGGCCCTTACCCTGGGGCTGGCCAAGTTCTTAAAGGACAAGAGCCCAGGGTTTGGGCTTGAAGTTGGTTGTTCATGCTGCAAGCTCCCAGAGAAGGAAGCAAGGCGGCAGGTGAACAAGGGTGTGACCTACAGTTGTAGCAGTAGCAGCAGCAGCAGCAGCAGCAGCAGCAGTAGTAGTAATAGCAATAGTAGTAATTATTTCTTCTTCTTCTTCCACCTCCTCCTCCTCCTCCTCATTCTCTTCTCTCCTCCTCCTTCACCTCTTCCCCTTCTACTTTAACTTTTAGACAGGGTCTTATTTTGTGGCCCTGGTGGTCTGGAACTCATGATATAGATCAGGCTGGCTTTGACTGAACTCACAGAAATCCTCCTGTTTCAGCCTCTTGTGTGCTAGGATTAAAGGCATATACGCCACCATGTCCTGATTAGCCGGAAGTTCCTTAACGGGTCCAAGGATTCCTAAAGGGCTTGTACTCTCCACTTCCCTCCGCAGTGTGCCCAAGAAAGGCTCAGGTTCCCCACTGTGTAGGAACAGATTGAAACCTGCCTTGTTTTGGGACCTGCCCAGTCTCCGCCCTCCCCCCCTCCACCCCCCCCCGCTCCCTGCTTCCCCCCCCCCCGCACCCGCCCGCCCAGCTTTCTGGGAGCTGGCTGCACCCCTCAGTAGGAACAATATCCTTTCTATTTCAGATCTGATCCCGCTGCCCTTTAGCGACCCTTGTGAGCTCCTGTCCAGTGGAGGAGCCTCCCATTGTTATGCCCTACTAGGGGGGAGGTGGCTGATAGCAGCGCCTGGGCTACTGGCCAGGCGGGCTAACTGGGTGGGATCTGTACCCACAGCGCCCCAACTCAGACCAAGTCGGGCTTGCAATGAGTTCAGGTAAATGGGGAGATGCTAGGCGGAGTTGCAGACAACAATGGCCGGAAAAACTTGTACTTGCCTGCAGTACTTGCTTCGGAAACCCCTCCTCGTCCTTCGTCCTTCGGAGAGGCTGGTCACCCAAGGCACAGGAACTGGGCTGGGCTGGAGACAGGGTCAAGGGAGCCGGCGCTGCTTGTTGGGAGTTGGGTTTGATGCAGTCTGTTGGCTAGGTTAAGGCATCTTAGACCAGTTGAAAAGGCTATCCCTTTAGTGACTTTCCGATTGAGATTATTTTATTTTTATGAGTCAGTCTCAATGTATCCCAGGCTAGCCTTGGTTCACAATGTAGCCAAAGATGATTTTGGGCTTTTGATCCAGCCTCCACCTCCCAAGTAGTGTGATTACAGACTTGGTTTCATGCCGTGCTGGGGACTGAACCCAGGGCCTGGAGGATGTTAGGCAAGTGCTCTACCCACTGAACCACATCCTCAGCTACAGAATGGGGATTTTACTGCCACTTTATGGAGGCTCAAACCTGGGCTCTACTGGATAAAGGCATCACTAACCAAACAAAATACCGCCGGTTAGCACAGGTTAGACAGACTCTAAAGCTGTAACTACTTGATTCCCCAGGAACTTGTCAGGGCAGAGAAACAAGATGAGAGCAGTAGGGTTTGGGATGGTCTCCACAGTAGTTCAAAGGGTTAGCCTGGGTGAGGAGGATTCTGGGAGTATCTCAGGAGAGAGAACAGAAGACAGGGCTCCTAGACATTTGCCCCAGGACTATCTGGCTGGAAGAGACTTGTAAAAAGCTAGGGAGAGGGATCAATGGGTCTGTGGGCACAGGGTCACTGGCATTAAGGAACAAGTGATCCCAGAGGAGGAGACGGAGGAAGTGTGGGGGAAGAGGACCAGGAGGAAGTGTGGGGGAAGAGGACCAGGGAGCCACGGTCACAGGTGGGCAGGCTAAGGACCGCAAGGCAAAGACAGTTGGCACCACTCGCGTTCCTCTGAACTTCCTGCCAATGACAGGGAAGTTAGGAGCTGGAGGACGGAGCTCTGCACAAGGTCTTTGTGGGGCTGGGGAGGTGATAAAGTGCTTAGTGTGCAGGCAGGAGGATCAGAGTTCAGACCCCCACCACCCATCTACCTCTTGTCTGTGACCCCAGCACCAGGTGGGCAGAAACAAGCAGATCTCTGCAGTCCACTGGCTAGCCTCGATGAGCCAGAGAGCTCAGGTTCGGTAAGAGATTCTGTCTAAAAATACAGTGGAAAAGAAATTGAGGAAAACATATGACCTCAGCCCCTGACCTCCACACCCACAGGAACTCATCATCACACATCATCTTTGGCTGAGAACTGGGACAGAGGGGAGGTATTTCGTAGGCCTCAGTGACTCAGCCGCTATCTGGATCAGTGGTTATCTGCAAAATGCCTGCTGTATGCTGGTTCAACCCCGAGGGCCCACCACAGGCCAACACAGGCCTAGGCAAGCCCACTGCTCAGGTAGGGACCTGTGGTTCACCTTGTGTGGCCTTCCGGAATGGAGCCCTCCCTGGTCAACCTTGGTTGTGTGTGGTATGAACTCTGGTGCCGGGGTACAGGTGAGAATGACCTCAGGATGGATATAACAAACACCTTGATAAGGAGGGCTGTGGGCCCTGTAAAGAAACCTGGGCCCCGGCAAGATTCTACACTCGTTCGTTACACAATGCCTGATGTCAGATTTCTTTGAACTTCGTCATACCTTACATCAGTTCTCTGCTGTGACATATTTGGGGGAGTTCTTGATTTCAAAAAAAAAAAAGGACCAAGCTGCTGAACCAAAAGGGTATAAAGGCTCCTCAAGAAACTGTAACCCCTGACAGGTTTGGGATGGATTTGGAGATTTGGGAAGGAATCGCTTTCCTGCCTCCCCTCTCTCTTTTCCCTTTCTTTCTTCTTTTTCCCTTTCAGACAGGGTCTCTGTAGTTCAGGTAGTTGATGATGGCCTTCATCCCCCCCGCCCCCCGCCCCAGTGCTGGGGTTACAGGAGCGCACCACCATACACAGTATCATGCAACCTAAGGAACCAGTTCACGACTTTCTCGCATCTAGGCAAACGCTTTAGCAACCGAGCCCCATCCTCAGCACCTTGTCCAAGGCAGAGCGATCATTTCTTGGTATTTACATTGTGGATTAGGGTTGTCTTTGTGTCAACCCCTGTTTATTGTGTGCAGCCTGGTGACCTCTGAGGCTGATGTGACTAAGGAGTCAGGCTAAATTGTCCCAGGGGTTGAATCCTGCTGGCTGAAGGAAACTTCTACTGGAATCTTAGAGGTTGTGCTTGCTTAACCCCAACCCTGGCTAGTGTTTGAAATAGTGTAGACATACAGCAAATACCCAAGTGAAACAGTATAACACGGGTTCTTCTGCAGACATTGCCTTTCGGAGACGGCTGATGTTGGACCCATTTCACAGATGAGGGAACAAAAGTTCACAGCGTGTATTGTCATCATGACAGAAACCCTGCTTAAGAGAGGCAGTCATAGTTTGCTTTCTGTTGCTGTGATAGAACACATTGACCAAAAGCAACTTGAGGAAGAAAGGGTTTATTTGGCTTACACACAGGATCACAGTCTATCACTGAGGGAAGTAAGGACTGGAACTCAAGCAGGGGCCAAGGAGGCAGGAGCCACTGAAGAAAGCGGCTCCCTGGCTTGCCTCCCTGGCTTGCCTCCCCTTGCTCAGCTGCTATCTTAACGACCCAGGACCTCACACATGAACTACGAATTAAGAAAATGCCCCCTACACATGCCCATAGGCCAGTTTTGTGGCGGCGACTCCTCAGCTGAGCGTCCCTCTTCCCAGGAGTTTCAAGTGTGTGTTAAATTGACAAAAGCTAACCCGTACACGCCTTGAGACTTGTCGTCATGGCAGGGAGGTTATGGTGGAGCAGCCCGATAAAGAATTATACCCCCAGCACTGTGGGGAGGGGCACGCAGAGGCTGTTAGTCAGCAGGCTTAGCCTACTTGGTTATTTTCAGGTCAGCGAGAGATGTTGCCACAAAAAAAAATGTGGATGGTCCAGGTTAGTTGACTCTGTTGTTCTATCCTGAAATCCTTCCCCCTATTCTTCCATAAGAGTCCCCAAGCTCCACCCACCGTGGGTGTCTGCATCTTCCCAAATCTCTCAGAGGACAACATGCTCCTGTCTGCAAGCATAACAGAGTATCATTGATAGTGTCAGGGACTGGTGCTTGCTTGGGGCTCTCAGAGTCTGAACCACCAACTGAAGAACATACGTGGGCCTAGGCCTCCCGCCCTACACATAAGTAGCAGATGTGCAGCTTGGTCTTCGTGTGGGTCCCGAACAACTGAAGCCAGGGCTATCCCCAAACCCATTGCCTGTCTGTGGGATATGTTCTTCTAGCTGGGCTGCCTTGTCTGGCCTCAGTGGGAGAGGAAATGCCTAGCCTCATAGAGACTTGAAGTGCCAGGGTGGGGGGATACCCAAGGGGGCTCCCACCTGCTCAGAGAAGGTGATGGGGGAGTGGGGGAAGGATTGTGGGAGGGAGTGACTGGGATGTAAAGTGAATAAGTGAAAAATAAAATTTAGATTAAAAAATGGTGCCTGAGAACCAACAGCTGAGATGATTCTCTGACTTGCCTGTGTGCTAACCTCATATGTGTGTACCTTACATATACAAAATTTCATGTTTTAAGCGTCACGTTCGTTGCCCTTAACGGTTGGATTCACCTCAACCCTTTAAGCAGTGATGTGTCCTTGGGCCTGCTTTGCTAGCCTGCTGCCCGGTGCTGACCTTCTCCTCCTATCCCCTCTAGCAACATGTCTGCATGTCTGGCTGACGCTATGTGCCACCGCTGCCAGGCCCAGTTTGCCCCCACAGAGCGCATCGTCAACAGCAACGGGGAACTTTACCACGAGCACTGCTTTGTGTGCGCGCAGTGCTTCCGGCCATTTCCAGAGGGGCTCTTCTACGAGGTGAGGAGGTTCTGGGTGGTAGGTCGCCTGTTCTTGGAGGGCCTGTGACTGCTTCGTGACCTGGCCAGGCTCTGAGGCTGCAAAGCTGAGTTTCCCACAGGATGTTGGTCTGTCTATCTGGCCCTCACTTGGGAACTTCTGGAATCACTCTGTTTCATTCAGTCTTCCCTGGACAGGTTCTGGGCAGGTCCTGGGGTAGGATAAATCCATATCGTGGTGGTTGTTCTTCATTGGGTCAGGTAGCAAATGCAATGGCTGAGTGCTTGTATTGTCTAGTGAGGATGCTTCAGAAATAAGCATTCTCGAGTTTGGAGTTGGGTAACCAGGTGGTGTTTGATGACACACACACAGATACACACACAGGCACACACACTGCACCCATGTATGCACACAGATACTCCCACAGACACACACACACACACACACACACACACAGACACACATATACAACCACAGATACATTCAGAGACACAAACACAGACACACACATGCACACACACAGAGACATGCACACATGCACACACACAGAGACATGCACGCATGCACACACACAGTCCTCTGCAGGAAAAGATCTTGGCAGAGGGCACAGCATATGTAAAGATATTGAAGCAGGAACATGTGGGGCGTCTGGGGAGAGGCTGATGTGGTAGAAGTCGAAGCAGAGGAATGAGCAGGAGAGTGGTGGGAAATAGAGATTCTCTCTCTCCATCTTTCTACCTTGTCAGCTCACCTTAGGGGCCTTGAGCTTCTTTTCTGTAAGAGATTGGGGCAGCTAGGTTTGGAACAGAGGAGTCACAGCATTGTCCAACATGTGAAAAGGACCCCCGTGACTCAAGGCATGCAGCAGGTGTCTGTAACACCAGATCGTGGGAGGCTGCATAGTGAGTTTAATCCCCAGAACTAATGTCAAAAAGCAGCGCTTGGTGGTTTGTGCTGTAGCCCCAGCATTGGAAAGGCAGAGCCAGGTGGATCCCTGAGGCTCATATGTCAGTCAGCTAGACTATTTGGTGAGCCACAGGCTGGTGAGAGACCCTGTCTCAAAAAGGGGAATACACCACATACACTTAGACACAGACATATATATATAGTAAACCATATCAGTGTACATAGATATAGTGCTTTATTAAAAATGATGATAACAAGTACATAAAACATCCGACTCTCCGTTATTTGTTAGACTTTCACGTTTGTGCACCACAGATTATTTTTGTCTGTGTGGTGACATCTGTCTGGCAGTTAGATTTATACCACAGCATCTGGTAGACCCAGAGGCAAGGCTTCTGTCGCCTCCCCTAGAGCCGGTTAAACACTGGCGGTCACTCTGCTGGGCTGCAGTGGAGTGGGGGGGCAGGGCTCGAGGGGGCTGTGCTCTCCTGTGAGCTGCTGGCATCATTGATTGACTGATACAGATAAGTCATCAGATGAGGAGCTCCTGTCATGTTCCAGGCTCCCGAGCGATGCTGGCTGGAGAGGCATCAGAGGGTTGGGCAGGGCTCTGCGAGAGCTTTTAGACCACAACCAAGCCTAGCACAGTAGGGTTTGGGAGATGTTGCTCCAGAGGAAGCTCAAGCCTCCTCTCTGGCTCACAGTGGAGAGCCGCATGTGGCTTTAGGGGAAGGAAGTTATCAAAGATGACTTTGAACTTCCGGTGCGTCCTGCGCCCATCCCCCAGTGCTGAGATTACAGATATCACTACTATACCCCATTTACACAATTAGGTGAACCAAACCAAGACCTTTGTGCATGTTAGGCAAGTACTCTACAAACCAAGCTACATCCCCAGCCCCAGATTTTTTTTTCTTAAGAAAGCAAATTGTTAAGGGGGAGAAAAGCAAGGCAAGCTTTGGTCATACTTGGGGACAACACAGACGGTGGCTGACTGAAGCACTGCTGTGCTTTTCTTTGTCACCCCCAATTCCTCAGGCCCTTCCTGGGGAATTCTTTCTTCAGTCTTCTCTCTTTGGATCTTTTGTGGTCTCTGGAGGAACTGAGCTGGTCAGACACGGAGGACAGAGTAGCACATGTAACTCAAGATATGACTCACCCTCCCCCAGCTCCGGCCCCCACCTCAGCTTGGCCTGTGGTCAGGACCCACAGGTCCCCTCTCCCTCAGCAGACAACAGAATCCCTAAGAACTGGCCTTGGAGCACCAGTATCTCTGTGAAACCCCTACTTTGCACTCTGCTAAACCACATGGGCTAGACCCCTGCTCCAGCTAGCTTCTCAGGCTCCCAGACCCCTGCTGTTTATTAGGGGGCAAAGGCTTGTAGAGACCCCAGATGACTCGCGTGTCTTTTTTTCTGTGGTCCCCATTTGCAGTTTGAGGGCCGGAAGTACTGCGAACACGACTTCCAAATGCTGTTTGCTCCATGCTGCGGATTCTGTGGTAAGAGCTGGTGACATCATTTAGCAAGCGGGAAGGGGACAAGTGGGATAACAGATAGCCCTGGCATTACTTAACCTGGGAACTTTCCTCGTCTTCCTGAGCATTGACTTCAGACCCCTAAAAGAGGGGTGCTTGGGCAAGGCTGAACTGGGAGGAACACTGGGTACATAGGACTTGGGGGCTGAAGGGTGGGGACTGCGCCCTGACAGCTGAGGCCTCTCCCCTTCCAGGTGAGTTTGTCATCGGCCGCGTGATCAAGGCCATGAATGCCAACTGGCATCCGGGCTGCTTCCGCTGTGAGCTGTGTGACGTGGAGCTGGCTGACCTGGGCTTTGTGAAGAACGCAGGCAGGTGAGCTGGAGTCAGTCGTGGGCAGAGACGAGCATCTCTGCCCCCCACGCTAAGTGCTGTGGTCCTGCCTAGTAGACTCTGCAGCATCCTCTACTGATCTGGCCGTGGGCCTTGTCCTACCCCGGCTAGATGGAGAACACAGCCCCCAGGGTATGGATAAGGATGGAGGCCGGAGAGTAAGGACAGACAGAGCTCCCTCTGGGCAAGGGATGGATGAGGAGTTTTAAGTTGGCAAATTCTAACTACCTAGCCCTGACACCCCACCTGCCGCAACCGCACCAAGCTGACCCCATCTGTCTGCCTTCCTCCCTGCATTCACACGGCTGGACCAGGTCGCCCAGTTTACTCCAAATTCAGTGTAAGCCTCACTGGTACTCTGCCAGTTGCCCTTCCGGGAGGCCTTACTCTTTCTTCTCAGCCCTGCCTCCCTCCCCGTGGGCTCTACACCTTCCCAGCAGCCAGGAGCTTGTCTCTCACCTGCTTGGGAAAGCTTTGGGGGAGCATCCAGCAATACCTTTGTGCCCCAAAACCCTCCCCAGCACAGCTTCTCTTGACTCAGGCCAAGCCTGGGTGTCACCAGGTCTCCCCCCTGACCCCCGAGTGCCCTCACGTCTACTCTCAGTGAGATTTCTGTGTTGCGCTAGTCTCCTTCAGCCTCTCCCTCCACCCAGAGATGTTCTCTGGGGCCAGTGTCCATGTCTGCCTTTGAAGATGAAGTCTTGAGTCTCTCAATGGTACATCTGGACAATCCAGGTTCCCCTCCAGATCTCACCTTTGGCATCTCCATTTGAGATTCTAATGTAACGGGTCCCAAATAGGGCTGCAAATTTCTCCTTCTCTGACCCAAGTCTATTTCTGCATCCCCTGTGCCAGGAAAGGCAGTGCTGACTTCCAGAGACCCTCCAGTTTCCCACGAGACTGTCCTTCCTATCCCCTCTGTCCCTCCTGTCACAGCCTGAGGTGATCTTGTCCCTTTGCTATTCCATTGCAGAGGCGCGTGGCCTCGTGCTGGTCCTGGCTGGTAGGGTCATGTATTCAGCGGGTTGTCTTGGTGAGGGGCCATGGGGGTGGACAAACCAGCACTGGATAAAAGCAGGGCCGAGCACCAGGGTCATCTTAGGGTTTCCCTAGTGATAGGCAGGGTGCAGCTGGAGGCTTACATTTGAGAGCCCCCGTAACCTAGAATGGCACCCAGAACTCCATGATGTACAGCTTCAGATTTTTCTGGGCAGACATGCCACAAGGCCACCAGAACCATAACCAGGGAGGTGCTGCCCTACTTGGTCATTCTTGGGTGGAAGGGATGAGAATTTCAAGGGAGGGATGTCATGTGTCATGTTGAACCAGCATGATCATTTCCTTCATCTTAAGACTCAGTTATGTTTGCATGTATTACAAACAAGTACACCAAAAGGACACATTAGAGAGAGGTCACCACACACTGACAAGTTCAACAGCTCAGAGCCAGGTAGCCAGGGTGGCAGAAGCCTCTTGGGAGGGAGTGGGGCTCAGGACATCCCTACTGGGTGGAGCTGGAGACAAGTTCACACATCAGGCTCCCTGCCTGCAGTGGGCTCTAATGGCTGTCAGTAGAGCACATTCTACTGAGAAGCTCTGGACAGTGCCAGGTTTGAGGCAGGTGTGGGGACACGGCGTGCTGACTTCCAGAGACCCTCCATCTTCTCACGAGACTGTCTTTCCTTCCTGTCTGGGTCTTTGCCCCCCTCTGTCAACAGGGGGGGGTGGAGTCCAGAACTATATTTGCCGGATTCACAAGCAACCAGTCCGAACTATACTCACATAGAGTCTGCGTCGCCTGAACTCAGACAGAGATCATGGGGCAAAGGCATCTTAAACAATATTCAATATACCATACACTTCAAAGGAAATATTGAACATCCATCTAGTATCCCTTGACATTTGTGCTGCCTCTGCTCCTGGGCCTTGGGCAGTTTGCTTTCTGGGTTATTCTGTAAGGGCTTTGTTTCTGTGGGCGTCTGTAGTATGAAAGATGCTAGAGGTTTAGTAGAGAAGAAAGATTCCCATTGTTCCAGAAATGTCCCTGTGCTCTCTTCCTTATTTAGCACCAGTGAAGTCATTGAGTGTCTGGGAGCTGTACAGAAGCCAGGCCAACCCAGTCCTGTGGAGGGGTGGACAGGGCATCCCTCTAGACGAATTTACACAGACTGGATGCCTTTACAGTCGAGGCCTTGGAGCAGGGCGAGAACTCCTGACGTTTCCGTCTGTTTGCTCAGGAATAGTGAAGGAAGATAGACTTCTTTAGCTGCCTCTGGGAGCATGTGCCCCAGTTGATAGCTAGTCTTCCTGCAACAGTCCACAGCTGGCCTGGTGACAGGATCTCCCCCCCGAGGCTCACAACGCAGGCTCACAGCTCCGATCGGGCACTCAGGGAGCTCTCGTTGGTTTTCCCTTCGAAGCTGGGAGGCGGACCTGTGAGCCTTTTGCTGCAGAGCAAGTTGCACAAGGCATGGCGGAACTTCTCCGCCACAAAGAAGTACATGACAGGATCCAGGGCCCCGTTGAGGCTGGTGAGGCAGGAGGTGATCCGGTTGCCCAGGGCCAGGGCACGCTGAGCAGCGCACGAAGTCCCACCACCACGGTAGTGAAGCACGTAGACTGAACGGTGGATGTGATAGGGCACAAAACAGATCAGGAAGATGGCCAGGACCATAGCGATCATGCGGACGGCTTTATTCTTGAGGTGCTTCTCTATACGGGGACCCTGGCGCAGGCTGCGGATGATCAGCAGGTAGCAGGTGACCGTGGTGATGAAGGGGAAGGTAAAAGCCACAGCCAGGGATGCCAGGGCATGATGGGAAGCCTTCTCCCGGTACAGCTGCAGGCAGACGACCGTGTGGTTGGTCTGCACAGTCTGTGGGCTGACTAGCAGCGGGGCCATGGCCACAGCCACCACGATCCACAGGAAGGCGCAGGCCAGGTGGGCATAGAGAGGTCTTCGAAGCTTGAGAGACTTGACAGGGTGCACGATGGCCAGGAACCGGTCAGCGCTGATGCAGGTGAGGAAGTAGATGCTGGCGTACATATTCAGGTAGAAGAGGAAGCCAGTGAGTCGGCATGGGATTTCCCCAAATGGCCAGTGATTCCCAGAGAAGTGATAAACCAGCCGGGTAGGCAGGACCAGCACACAGGACAAGTCGGCCACAGCAAGGTGCATCAGGAACACATTGGCCGGAGTGCCTGATTTGTGGTCCCATATGAAAAGCCAAAGGGCCAGAGCATTGCCCACAAAAGCTAGGATGAAGTCCAGAAGGTAGAAGCAGGCGAAGAGCATGTTCTCCAGGGGGGTCTCTTGTCCGCATTCCTCAGAGTAAGCCAGGGAGGAGTTGTCAGTCAGACTCGGTAGGGCTGCCTCCAGACCATTCATCTTGTGGCTAAAGGCAGAACAGGGTGACAGAGCTCTAGGGAATGCAGAGACAGTTTGCAGGGTCCCAGGATGCACCCCCAAAGTCAGAGGCAGGACCTCTGATGCCCTCAGAGTCTCCTGCCACTAACTTGGGAGGGACATAGCTATTCTAAGTTTGGCGTAATTGATAAACTACCAAGGGAAACTCCCGCATCTGGTGGGCTTTCTGTGTCTGTTGGAGTTGGCGGAGCCTCGGAAGCACTTTGAACTTCAATCGCAGGCCAACTCCAACTGAGGCTTGATTTTTCCCCTTGAGTGAGGAGGGCCTGGGGAAGTTGCTGTCAAACTCAGAACCTGGAAGCTACCTTTCTGCCCCGGGCCTAGTTACTCCCTCAGCCCTAGAGGGTGGAGTTAGCACAGAGGGAAAGGGAAGCAAGTGTGATTGTCTGGGCTTGTGAGGTCAGGGCACACCCTTATTTTCTTTTCTAATCCCACGGCAGAGGTAGCTTTGTGGGGGTCCCTTAAACGTGCTCTCCATAGGGGAGTTAAGTGGGAGTTGCTGCTAAGAGCCTCACCCTCGCACCTACCAGTTGTTTAGCGTTGGCTTGCTTGGTGAGCCTGCTTCCTCCGAGTCCCAGGGCCACACCCACCTGCTAGCCTGGTCTGCAATGAGCGATTTATCACTGAAGTTGGCAGCAGGGTTCTATCACAGCTATCCTGCACATGCCTCCTGCCACAGCTCCTCAGAGCCGAAGGTTCTCTGGACTTTTCCACACGTAGCTGGTCAACTCCGTTGTGACCAGCTTTTCTGGGTGAGAGTTGGGTTTGCAAAACCTTTGCCGGGGCCTCAGACCAGCAGGGATCCCTTCCCAGTCTAGGTGTTCTGTAGCTCAAGTTGGGGTGTGAGAGTCCTTTGTGGAGCATTTCCACTTTGGGGGCTCAGAGTAAAGTGAAAATGCATAACCCCCTGCTCAAAAAGTAAAAATTGGGGTTGGGGATGTACCTTAGGTGTAGAGTGCTTGCCTAGTGTGCACGAGGCGCTGGGTTTGATCCCCAGCACATAAAAACTAGTTGTGATGGCAAGTACCTGTAATCCCAACACTCGAAAGCAGGAGGGTCAGGAGGTCATGGTCATTCTCCATTAGAAAGAGAGTACAAGACTAACCTAGGCTACATGAAGCCATGGCTTTAAAAATATAAAAATAATTCTAAAAAAGGAAGAACTTCAGGATCGTGGAGATTGTTAAACAGCTCCGAACCCTGCGTGACTGCACAGAGCCTCAACTCTGCTACCTGTGCTCCGTCTCCTGAGGCTCTCTGCCCCTCGATGCCCTCCCCTGCTCCTTACCTCTTGCAGATGACCCAGGAAGGAAAGGCACAGGAGACTGGGGAAAGTGGGGAAGCTGTGAGCTGGCCGAGGGTTGTGCTCCGGGTGGTGCTCCGGGTGGTGCTCCAGGTGGTGCTCCAGGCAGACTCCTCGTCGCTGTAGGAGGAAGGCGTGACTATTTAAGGAGAGCAGGAGAGTCCACAGCTCCTCTGAACCTGAAAAGCTGCTTCATTCCTGAGGGGTCCTTTGTGGGGTAGGCCGCTCCTCCAGCTGGGTCTGCTTCCACGGAGCACATACTGAATATTCCAGTGTGTCCTCAGACTGCGCATACCCCCATCCCCCAGCCAGGCCACAGAGCATCACAGAGGCCAAGTGTGTGACCGTCCTGGGAGCCTGGGAGTGGGCAAGGACTGGGCCGGGTGGAGGTCTTTGGTGAGAGTTGACAGACACAACAGGACATTTCAGAAGGGGATGATTTTCTACTAGTGGGGGGATAGGGAGGGGTCAGCTGCCATGGCAACAGGCCAGGATCTCAAGCTTACTGGGCTGGGGTGGGGGGTGGGGGGTGTTGTTATGCATGCCAGGGTTGAAGTTGAGGAGTCTTGGGCTAGATGAGAGGGGATTCTTTCAGACACTTGCTGTAGGGTCCTTGTGTCCTGTCCTGTATAATTAGGCCCCGTTCGGGTGTATGGAATAAATCATGGCCTTTATGTAGAGCCCTGCACAGCTGCAGGCGCCTTATAATGGGGGTGCTGTCTGTGCTGTGGGGATGCAGTTCAGCCCAGCAGGCCTGGCTCTTGCCTGGGAGGGCCTTTCAGCAGAGGATGGCCAGCAGGAAGGCCTCAGTGGCTCCACACGACCAAGGCTTGCTCCTGCTGGGGTGACTCCAAGCTGGGATGTGTCGGGTGTTGTCCGTGACTCATCCAAGTTCATCACGGCCGATATCACTAATAGAGCACTCATACAATGCAGCCAAACCAGCAGTATTAGTTTTCAGAGACTTAAACTTTTCGGTTAAAATTTTTGAAGTTACGGTTGGGGTTATAGCTCAGTCGTTACAGGGCTTGTTCAGTTTTGTCGCAAAGCCCTGGGTTCCATCCTCAATGCGGACTAAACTGTGTGGTGCTCATACCTATGTTTGCTGCACTCGGGAAGTAGAGGCAGGAAGGTGAGAGGCTCAAGGTCATCTTCGACTATATAGTGAGTATAAAGAAGCCGGCTTGCGTTACAGGAGATCCCGTCCTCAAAACATAATACAAAACATTTACAATTATGTGTGGTTAACATCTGGAGAGGACATAGGTAGCATCGTGCAGCTTGGAATTTCACTGCATTCGACAGTTAAAAAAGCCAAAGATAAGAGAAGTGAAGTCACTCCTCCTTCCCCCAGGCAAACTCTAGCAAGTGCCAAAGCCTGTCTCTAAAGCCCGGCACATGTCACCACAGATACCAGGCTATGTGTATCTGTTCTGTTCTGTTTGCCTGCTGCATTTTGACAGGAGAATTCTTACACTCAGCTTTACCTTTTTCTTTGTGTATGTGTGTGTGTGTGTGTGTATGTGTGCATGTGTATATATGTGTGTATGAGTATGTGGGGTACACATGTATACATAAAGCAGGAATCCCAGATGGGTGTCTAGGTGGTGAGGAAGCTCATAAAGACATCTGATTTCATAATTCATTTCATAAAGACGTCTTAGAGAGAAATAAAGAGCTATCTAAGGAGCTAGGGTGTGTTCGTGTAACTTGCGTGTAACTCAAGTGTTTTCCACGGAAGCAAGAAGGCCGGCATTTGAATACCAAAACTCATGTGAAAAAACTTGGTGTGGTAGCATCTGCCTATGTTCTCAGCACTGGGAGGTGGAGATGGGCAGGTCCTCGGGGCTCTCAGCCAGCTATCCTAGTTCCAGGCCCGTGGGACACGCTGATGATAAAAACAAGGGGTGAGGCTGGAGAGAAGGCTCCATAGTTAAGAGCACTTGCTGCTCTTCCAGGGGGACCTGGGTTTTGTTCCTAGCATCATATTTGGGGTTTACAACTGCCTATAGTCAGGCTCCAAGGGCTCTGACACCTTCCGTATTTCATGGGCATGTGTACACGTGACATACACTCACAAACTTACGTGCATAAAAATAAAATTAAAAGTAGTAAAAACATAGAGGCTGGAGAGATGGCTGAGCCACCTGAATGGCCTATGTCCAATGTTTTTTTGAAGTTTGGATTCTGGGAATTGAATTCAGGACTTTATGTTTACAAAACCCAAGTCATTTATTAACTGAACTATCTGTCTAGCGCCTGGATTTAGACACAGGGTATCACTGTTTAGACCAGGCTGGCTCAAACCCATGATCTTCACCCCTGAACCATGGTGTAAGAGCCACCATATCTCGTATGGGTTTGAAGACTAAATCTTTGGTATTGGTTAAATGCTGTATTAATTTCAAGGAGGAGCCGCAAACTTTAGAATGGAGTCATGGGAAATAAGGCCGTGACTGTGACAGAGACACAGGCAGAGAGAGCTGGCTATAGCAGGTGACTGGGCAAAGTGCTGGTGTCCTTGGCTGCCGTGTACATGTCTTTGGTGAGGTCAGAGCACAGATGCCTGGGTGAAGACACAGGTCACATCTGCTGCCTGTGTGGGTTAGGAGGACTTGTGCTCAGACACTGGCCCCAGCTTCCGATTGGCCCTGTTGTCACAAAGAGATTACACCTGCTGCCTCTCTCCTTCTCTCGCATATTCAATTCATTGACTTTGAGCTACTTCTCAATGACGAGTAACCATGGTTCAGTGGACGTACAATCAGCACGTAAGCAAGTAGCAGCAGAAAGCTTGCTTGGGCCTCTAGCACTGGTCTAAGCTAGGAAGATAAGACCCAAGGCAAGAAGAGAGTCATGCTCTGCCACATAATTCCCAACAACAGAGAGGTGTCAGAGGATCCACTTGGCTAGGGGTTTCTTGAGTGGCAGTCGGTCTCTGTGACAAGCCTGTGAAATGGGCTAATGGTGTGGGCTGGGGAGATAGCTCAGTTATTCTCTAAAAGCATACAAACTTCAGGTGGAACCCTCACACCTGTGTAAAGCCTAGCCATGGTGGCATGTGTCTATATCCTGAGTTCTGGGGAGGTAGAGACAGGCAGATTTCCTAGAGCTCACTGGCTAATTTAGCTCAGATGGTGGGCGAGTTCCATGTGCAGCGAGAAGCCCCGAGTCAAAAAAGTAAGATGGGGAACAATTGAAGTTTGACCCGAGATCAACCTCTAGCCTTAAGACGTGCACATACTGCACACACATCTGCATGCGCAGGTGCACAATCCACACAAATATGTCTACACAACACACACATACGTGCACACTAAATGGGCCAGTGGTCAGTTGGCTGTGGAGACTCGTCAGTGGATTTTTGGAGCTTGGGATGGAGGGCCAGGTCCCAGCAGGATTACACTATTGGAGTGACAAGTGGGCCATGGGCATCGAGGGACATCGGGTGGGTTTTGTGCATCTTTGCCTGAGGACCCTGAGTCTAAATTCTTTGCCCCCTCAATGATGAGGACACAGAACTTGTGTTGATTTCCTTCTCTGTTAAGACCACAGCTGTTGCTCAGGGCAAGGAACAGAATCAGAAACGACTGAAGTCTTCACAAAAAGGACTCTGTGATGACAGTGGCTGGGTTCAGGAGCCTCCGTGCGACACAGCTCTACTTGTCTATAGAGACAGAGAGCACTTGTGAGCGTTAGGGTCCCTCTTCATCCGGCAGACTCCAAAGGGGGGGCGAGCCCTGCATGGATCTGGCCACCCTGCCATGCATCGTGACGTTCTAAGGCTCACATTCACTGTGGCTTGCACGAAAAGACATGCGAAAAGTAAAACCAGTCTTTCAGTAAATGGCAGCTAAAAGTCCCTTCTGTATCTCATACAATGTCCTAGGCTCAGGAAGCCTTGGAAAAGAAACATACTTCCCAAAGACAGCGAATACAGACATCCTAATGAATGGGTATGCTTCCCAGCATATGGGTATTGGGGTTCAAACTCATGTTGTTGGGGTTGGTAGCAAGTGCCGTTACCTGTTGAGTCATCTTACCTGGCCCACAGGCCTTTGCTGAGTGTGGGAGAGCATCCCTTTCAGAATCCTCCCCTGCCTTCCATTCCTTGTGAGTGGGAAACTTGTTTTTCTCAATCTTGATTTTGCTCACTTTGGATTACCCAGCTGCCACTGGGGGTACAAGCAGTGTTCTAGTCTTGCTTTCCCAGGAGATGACTGGGCTGCTGTGGGAAGAGGCAGAGGGAGGATGGTTCTCCCTGACGTCTCTCTTACCACCCAAAGGCACCTCTGCCGGCCTTGCCACAACCGTGAGAAGGCCAAGGGCCTGGGCAAATTCATCTGCCAACGGTGCCACCTTGCCATTGATGAACAGCCCCTCATGTTCAAGAACGATCCTTACCACCCGGACCACTTCAGCTGCTCCAACTGTGGGTAGGTGCCCAGCCCTGGCCCTGTGTGTGACAAAGGCAATGCCAGCTGTCACAGAGCGGGGCTACCGGAATTCTCATCCAGGACAGAGGCCAACAAGGTAGGCATAGAGGACACTTAGTGCACAGGGCAGAGAGCTTCAGGGTGACGGTGGGAGGAGGTGGCAGAGAGAGAGAGAGAGAGAGAGAGAGAGACAGAGACAGAGACAGAGACACAGAGAGACAGAGAGAGAGACAGAGAGACAGAGAGAGAGGAGAGAGAAGCGGAGAATCCCCTATAGAGTCCCCTGGCATTCCTTCTATGCTTGCCCCAGACACACAGTCTGCTTTAGAGGGACTGAGAAGAAACAGACCTTTATCTAAGGAAGCTAGCTGGACAGAACACAGGCATTTTCTGCAGGCCTGGGCAGGGATTCTGTGCCCTGGGGCCTGTCGGGGGGTGCACACAGAAAGTCTCCAGAGATCTGAGGTATCTGGTTGAGCCAGAGCAGGGGCCTCAGGCTCGGTACCCTGGACCAAGGGTCGTGGCGACCCTACAGATCGGTGGGACTGTACCTGAGGGGCTTCTGTGCTGTCTTCTAGGAAGGAGTTGACCTCGGACGCCCGAGAGCTCAAGGGTGAACTGTACTGCCTGCCTTGCCACGACAAGATGGGCATCCCCATCTGTGGGGCCTGCCGCCGGCCCATCGAGGGCCGCGTGGTCAACGCCCTGGGCAAACAGTGGCATGTGGAGGTGAGCCTGGAGCGGGCACAGATTCAAACCTGGTTCACAGTCCCTCTGAACCCCACCCCGGGCCATGCACCAGAGGTTCCCATTGACAACCTCTCTCTGGGGGGCGACCTCATTCTAGCTGGGAACTTCATGGAAGCCAGGACCAGAGTCCATAGGACACACTCAGGCAGCCCGCTCTCCTTACCTCTTACCTCTCTTTGCATTCAGGAAGATTCTAGAGTCAAGAGCAAACCTTAGATACAGTCCATCCAGAGCACCCTGCGGGGCTGTACACGACAGGAACCGTTAGATGCACAACCCCACATTGACAGGGAGCTGGTGGGCTCCTGGGTCAGCTCTTGCCCATTCCCTGAGCATTCTCACACTCTTATGGATACATTTGGAAAGAATAGTTGCAGCTCCAGTGGCCTGGTCATCCCTGTGTCCATAAGTAGTGCTTGGGTGGCTTACTAGCAAAGGCTATGGGATGCGCTGCCTTGTCTCTTGGGTATTGTGTCCACACGAGCTCCAAAGGAGAGGATATGATTCTTATACTATGTGGGCTTTGGGGGGGGTGGGGGAGAAGGGAACAGGAGGCGCCTACTAATATCAGGGCAGGGCTCACGACCCAATTGCCAAGCAGGATCCCAGTGACAAAGGATATCACTGTGACCTGCTCAAGGATGAGGAGAGCTGGCAATGTGACTCAGTTGGTAGAGTGCTTGTCTTATATGCACGAGGACCTGAGTTTGGTTCCCCGTACTGTAATCCTGCATGCCTGTAATCCTACCACTTGATAGGATCAGAAGTTCAATATTACCCTTGACTACACAGTGACTTTAGAAACATCCTGGACTACCGGAGACACTGTCTCACAGGCCGGCATAGAGTTAGCTGGCTCTTACAGCACCCACCTGGGTGTCGGTTCTGTCCATTGTAAGCCTCATCCTCTTTCCCTGTTTTCTGGGGTCCCTGGTACAGCCCTAATATTGCACGGTTACACCCTCTTTCCTTCAGCACTTTGTCTGCGCCAAGTGTGAGAAGCCATTCCTGGGGCACCGGCACTATGAGAAGAAAGGCCTAGCATATTGTGAGACCCACTACAACCAGGTAAGCCTGGGACAGATCCTGAAGACGCAGGGCTGGAGCTGGGGTGGGGTGGGGGCTCAGGACCTTAAGAGAGCAGGACTGGGGCTGTGTCTAAACATCTCCATGTCCAGAAGTGGTGCTTGGGTGGCCTGTTGGAGAAGGTCCTGTGGATAGCTATGGGCTCTGCTGCCCCGTCTCTGGGGGACAGTCCTCACATTCTGAAAAGCACAGCAAGATGCTTCCTAGGATCTCTGGGCTTATGTAGTCTCCTCTCATGTGAGTGGGAGTCTATTACATGCACCAGAAGCCAGGCCTGTGTCCTCAGGCCTTGGGTTCCAGCTTGGAGTCTTGAAGCCTGTATGTAGGACATGGGAGAAGTTACCCACACAGTGTCTTTTTTTGGTAGATATGCCATTGCAGCCTCAGAGGCTGGTGGAGGTGGGGAGGTCCCACCCTGTCCCCCAACTCTTGCAGGACTTGGGTAGGATCCATCAGTGTGGAACAATGGGAGCTTTGGGGAGCAATGTCTTGACCTGTGGCACTTTTGGGGGAGTACTTCCAGTGGGCTGGGCATCCTCAGAAAGGGCTCAGGAGGGTGTTATATCTGTGGGCAGCACTGACGGCTTGCTTTGTCCACAGCTCTTTGGGGATGTCTGTTACAACTGCAGTCACGTGATAGAGGGCGATGGTGAGGCCTCTGTCCCCAAGCCCCTTCCTCCCTTGCTTTTCCCCAACCAGTCTGTTCTCCTGGTGGTGGGAAGGACTGGTGGGGTGGTAGGGAGTTATGGGGGAGTGAGGGGTGGGTGGGGGAGGTTGTTCCACAGCTGCAGGTCCGTCTGGCTCAGGCTTTGCCTAGCTGGGCCTGCGGCTGGCTTGGCTGGGCCTGCTAATTCCACATCTGGCCTCACAGTGGTGTCAGCCCTCAGCAAAGCCTGGTGTGTGAACTGCTTCTCCTGTTCCACCTGCAACATGAAGCTCACTCTGAAGTGAGTAGTGGCGGGCATTTTGCAGCCTTGATTTTCCAGCGGGCTTTCCCTGAACTGCGACCTCGGGCGAGCCTTGGGCGTATGTGAGGCAGAAAGTATACCAGGCGGATGAGGTAGCCCAGGGATCCCTGAGATCGATGAAGGAGGCGGTTACACACTTACAAGAACCCTGGGCTTTGGGGGAGAACATTCTGTCAGGGAACAGCATCTGTATAAGCAAGCTTCAGGTGGCTGCCTCTCCCAGGAAGCCTAGGACGGTATGGGTGGCTAGAATTGTGAGGTGAGGTAGGATTCCAACTTTCCAGAGCAATAGAGGGCCATAGAGGGTTGTGAAGAGAAGCTTCGATGAGGGAAGGGAGACCTGCAGGCGCATATCTTCTTCCCCAGTGCCCTCTGGCTAGCACCCCTCCCTGGACTCTAGCCTGCTGGCTGTGACAGACAGAGCTGGGAGGGCAGAGGGCTGGCAGCTGCGGTTTGGGCTACTGTCTGGAGTCAGAGTGGGTAGGGCATAGACTGCCGGGGCTCTGTGTGCAGGAACAAGTTTGTGGAGTTCGACATGAAGCCTGTGTGTAAGAGGTGCTATGAAAGGTTCCCCCTGGAGCTGAAGAAGAGGCTGAAGAAGCTGTCCGACCTGACCTCCCGCAAGGCCCAGCCCAAGTCTGTGGACATCAACTCAGTCTGAAGGTCCTCAGCCGCCTTGCCTGCCTGCAGAAACTTAGCCCTCACCCTGCTGCCCCAAGTCCTGCCTGCCACCTCCCACTTCTGCTCTATCCTAGCCCACTCCTCCGGTACGCCATCCTTTCTGTTTCCAGCCCACCCTGGGCTATGTAGTACTTCTCTTCTGTGCTGAGGCCTGGCCTTTCTTCCTGAGCCCACAACCTCCAGGGACAGGAACACACTGGGGGCAGGATTATTTACCACTTGCTTGACCTGCAGATCCCAACCTGATACCTCTCCTCTCCACTCTCCCAGGAGAGTTTCAGCCCCAGTGTGACCCTTGGGCTTGGCTGGGAAGCTGTCCCAAGCCCAGGGCCAGCGGCTTGCAGACAGAGGCTTCAGGGAAGTACCCTTCAGTTCCTCACCCACAGTAGGTGCTTGTGCTTACACGGTGCCAGCAAACCCTCCTCCGAGATGAAGCAGCTAGAGATCCCCCTTACCTTCACTGCTCAGGAGACCTCATGGAAAGCTTCTCAGCTGCCCACCAAGCCTGGGGGTCCCACTTCCCAGGGGCGCATCGCCCTGGCCATTGCAGACCCACAAGTGGTCACATACTTGCACAATGAAGGCCGATTCACATACTCAAGAGTGTCTGTGTGGTTTGTGGGAGGGGTGGAGGAGCGTGGTGCTATAAAACCATTATCCCTGCTGGACATGATCAATACTCAGAGACACCCCAGATGGGCAGATGGAGAGGTTCAGGTTGGCTACCACCAGGGCTTATAGACCAAATCTGCCAGGATTCCTCAGGCCTACATGGAGTGGCCATGCTGGCTACCTTGGACGTGGATGGTGATGGGGTGAGGGTGGGGTTCTCAGGGGCTGCCAATTGGCCTCCAAAGACCCGTTCAGTGCCATTGGCATCCTCTTTCCACTCGGTCCTCCTGGGAGCACAGCAGGCATCCCAGTGACCCACGTGGATGGAAGAAAAACCATTTGGAGGGTCCAGGAAGCGGGATCTCCAGGGATACCCTCTCTCCAGTCTGAGAACAGGAAAGAAGAGAGAGAGAGAGAGGGGTGACAGAGGGAGGGGAGAAAGAAAAATGAGCAGACAATGCCATCCCAGCTGAGTATGGTTGGCATCTGGTTTAGAAAAAGTCACGGTGCCATTTGCTTTTTCTGGATGAGACCCCCTGGTGGGTAGAGAGTCTCTCAGACCAGATGCCCACTTGGCACCCATCCTTCCCCTCAGAGACACATACTCCCTCCTGCTGGGTGCATTTTTTATTGCAGATTCAGGGGCAGCTACCCACCACCTGCCAGGTGTTTGAGACCCTGCTTGGCCTCTGTAGGGAACACCCAGGAGGGGCAACCAGGTGAGCTGAGAAGAGGGTAGAAGACCAGCATGGAAGGCTTGTGTGCAGATGGGACCGGTCATGGGTTGGCCTGGGTAGGGGCCCTGACGCCCCGGTGTTTGTTCACTGTGTTCAGGAGCTGCTGTACATATGAGGTCAGCAGGTCGTCCATCTTGTAACCCTAGACAGGAATGGGGTGGGGTCAGTGGCTGTGGTTGCAGGGAGAGTCCTGGGGCCCGTGGTAGAACCAAAGACAGGAGGAGCACGGGTTCCCCATGCTGGGCTTTGCTGCTGCTGCTCTAGTGGACCCGAGTTCCACCCTCTCCTCAGCATGGCCTAGGATGGCCCAGCATCAGGTTAGAGTCCTTGGACACGCTGGCTCTCAGTCTTGGGGACGTATCTAACCTCCCTGCAGACCTTGGCTGGTTTGCCCTGGTCACGGGCAAGCGATCTCTCATAGTGAGGGTGCTGTGTTATGGTGGGAGACGGGGACTGTGCTCACCAGAGAGGTCTCACACAGCAAACGGCTGCCCTGGCCCAGGCTCCCCAACGCCATGTGGAAGTAGGTGTTGCCACTACTCCAGCTGGAGATCTTGGTGAAAGGGTAGGTGTTCAGCAGTTCCTGGTGACAGAGAGGCAGTTGACAGGCGGCTAGGCTGGAGAGGAGGGGCAGACGGGAAGGCAGGCATCCCACCCCGAATGGATGACTGCCGAGCGGCCTACACAGCCCTGGCGCTCTACCTTGGTCTTGGGGTGGATGAGAAGTAAGCCATGTCGGTTGATGGCGATGAGGAGGATGTCTGGGTAGGAAGGCTCAGAGGTTTGCTGTGGAGGGAGAGGCACAGTTGTCATAGACGAGTATAGGGGTCAGGTGACCACTTCCTATCTGTATGTGTGCCCAAGTGCGTGTGGGTAAGCATGCACATGTGTGTGTGGTGTGTTCACTCACGTATGGAGGAGGTCAGGGGTCAATCTTGGGGGCCATTCCTCAGGTGCTAACCACCTTTGTTTTCTTTTTTGTTCTTTTTTTTTTTTGGTTTTCGAGACAGGGTTTCTCTGTGTAGCCCTGGCTGTCCTGGAACTCACTTTGTAGACCAGGCTGGCCTCGAACTCAGGAATCCTCCTGCCTCTGCCTCCCAAGTGCTGGGATTAAAGGCGTGTGCCACCACCGCCCGGCACACCTTTGTTTTCTTAAACATGTAGTGTGTGTGTGTGTGTGTGTGTGTGTGTGTGTGTGTGTGCGCTATGGTGTGTGAATGGAGGTCAGTGGACAATTTTCCACTTTCCCTCTTTCCACCATATGGGTCCTAGGGATTGAACTCAGGCCATCAGACTTGGGTGGCAAGTGCCTTAACCCATAGAGCCACGTCACTGACCATGTGTATGTATATATGTGAGTATTTTTGACACGATGTCTCCCGGTGTCCTGGAGCTCACCAAACAGGCTAGGCCAGTTGGCCAGCAAATCCTAGGGACCCCTTTCCTCATCTCCCCAACACTAGGGTTATTAGCAGGCGGCAGCATGCCCAGCTTTTTGATATCTGTGTTTCAGCCTGAGTCCTGAGGGTTAAACTCAGGCCCTCAGGTGCTTTGCCCACTGAGACATCTCCTCGACCCCCAGGTGGCCACATTTTAGGTGCTCAACAAGGTTACAGTTAGAATACACACTTCTGTCTACTGATATGCATTGAGGACTCACCTAAATGGGGTCTGTGTTGGGGCAGAGGCTGGCATGGATGAAGACTTACCTTCACCTCAAAGAAGGCAGATCCAAAGGTAGGCCACCGGTAGATTCGCTTCAGAAATTCCACTTTGGCCTCGGCCACTGTCTTATGCTTGTGTTTGTCACATTCCAGAAGGAGGCTCTGATGGGAGAGAGGGACACTGAGGACCTGGTCCACCCAGGGGCTCCGAGACTCTGGCCAGAGCAATACCCACCTATCTGGAAGTCAGCGTAGGGACAGGGTCTCAGAGGTAGTAAAAATAAGGACATGACAGGGAAAGGCCAGGCGCAGGCAGCCCACATCCCAAGCCAACCAGTCTGCCCACCGACTCAGACCCCGTTAAGGACCTTTTTCCATTCCTCTGTGGACATCAGGCGTGTGAGGTTCTGAGGTACCAGCTCCTTCAGGATCTTTGAGACACTAGCCAGTTGAGAGCTGTCGCTACCAAACTGGACTTTACAGATGAGGCCTCCCAGGTGGACGGCGTCTTCCCGGGAGCACTTGTGAAACCCGCGTAGGTACTTGGGTAGTTCCTGAGTGGCAGACATGCTGGGCCTCAGGTGACAGGAGCCTGGAGTCAGGGGGTGTCATCTTCCCCACTCACTAACTGAGCAGACCAAAGACTGAGAACCTTAGGGGAGAGACCTAGTGAGGGCTCACTGGTACTGCGCTGTGGTGGACATGGGTTCTGTCTACATGATGTTGTCCTTGCACGTTGCAAGCCAGTTCATTGCGTCCAGTCTTCTGCATGCTCTTCTTCCCCTGCCTTACACTGTAGACTGTGTCCCCAGAGCTATTGTGCTGTGTTGTCCCTGGAACCCTCAGGGGTTTGGCCTGGTCACCTCATTCCACCCTGTTGCAAGAACCTGGGGCAAGACAGTCCCTCCCTGGCCCCTTCCTCTTCCTATCTCAGGACAAGTTTGGGCTAGGATGGCAATGGCTCTTGTGTCTGTCTTCAAGAGGGCCGCCCAGTGGGTACCTGGTGGTAATGGAGTATGGTGTCTGCATTCACGTCTTTCCCAGGGGTCACGTTGAGCCACAGTTTCCGCATGAAGAACACCTGGTAGGGAAGTGTCACGGAGGCCCCTAGAAAAGGGGCAGCAGTGGGCATCAGGCCTATCCCAGCAGGCTCCAAAGGTTCACTCCTGAAGAAAATGCTCCTGGCCCTCACATGGCTTCCACTGCTTTCTGGCCTGGAAAGTCCCTGCCCTCCCTCCTCCTGGACCCCCAACTCATCTTCATCAGGCAGTGTAAGAACTGCCTCCAGAAATGTCCCTATACACATCTCCCGGCCATGAGGGGCACCCTTGGCTACCTCTCTCACCCTGCAGGAAGTTAGTCATCTGCATGTCTAGGGGAACATGGGGGTGAGGGAGAATGGATGGAGGGTCTGGGATCCTTCCAGTGATGCAGCAGACAGCCCCGCCCCCCTGCAAGAGAGATGCCCCCTCACCTTCTTTCTGGGGTCTGTTCTTCTTTACCCAGTCAGATACCTGCCTCAAGCTGTCAAAAAAGAAATCTCCTTCCTTCAGGCTGATGACCTGAGGGAAGAGGGAAAAGGCAGGCGTGGCAGCTTCCGGGGTGTATCCTCTAAGGAGTCCTGGGGGAGCCGGATCCAGAAACTGTGTGTTTGGGCCAGGTGGGCTGGAGGCTTGTTGAGACTGACAGGTAGGGTGTGGGACTCTAAGACTCCACCTCCTTCCTGCCAGTAGCCCCACTTGTACACCGAGGGGCCTGGCTAGCACAGTCTTTTGGGTAGGCTGAGGTCTGCTGGTCATGGGAGTCTTCCTCAGCTGAGAGGACCTTGCTCGGCCCACTCCTTGGCTGACCGAGATGCTTACCTTGTCTGTGATCTTGATGAAGAGGCTACAACCATCCCAGGAGGCCAGCTGGAGCCTAGTGGCGACGCCCTCACATAGGTCTCTCACCCGGCTACTGCTGGCCACCTCCATGGTCTGAACAGAGAGGAAGCGTGTGAGGCCCAGGACCCAGATTGGATAAAAAGACTTCCCAAGTCATTATTCTGAGGTATGTCCACTGTGTACTTTGTGTGTGTGTATGCTATATCCATGTTCACATGAATTTTTGCACACATATGGGTGCATGTGTATTTGTGTACACATGGATATGAAGGCCAGGGGTGAACCACAAGTGTCTGTCTGTTTTTCTTTCTTTGTCTTTTTATATTTCTTTCTTTCTTTCTTTCTTTCTTTCTTTCTTTCTTTCTTTCTTTCTTTCTTTCTTCCTTTCTTTCTTTTTTTTTGAGTTAGAGTTACTCTGTGTAGCCCTGGCTATCCTAGAGCTCAATCTGTAGACCGAGATAGCCTAGAACTCAGATTCACCTTCCTCTGCCTCCCAAGTGCTGGGATTAGAGGCACTCAAGTATCTTTCTTAATTGCTCTCAACATTTTTTTTTAAGACAGGGTCTCACTGAATGAGGACCTCATCCATTTGACTGGGATGACTGACCAATAAGCTCCAGAGTGTCTCTGCCTCTCTGGTGCTATTGAGCCCAGCTTTTGTGTAAGGGCCGAGTCGTTGGGTTTCTGTGGCCAGCACATTACTGACAGAACCATCACCCTGGGCCCATTTTTGTCACTATAATAAGCCTTGGGCTAACTGTGTTCTGTGTGGAGAAGGACAGGCCCCAGAGAGTCATCCACACATAATATTGCTTGGCAACAGCACCTACTGTCCCGGGCCCAGACTAGACACAGGAAGTCTGCACCTTTGGACTTACATTGTGACCCTGTAGTCAGACGATGGGAAGTTTCATTACAGGCGCTCAACTATACCCAAGCCACAGATGCTCAAGGAACCCCAGGAGAAGGTGGGAGGGTGGCCTTGGTCTCATTTTCCTTTGATGCTTCTTTATCACAGCTGGAGTCCAATGGTCTCCTACCTCCCACCTGTCCCTTCTGCCTCCCCAAGCCTCCAGGGCAAGTTCAGAAGGCGGTGACTGCTGCCCGTCAGAGATGTCTCCAGGGGCCCACAAGCCCTAGGACTCAGCCTTGCTGCCCACCCCTCGGGCTTCTTCTCTTTTCCCTCCTTGGCTTGGAATCTCAACACGTCCCTTTGAAATAATTCCCACTTCTAATCTCACTGGCGGGTCCCCTGGGTTCCCTTAACTCGGTGCAGTGCTCCCTGACGCTGGCTTGAAGTACGGAGGCAAACGTGCCACGCTATGGCATAGATGGGGAGCAGCTGCCATGGGGGTCCATTTGGAACCTCGACCATGGATCTAATGAAACGAGCGAAGAGCATGCTGGGACGGTAAGAAGGTGCCCTGCCGCCTCCTGAGGCCTAAGGCTCACCGTGGGGAGCACTCACCTCACTGGTGTCATTGGGGAGGTGGAACTCATGGTGCATTTTGGAGACATTCTGCTCAGCGGCTTTCACCTCTACATGATGCGGGGGCTGCTTCCGAGGTCCCACCCTGAGGAGGACAAAGTGGGTTACAGTACCACTCCTGTACTCGCCCCAACTGCCAACCTTAATGGGAAATTCAGCCTGACGCTGGACAGGGCGCCTTCGATGAGCACTATAGGGAGCACGTAGGTTCCTGCTCCTCGCTCACCCTTCCTAGGTTTGTCTCTGCCTGGTGGGCTCTGCGTGTGACCCTGGCATAAAGACGAGCCCAGTCCCACCTACCTGCAGGAAGCCTGGGGCAGCAAGAGCTCCCTGGCAGTGCCAGGGACTGCTGGCCATGGCGCTATGGACAGGAGTGTCCTTGTATTCACAGGCCAGGGGATGGCACAAGGGGTAGGGACTGCAGTACGGCCTTTCAAAGGATGCTACATTCTCCATGGCCACGCACACTCACAGTCAGCCCACTTTCATCATGGTCAAGGCCAAGATAGAGAAGGCAGGAGACCACTAGGGACAAGGAGGGGGTGGGGACAACTAGGGCTCATTGTTTGAAATGAAGCAGGGGCTGAAGAAGGTTGAGTTTGTCTCCAGGACAGGGAGACAGGAAGATACCAACCTTAATCAAGCACCTACTAAGTGTCTGCATAAATATGTCCATTTCACTGTCACTTTAGGGTTAATAGGTATTGACCTAGCTCCATGGGAAGACCCTCTTGATGATAATAGGGAGGACAAAGATGTCTCAAGGGTTAAGAGGGGCAGGCCCCTGACTTCAGCTACCCTGCCTCGGTCACGCTGGGCCACCTGAAGACTCTTCTGTGTTCTGAGTAGGCAGACGTGGGGCAGGGGAGCCACAGGTAGGTTGGCTATTGGTCCTGATTAGAGCATCTCTGAGCACCCAGGCTGCCTGGGACCCTCCTGCCCCTTCCTCCACCTGGTCCCACCTTCCTGGAAAGGGACATGAGGTCACACAAGGCCATGTCCCCCTATACCTGCTCCGAGCTGGGGCCGGGTTGGCGCTCTAGGTACAGGCTTACCTCAGGACCCTGTGGAGCCTACGACTGCAGTCGGGGGCCAGCGGCTTCCTCTTCCGGGAGTCTATGAACTTCTGAGCATGGGGCAGCAGCTTCTTGCCAGGCGGGAAGAGCCCTGTGCAGAGCCACAGTAGCTGCCAGGCTCGTTCTTCACTGAGCCTGTGGGGTGGTGCCCATCAGTGGCAAGGCCCTGTGCCGTGCCCAGGCCAACGTACACCTCAGAAGCAGGACACTTGGGCCTGTGGGTCTGGGAGCTTAGATGGGAAGGGGGAGGGGACGCAGGACACACCAAAGCCACACTATGCCAGCTTGCAATCCGGTTGCCCAGTGCAACAGGGCACAGTCATGTCCCAATGACAGGACGGGTGGCCCTGCCTGTCTCATGGAAAGGGGTTCAAGCATGTTGCAGTCTGCCCAGGCCACATAGAAGAACGGTAGTGGGCAAGGTACAAGGCTGGGCTGTCCCTCCCTTGTCACCCACCCTCAGATACTAGCAGAGGACACAGGGCTCTGGACTTCTCATGGCGGCTCTGGCTACTGGATATGGATCCAGACCTATAAGTGGCTGTTCCCCCAAGCAGAGGCCTAGCGCAGGGCCCAGGACAGGAGCAGACCTGATGGAGTTGTGGGTCAACTGCTTCAGGATCTGGCAGTAGAGTTCATCCTGAAGGGCTGGGTCTTGCAGAGCTAATGAGAATATCTGGTCTGTGAGCTCCAGGCTGTGCCAGGACTGCCGGGAAGGGTAGTCGCCTGTGTACTTGAGAATGGGTGTGTCTGTCAAGGAGAACAGTACCCAGGGAGCCTCAGCCTGAACCTGCACCGGAGCCTTAACCCTGGCCCACTGCTGCCCGGGAACCCAGGCTGAAGCCTGAACCAAGCCGCTCACTGACCCGCTAAGCCGTGACCCCTGAACCGAGTTCCCAATTGACCTCTGGACCAATGCACTCTAAACCGTGTTCAGGTTCACAATGACCCCTGAATCAACGCCCCCCCTCACTGACCTTTGACCCAGGCTCATACTGACCCCTAAGCGGGGCTTCACCCCATACGGACGTTTCCGGGCCCTTTACTTAGCTTCAAGCATCCTTGCAAGAAGTTGAGGATTGGCTCTGCACGTCTTTCTCACATGGGGCCTGACCCCTTACAGGCGGCTGCGGGGCCTGCAGGGGACCTGGGTGGGTGTGCCCCGCAGGCTTGCCGGCTAGGGCAGGCGGGTGGGAAGGATATCGAGGAAGATCTGGCAGGCTGCATCCCGCAGTTTGGCTTTGTCGTGGACAGATTTGAGCAGTGGCTGGCGCAGCGGCTCTGGGGAGTAGGCCCACAGATGGCCCCGGCTTCGGGCCATGGGCATCGCGGCCCTGCTGATGGTCTCTTTCTCTGGAGCCCTGCCAGAGAAGGCTGGTGTGAGGGTCTATGCGGAGGCTTTCTCTGCCGCTCCTCGCTCAGCCTTGCAGAGTGGCTGCTGCCTTCCCCCGCTGGCTGTGCGCCCGCCGGCCCACCCAGCCTGCTGGCAGCCCTCAGAGTGGGGACAGCACCTGAAGAACTGGTAGGAGAACTCCTCCAGGGTGTAAGGCGACTCTGTGGGCTGCTCCTCCAGCAGTGGCTCCGAAGCCCGCACCTCCTGGGCTGCCAGCTTCCGTTTCTCTGGTGACATGGCCAGCAAGCTCTGCAGGGGACAGGCCCACGGTTACCCAGGAGCCATTGCCCACAAGGCTCTTCCATAGGCTTCTCCTGATGTAGCTACCTCAGTGAGTCAGAATACAGGGATGATAGGCTTTCGCCTCCTGTGTGACCATTGTTGACTCAGGCTATCCGAGACCTTCCTCTGCTTTAGCCAGATTCGTATCAGTAAGTCTGTCTCACCCTGGTCTCAGCGTGTGGCCACTCTGCCTCTCACAACCCAAGGCTCTCTTTCCCTAGGACATCTCTGCTCAGGCATTTAGGAGCTGCTGTTGATGGTGACTTTGAGTTGCAGGTTTAGGGCACATACCAGGCACTTCATGTGTGCATGGTAGAGGGTCTGCCTGTCTCCAGCTTCCCAAAGAGCAGCTCTTGGGGCAGAAGGTGTCAAGACCCTGGGCTGAGGAAGGGTGTTTGTACCCAGGACATTTCCATGGTGAGAGGAGAGAGCAACCTTTACTGAGGACCTACTACGTGCTTCTGAATAAATATGCCAACTTCACTGTCACTCTAGGGTTAATGTGGGTGGGGTGGGTGGGGAGGGATTGGTACAGCTGCCATAATGGCCACCTGGTTCTTCAGGATCCCTACAAGGAAGATGGCGAGACCCTGGCTAAGTATCCCAAGGCCCTGCTCACGGTGCCCAGCTGATCAGAGCTGTGCAGCAGACATACCAGCAGCTGGGCTGAGGGCTTGGTGACTGAAGGGATGGTGTAGAGGCAGGCCGTGGGCACCAGCCCTGTCTTGCCGGTTCTGTCATTCTGGGCCAGGACCCAGTTCTCTGAGGCCAACAGTCCCTGTTTCATGGTCAGGATCAGTAAGTCACCTTTCTTGAAGGGCAGAAGGGTGACATCGTCTGCAGGTCCAGGTCACATGTAGAGACGAAATTGCCACATTTGTCAAGGGCTCTCCAGAGTCCCCAGACTACACTAGCATTTCAGAGATGATATCCTTTGACATATGAAGAATCCAAGGCATAGAGCCATGGTCCTGAGGCAACTCTGAGTTGACGGTGTAGCCCCAGCCTATGAGACTTCTGAGACCTGACCAGAAGCTCACTAGGAGCAGGGCAGGAGGCAGACTGGAACACACAGCTGGTGGTTTACATGTCTGGCCAGAGCACGCTGTGGCCTGACCTCTGAGCCCATGTGCAAACCTGTAAGCCTCTGATGGTATTTCCTAGATGACCATGAGTGACGATTAACAGGCAAACGGGTCAGCACTCTCTCATGTTCCTCACAGAGTGTAAGAGTTCCTACAGATTATGGCCCTGGAGAGAATAGGAACTCCACAGGAAGACCAACAGTCAACTAACCTAGACTCTTGGGTCTCTCAGAGACTGAATCATCAACCCAAGAGCATACATGGGCTGGACCTAGACCTCCCCACACATGTACCAGGTGTACAGCTTGGTCTTCATGTGGGTTCTGGACAACTGGAACTGGGGCTATCCCAAAAGCTGTAGCCTATACATAGGATATGTTCTTCTAGGTGGGCTGTCTTGTCTGTCCTCAATGGGAGAGGATGCACCTCACAGAGACTTGATGTGCCAGGACAGGGGGATACCCAGGGGCCCCACCCACTCAGGGGAGAAGGGGAGAAGGGATAGAGAAGGATTGTGAGAGTGGGTGGCCAGGAGGGGAGCAGTGAGAGGGTTGTAAAGTGAATAATTTTTTTTCTTTCTAAAAAAGAGTTCCTACAGAGCCTTTTCATCTGACTTGCAGCCAGTTTGTCTACAATGCCTGTAATCAGTCTCGATGGTTGAGGTCTGGAGCCTGACACTGGCCTATAGACTCCAGCCCAGCTCCTGTTGGAGTGAGGACTTTCAGGGAAGGCTGTGTGATGCTGGGCGAATTATCCCCCTCTCTGAGCCTCTGGTCTGGTGTCTGTGACACGGGATAACGGGGTGGTTGTGGGGATGGTGTAGACGTCCCTGCAGGTGTGCATTAACCTTGCTGGTGTCTGTGAAAGCACCGGTGGTGTTGGTGGAGTGTACGTGTAACATGCCTCCTTTAACCCTTTCAGATGAGGACCTTGCTGAAGTCGACCCCATAATATGGATGTTTGTGTTTCTCAGCCTCGCTTTGGGTCCTGTGGATATGAGAAAGCCACTCTTCTCCTCTAGTCCCATGAGCTCCTTCCCTCTCCCAATGGGTACCTGTGGCCCTCCTGTCCTGCAGGGCCATGGCGAACACAGATCTCTCCTTCAAGCCTCCCAGGAACAAGGCCACCATCTCTGCAATAGCCACGCTGCTGGGGGAGACGAACTCATACTCTTCATGGAGGGTGGACAAAAGCAGCTTCTTTCCGCCTGGGGCGTCCCTGAGGGCACAAAGGGTGCAGTGGGACCCGGAGCCTCTCTCTCTCTCTCTCTCTCTCTCTCTCTCTCTCTCTCTCTCTCTCTCGTCAGCTCCAGGCAGCCTTTGAGAGGTGACAGTTCCAGTACCACATATGAGGAAACAAGGGACTCCTCCAGGGTCCTTGGAAGAGGTTAGTCAGAGTCCAGGTTACCCCAAGTTCCAGGCAGCACCTTAGGTGCTGGACAAGCAGCGAGCAGATCTCTGGGTACCAGAGGCTCGGGGTATGCCATACTCCAGCATGAAAGGGTGCTCTGAGCAGATAATGGGGAACATCACACAGAACGCTCTAGCCTTACTCTGGAACCTGGGACAGTTACCTAGCCAATGTGCCTCCGTTTACTTCTCTCCAGAATGGGTGAAATCGTTAAAACTGACTAGAGACTAATCTTGTTAGCCTCTAGACCACCTACGTGATAAACCTCCGGATGTACCTGATAGAGTTTCTAGACTGGGTTAGCTGATGTGGGCAAACCTCTGGGTATACCTGGTAGAGTTTCTAGACTGGGTTAGCTGATGTGGGCAAACCTCTGGGTATTCCTGGTAGAGTTTCTAGACTGGGTTAGCTGATGTGGGCAAACCTCTGGGTATTCCTGGTAGAGTTTCTAGACTGGGTTAGCTGATGTGGGCAGGCCCATACTAAATGTGGGTACAGCACTCCACAGGCTCAGATCCCTGGCTAAGTGAGAAGGAGGAAGTGATCTGAGCAGTAGCACTCATCTCTCTGCTTCCTGGCTGTGGACACGCTGGGGCAGCTTCCTCATGCTCCTGCTATCTGTCTTTCCTGCTGGGATGGTCTGTACCCTCAAACTGTGACTCATACTGAACCCTTCCTCCCTTAAGTTCCTTATACTTATAGGTAGTTTTGTGTGGCGGCAAGACAACTCACTAACACAGGAGGTGATGCTGTGAGGACTTCAAGTTGCCCAGGAGAGTGGACAGTTGACCCCTGGGAGCAGTGAGACTGTGAACCTGTCAGACACCCGGCAAGACTAAAGAACTGTAGTGGAGCATGGGCAGGAGTTCCCACATGTCTTGGAAGAACTCCTAGCAAGTGTGGGAGGGTGTCCCTATGTCCTGTGTGTAGCCAGCATTTGCTATTTTACGAGTTCAGGGGCACACAGAAGGCAAGTACATGTCCTTTCAGTTAATGGCTAAGATCAGCTGTGTCTTGGGAAAGCAGGGGCCTGGCCAGAAGGAAACCCAGAGTGAAGGCCAGGCTGGCCATAGGAGCAGCTCCCTGCCCTCCCCAACCACGCAGCACCAGACGCTCTTACCAGAGAGCGTGGTACCCTTTCTCTACCCTTACAACCCCCTAATGCTAGATAGGAAAGAAGAAAGGATAGAGGGGGAAGGGGGCGGCATTATTGTTAGACTACTTCCTGTTGATAGAGGTGTAAGTTCCTTGGCGAAAGTTTTATCTCCTCTGTCAGGATATCTAATTTCTTCCTCTTGTTATTTCTTCTTTGACCGTGACTACTTAACAAACCATGGCCAACAGCAATCAACCAACAAGCAGCAGCCTCTACTACCTCTTGGGAACCCTCTGCAAAGTCCCCAGAATTCCAAATGTCACACAATTGCAGACATGATCTGCAGCTGGCAAAATCACGCCCCTGCTAAGGCACGAGGCGATTCATAATCAGCTGCTGTGAATCATTTAAAGCAGCCCCATATCCCACACTTGGGATTAAAATGCAAACATATTCTTATTGTTAGCATTCTGTCTAAGCTCCACCCCACAGTTACCTGGCAAACAGCCAGGTAGGCCTGACCCACTATAAAAGGGGCTGCTTGTCCCTCCTCTCTCTCTTGCCTCTCTCTCTTGCCCTCTGGCCTCTCTCTCTTGCCTTCTTGCCCCTTCCTCTCTTGCTCCCTCTTGCTCCCCCCTTTCCCCATTCCCTTCCCCCCTCTCTCCACGTGGTCATGGCCGGCTTCCACTTCTCTACTCTCTGCCTTTCTCTGCCTCTACTACCCTCTTAACTCCCCTCCCCATGCCCTGAATAAACTCTATTCTATACTATACTGTCATGTGGCTGGTCCCTCAGGGGGAAAGGGATGCCTTGGCATGGGCCTGATAAGGCATCTCCTTCCCCCATACCTCACCACACCCTCATAGCACATAATCTTATACCTCTTTATCTTTTTATAAACTCATCACTTATATAATTTTTTTTAAGAAGCCAAAGATTCTCCCCACACCTGCTGACTGGCTTCTCAGGACTAGTTACCCCCCTCCTCATATCTGTTCTTGAGTTCTGTATACACCTAAACCAAGGTTGAGAAGTAAAAGACTTGAGGTTTACCTGTTGGTGACCAGACCCATGACCTCTGCAAAGGATAACCCCAGCAGTGTCCTCTCCTTCTGATCCAGGAAGTACATCCCCTTCCAGTTGATGGCTAAGATCAGCTGTGTCTTGGGAAGGCGGGGACCTGGTCAGAAGGCAACCCAGAGTGAAGACCATGCTGGCCCCAGGAGCATGCCCTCCCCAACCACACAGCACCAGACGCTCTTACCAGAGAGCGTGGTGACTTCAAATAGCCGGGAGAAGAGCAAGGGCCACAGAAGACGGGCAGCCTCCACAGTCTGCTCCTTCACTGCCAGTGGTGTGGCTTTCGACCGGGTATACGAGGCCTACATGGAGTGGAAAACCCCAGGCACCACATGGAAGGGCGAAGGACAACCTCCAATGTTGGTCCCCGCCTTCCACCTTGATTGACACATGGTCTCTTGTTGCTCACTGTTGCATATGCCAGGCTAGGATTCTCGAGGTTCTCCTGTCCCTGCCTCCCATCTCCCTGGAGGTGCACATTGGGATTGCACAGGCTTGTGCTACCCCATCCGGCATTTCCTGGGTCCTGGCGATCCGAACTCTGGGTGTCAGCCCTGCACAGCAAGCTGTCTATCCACCGAGCCATCTCTACACTTCCCTCGTATTGTAGCTCTTCCCTTTGCTGGGTTCGCTCTTTCCCTTCCTAACATGTCCCATGTCTTCAGGTCTTCTTTCTCTGTTGGACCAAATGTCGTTTCTCATTTCTACATTCATGTACTGACTTTAGGCATGTAAATGGTCACAGGAGTTGTGAAAAGTGATTTGGCCATCTGCCACGTGTACCAAACCCTTAGGACGTGTACATGGCAACCTAAGATTTTCATGTGCCTGGTGAGGGGACATTGAGAGGCTTGGAGGTGACCGTGAAGGGAAGAAATGATGAACCTGTGCCAGGGCCACAGAACTGTCAGAATTCAGCAACTGTGGAAACTCTGGCCCTGGAAGACAGGATCAGCTAGGTGCCGCTGGGCAGAGCAGTTTGGGACCAAGAGGCCCTCACAGAGGGAGGAGGGCAGGTATAAGAACCTGTGGTGATATGCTGAGTGAAAGGAGACACTTTATCCTTGAGTCAGGGATGTGCCCATTAAAGTTTCCGGGTCCCTGGCATGTGGGGAGACCCAGGGAGGGAAGGGGTCCATTCCTCTCACCCCCTCAAATGAAGCCTAGGACCAGAGTGGGCCCAGAGTGCCCAGACTGCCACAGACTGACCTTGGCAAGGACAGTGATGACAAGGCTAGCCCACTTCTCTGGAGACTTGGTCCGGTACAGCTTGGAGGGAACACAGCTTGGCAGCAGCTCCTGGACAGCACTGCTCTTCGCCGTGGCCCCAAGCTGCACATAGCAGTGCTGGGCCAGCAGTTTTATCAGCTCCTCCTCCTGTGTGCCAGGGACAGTGGGACAGCGGGAGCAGGAGAGGGTTGAGTAAGGCCCCACAAGGACACCCCATGAGGCAGTGCAGTGAGACTTACCAGCCTCTCACACAAGGTAGGAAGCAGGAGCAGCCTCCTGTCCTACCCTCTCCCCTACACTGCTGCTCTAAAGTCCTCCCATGCCAAGAGCACAGTGGCTGTCCCATCCAGGCAGATGGCTGGGATGACTGTGGTCGTTAGGGTCCCAAGACGCAACATGATGTGTCATGTGGTGCTTGCACCTGTTGCCACGTAATCACAGAGCACCCCATTGCTAGAGCTCTTGGTTCTTTATGCATTCCAGATGTGAGTGAACCCAAGGGTCCTCTTCTTCCTTCCCTTCTCATCTCCTCCCCTCCCCTTTCTTCTCTACATGTTCTTCCTGTTCTTCCCCTCTCCTTAGGCACCAGCCCCTAGAATAAGCCTCATGCATCTCAGACTGGCCTCCAACTCCCTAAGTGTCCAAGGATAACCTTGAACTCCTGCTTTTCTTGCCTCCCAGTTGCTGGGATTACAGGTGTTCACCACCACATTCAGTTTACACAGCGCCATGGGTCAAGCCCACGGCATCGTCCAGCTCCGAGGCCATGTTCCTGATTCCCAGGATGTGCCGCTCTATGAGCAGCTGGTGTGGGAGGCCCGGGCAGCCTGGGGCAAGTAGGGAGGCCTTCCCTGTCTGATGTTGTGGATGCCAAGGAGCCCAGATGCCCAAGCAAAGCTGCCACCACAGCAAGAGGAACCAGGCCAGGCCTGGGAGAGATGGCAGTGTCCATTGTAGGCCCCACACCTGCACCCCGGTATCTGCCTTTCCACCCGTCATTCCTCAGGCTCCTGTCTGCCACACTCTTTATTACTTCCATTGCCACTGGGCCCCTGTGCTGTGATGCATCCTGATGGCCACAGTCTAGCAATGGGGGTAACTCCCAGGGCTCCTCACCTTCTCAAAGTTATACTCGCCAGACCACACTCCACGGAGAACTTGGTGGTAAATGAGCTCGGTGCTCACAGGGTCCTCTCGGGAGTCATGCCAAGGGGTGAAGAACTCCTTCCGGAAGTAGATGCGCCAGGGCGCCTGGCGTTGACTCTCTCCCCTCTCTCGGGCCACCTGCTCACACTGAGCCACGGCATCCATCACATGGTCACAGCCGCTGCCCAAGGACCAGAACTGGGGCCAGAATTGGGGGCAGGAGGGATTAACCGATGTGATATGCCACGCCCCAACACAGACATCTATCCTTGACACCATATGAGGAAGACAGACCATGGTGCCTTGTGTGGGCCAAGAAGCCACTCCTGAGTCCACTTGGACACCAAAATGCTTCTTTCTTTCTCTTCATGTACATATGTATATGTGTGCATGTATATTTGCATGCTTGCGGAGGTCACTGGTGCATCTTAATTGCTCTCCATAGAAGTTTCTGAGATAAGATCTCTCATTGAACCATAACTCGCTGATTTGGTTGGATTCACTGACCCGTGAGTCCCTGAGTCCTCACTTCTCCATTTGGGCAGTGCGGCAGCAAATGCCGTCAGGTTTGGATTGTTTACATGTTCTGGGGGACTGATCCCAGCTACCCACGCTTCTGTATGTGCTTTACCAACTGAACTGTCTCCCCAGCTCCCAGAAGGTGCCATGGTCTGTCCATCACCTGCCAAGATGCCTCCCAAAGTAGGGGGAGCTTGACGAGTATTAGGGTTTCTAGGTTTGGGGGGCGAAGGTTCATATCTCGCCCTAGGTGGGTAAAGATACAATTGATGGCCTGTAAATATGCAGGCAGGACTGGATGTGTGGTATGAGGTGCTTCTGGTGTGTATGCATGTACATGGATGTGTGTGCATGCATCAATTTATGTATGCATACATTAGATATATATGTATGTGTGTATATATGCATGTATACATACATATACATGTACCTATATATACATATATGTGCATATATATGTATATATATACATACATATATGTGCATATATATGTATATATATACATACATATATGTGCATATATATGTATATATATATACATACACATATATATATATTGTGCTTGCCCGTGTGTGTGTGTGTGTGTGTGTGTGTGTGTGTGTGTGTGTGTGGTGGCTGAGGATGCAGGCATGGCAGGTTAATAGGTACAGATTCTGGCTCAGGTTCATAGGAGGCACATGTAGGATATGACTCCTGGCTGATACCTTGTCATACACAGCAACCTGGAGGGAGAAGCCCAGATTGTCCCTGAGGCCCTGTTTCTGAGAGATGTGCTGGCAGATTTCTTGTGATGTGGAGGCAGAATCCACAGAGATGGTCAGGCTCTTTCCAGTTGTCAGGATGACCTGGATCGGGATGTGCTTCTTAGACTTGACGGCCTAGGGGCAGATAAGTGGTACTCTGCAGTCCTGGGTCCCAGAACCCGTCCCCAGAGGCTCCCCATCCCTAAGTTTGCTTGTTCCTGTGGAATCTTGAGGGTGAGTCCCTCAGAAGACCCAGGGTCTGAGTGTGATTTGGCCTGGTGTCCAATGGTCTGAGCCTACCCACCCAGAGCAGGTGAGCTGTAGACTTTGTAGGTGTGGTCTCTGCAGCCTGTATCCCATAATAAGCCACACTCAGATGCAAACCCAAGGTGCTGAGGTTGACTCAGACAACAGTTTAAGTCATTAGGTCCTAAGCACAACACTGTATAGGTAGATATGAGTGGCTTCATATGCACCCATAGCTTGCCCACAGGAATTATGGGAAGGAAGGCATGTGGACTTAGGAACTGAAGAGAGACCATGAAGGGAATGTGACCAGAGAAGGGCTGCTGTCTCTACATGGGGGCAGTAAGGGCACTGCTGTGAGTCAGAGAACTCCCTCTAGCCTGGTGGTCTTGAGAACTCAGGAGCGTCATGAGACCAAGCAGGGAGAGGCAGTGCCAGTTCTGAATAAACAGCAGAGCTGTTATAACAGGGACAGGCTTGCAGGACCATTGCCTTCCAGAAGCTAGAAGCAACCAGTGCGTGCTCGCTATACGGACCAGGGTAGCTGTGTCTTCCCTTCCAGACAGGCAGGGCTGAGAGGTGGGGAGGGAGACCCTGACGCCTGCTGAGTACAGGGGTGACCCGGAAGGCGCAACAGAGGAGCCGATGAGAGCGCTCAGCTAGCAAAGGCAACTTTTGCCAAGACATAAGTTTAGTTTACCTGGTACCCACATGGTAGAAAGAGCTGACACTACCAAATTATTCTCTGACCTCTGCATGCATGCTCTGGTACCCACAACCAAATATGCATGTGCACTCACACACACACACACACACACACACACACACACACACACACACACACAAATGAATAAAAAACTTTTTAAAGAAGATGCCACAAAGAAGGTGGAACGACTCAAGGACAATCTTGAACATGGCGTCCTACCCTATAGTGCCCATGTCCCGTCCCTGCCCGCACCTACCTGCAGCTCCAGCCAGGTGGGGGGTTCTGCACGCACTCCATTGGCAAAGGTGCGCTGCAGCCGTTCGGCACAGAAGGGCCCATAGCTGGCTGGCCCTTGACTGATGAAATTCAGCAGATACTGGCGATGAGAAAGGGGTGGGATGAGGGGACACTCAGAGTGGAGGCGCCCTCTGTTCTCGGCCCAGGTCAATTTAAACCCTTCACTGCTGGAGCTGTAACTCAGTTGCTAGTGTTTGTCTAGCACGGCTGAAGCCCTGGGTTCTAGCCACACGAAGACAGACTCCAACTCTCCATCTGTAAGTTCAGCACCTTGTGGGACAGTTAGATCTGACCCCCTGCTTTGGTCTCCTGAGGGCTGGTACAGGAGTGCATCCCAATGTCTACTTTTATGTGGTGCTGGAGATTGAATCCAGGACTTCACGCTCAGCAAGCCCACTACCAACTGAGCTACATTCCCAGTCTATCTCTATCTAGTCTTGAAGAGTATGTGCTTGGGACCAGGGGCAGTGGGATCGCACTCCTGGATAGGAGCTTCCAAATTACTTGGAAGGAGTCAAGCAAAGCATCTTTTCAGATAGGAGAACTGAGGCTTTGAGAAGTGTAGATACTGCTGCTCATTAGCTATGACTTCTAGACTTAGCCCAGGGCTCGAGACTCAGGGCCTGCTCCTGTTGTAACCTGCCTCCTCCCCAATCCAATCCCACCCCAGCCTGGCCCTTGTCACCTTCATGAACCTCTCTGAGGGTGGGAAGCAGCCCAGACAGAGGCTGAGCAAGATCCAGCCCCGGGCCCGGCTACTTGTTTTGTAGTTCTCGGAGAGCTGCTTGCAGATCTGGCAGTAGATTTCATCTCTGAAAGACACAGACCATAGGCTCTGTGAGAGGAGAAAGAGGAGGAGAGCTTGGGCACACAGTAATGGAGGACCTCTCCTTACCCAGTCTTATCATAGCTTAGGACTGCACCCATCACCTGATGTCTTCCCAGAGCTCCGGGTGCCCGTCTTTCCACCTCTCCACCTTCATCTATCCAGGTCCTGCCTTCAGTCCTCCTTCCAGGGTATTCCTTCCCTTGAGTCTTTGCTTCCCATTATGCCTCTGCCCATGGCCTCCTTACCCTTGCTCTGTTCTTGATACTCTTTCCCTGGTTCATGTATAAGCAACCTGTTCCTTCGTCAGCCTTACAGTTACTTCAAATTACCTTTCTTCTCTGATTTAAGGCACCATGCCATACCCTAGAGATATCCATCTTCTCCAGTACAGTGAGAAAGAAGGAAATAGGGTGTCTATTTTTGCTATTAATTGCTAGATTAAGAAATACCTAGGATGAAATCTCTCCAGGATTTTTATGTAGGCACTTAGTGCTATGAACTTGCCATTTAGGACAGTCTTCATTATGTCCCATAAGTTTGGGTATATTGTGTTTTCATTTTAATTTAATTCTAGAAAGTTTTTAATTTACTTCTGGACTTGGCCCAGGTCAATACATACCTGTACCAGTCCTCAGGAGGTAGAAGCCAGGGATCAGACCTAACCGTCCTACAAGGTACTGAACTTGCTGATGGACAAACTAAATCAAGTTGACTTTGACTTTTGTCTTGACTCAATTTTCATTCAGTAGTGAGTTGTTTAACTTTCACGAGCTTGTGAGTTTTCTGCTATTTCTATTGTTGATTTTTACCGACTACGCATCTGATATAGCGCTAATATCTAAAACATATTAAAAAACTTAAAAAAACTGGACATCAAGAAAACAAACAGCCAAATTAAAAACAGGGAACATATTTAAAGAGAATTCTCAAAAGAGGCAATGAAAATGGTCCGGAACAACTTAAAGAAGTGTTCAGCATTCTAAGTTACCAGAGAAATGCAAATCAAAACAACTTTGGAATTTCCATCTTACACCTGTCAGAATGGCTAATGCAAAACAAATGACAGCTTGTGCTGGTGAGACTGTGGAGGAAGGGGAGCACTCATCCCCTGCTGATGAGAGGAATGCACACTCGTACAGCTATTATGGAAATCAGTACGGCAGTTTCTCAGGAAACTGGGACTAGATCTAACTCAAGACCCAACTGCACCATCACGGGCATTTATCCAAAAGACACTCCATCCTATCTCATAGACACTTGCTCAACTATGGTCATTGCTGCTATTTTCATAAAAGCCAGAAATTGGAAACAGCATATATGTCTGTCAGCAGAAGAATGGATACAGAAAATGTGGTTCATTACACAATGGATACCCAGCTGTTACAAACAATGACATCATGAAATTTGCAGGTAAATGGATGGAACTAGAAAAAAAATCATCCTGAGTGAGGTAACCCAGACTCCATGCCACAATTCTTATAAAGCAAATTGCACATGAAGTATGTATAACATAAGCATATGTATGTTAACATGCATAATGTAATGAGGAGCGCTCTCATTTATAGTGTCCTGTACATGAGCCTGTTCTAGAATGAATATCTGGAGCTCTTGGGAAACTGAGGTAGGAGTTCCAGGCCAGCCTAGGCTACATAGTGAGGCACTGCCTCAAAAATTAAAACAAAACAGAATAAAGTGAATAACTCTCTAGCCCATGCCAAATCCGTCTTAAAACCGCATTTGACACCAGCGAGTTCTGCCCCATCCAGTCTCATGCACAGGTACGTGTGCATCTATGTGTATGAGCTCCTAGATGCTTTCCTTGGTTGCTTTCTGTCTTACTGACTTTTTAAACAGCGTCTCTCAGCCTGGGACTCACTGAGTCAGCTGTTTGACCAGAAAGACCTCAGCACAGGCGTTATAAGCACCTATTGCTTTTCCTGGCATTTTTTTTTTGACACGGGCTCTGAAGGATCAAATTCAGGTTGTAATGCAGGTATGGAACCAACTGAACCATTTCCCCAGCCCCTCATGACTTTTCTTAACAGAGCAAGCAGAGAGGCTCTAACAGCAGCTGTGCCAAGAGCTGGCCTACTCTGACCCCACGTCAAAGAGTAGTTGAATAGCCAGTACCTCGAGGCAGAGGATAAGGCTGATGCCATCATAAGTGGCAGGGAAGTGGTCTGATAGTCTGAAGAGACATGGGAGTGGAGACTGACCTGAGCCCAGGACGCATGATGGCGTGGCCCACAATGAAGTGCACCTTCTCCAGGTTAGACATGGGTCGATCTGAGATAGGGCCATCAAACTTGAATGCCTCTTCACCAGTGTTCAGCTGCCTGGCCCCCTAGAAGTCCACAGACAGCCGTTAGCACAGCTGTGACTCTCCCAATTTGCCAAGGAGGAGACAGACGCCTAGGATGGAAGCAATGACCAAGGACTCTGTACTGGTCTGACTCTGAGACTGGACAGACAAATCTCCTAGCTGGGCTTACTTGGCCAGTGATCTATGTGGACCGCTGTAGCTTTATGGAGGAGATATCACTCTCCCAGCTGCTTATTCCCTGAGGAGGCAGAAGAGGGACCAAGGGGGTGTGAGCGCTCACGTGGCTAACCATTGAGCCACCAGGGATAGAGCATTTATCTTTAATGTTCAGCCATCTTCTGGCTCAGTTTACAAAGCCAGTAGCATGTGTGGGGGCAGAGGATGGACCTCGCCCCAGCAGTGTCATTATGAGAATTTGCAGCCTAAACTAGAACTTGGGATGAGACTGAGTTTGGGGTGGGGGTCAACTCAGGGCTAGATAGCATCTCTGTCTGGATAAAGCTGGCCTTGGGTACGGGATCTGCGTGTGAAACATTGACTGGTTGTATGGGTAGAGTTGTTTGGCCTTCTTAAATGTGCATGAAAGAAATCTGAGACCTGACCCTGGGAAGCCAGTCCAGTGTCTCGATGTCCACCTTTTAGAAGACAGAGTTGCCTGCTAGACTGCCTTTCAGAGTCCCTGCTGGGAAAGGCATTTCAGCCTCCAACGTGATCTCCGCCTTCTGTTCTGGCTATGCCCCTGCCTCACAAAGTGAGCTATATTTTTCATCTTGGATCACTCAGTGTGAAGAAAAACCATGTAGTGAGGATGCTCAGATAGCTCAAGATGCGACCACAGGATACACGATTTCAGGGGTGGACTCGGGCCAGGCCTACAGGGTATTCAAGCCAAAGTTGACCGTTCAGCAGCAACTTCACCAGAGATCCTGAGGCGGAACCAACCATCCAAGCCACTCCCAACTCTCGGAAAGAACTGGTCTGACCTGTCTTAAGCAGCTGTGTTTTGCAGTAAGCTTGTTACCAGCAGTTGCTACCTAACACTGGCGGAGCTTATGCCTCCAGAGGTCAGGAAGCTGGAGTAGCTCTGGCTTGTCCAGCAGTCAGGGTGCAAGGGGCTACCAGGCTCCACTGCACTTAGTGGGCAAATGGGTTCTCACAGCATGCTGGGTCTCAGTGGCTCGGTGTACGGAGCACTCGTGGATTTCCAGTGTTCCCCCGCCCCCTACTACTGTCACTGTGACTTAGCTAGTTCCTTTGGATTTGGGTTAGTTCATTGCATGAACCTGGGCCTTAAGGAGGCCTTGATCAAAAAGTGTTGTGAATTATTTTTAAATTGTATGTATGTAAATATGTGTATAGCTGTGTGTGTGTGTGTGTGTTCAGGTATACTCGCACATGTATGTGGGTGTATATGGAGGCCAGAGGTCAATATCAGACATCTTTTTCAATCACTTCTCCATATATTTAAATTTTTATGTGTATGTATCCAAAGAGGCCAGAAAAGGACATTGGATCCCATGGAACAGGACTGATTAGAAATAGCCCATTGTGGACACTAGGGACCAAACTCGAGTCTTCTGGAAGAGCAACAAGTTAACTTAACTGCTGAGCCATTGCTCCAGCCTCCTCCACTTTCCTTTTTGAGGCAGGGTCTTTCACCTAACCTAGAGCTGATGGCCTTGGCTAGGTTGGCTGGCCAGAAAGATCCAGGGACCCTGCTGTCTTCAACTCTTTACTTTGTCAGTGCTAGGGCTACAGGCACATGTTGCCACACTCAGCTTTTAACAAAAGCTTTTGTTTTTATTATTTTAAATGATGTGTATCTGTGGGTGGGTGTGCGCACATCAGTGATGATGTCCATAGAGGGCAGAGGCACTGGGCCTTCCTGGAGCAGGACTTACAAGGTGTAAGTTCGTGAACTGCTTGACATGGGAGCTGGGAATCAAACTCATATGCTCCAGAAGTACTTGAACTTAACTACTCAGCTATCTCTTTAGCACCAGTCACAACAGCTTACAAGAGTACTAGGGATCTTGAACTCAGGTCGTCATGTTTATGTGATAGCATGTTAGCAGCATCTCTCCATCCCTGAAGGTCCGTCAGAGGGCGTGGTAGAACATGGATCAAGAATGTGTCCTTAGGGCCGGGGGCAGATACAGCTTAGCAGGCCTAACACACACCAGGGCTGGGGTTCAATCCCAGGCACAGAAGGGAAGGAGACAGGAAGTTGGTCTCGGAATTCAGCAGAGTGGGTTTAGAGCCAGCTCCCACCTACACGTGCTCAGTGTGATGTGGAGGTAAAGTCATGTTACTCTGTTGCTTTATCGGCTTTAGATAAACAAATAGGCAACGCTTTGTTGGACTTGCACACCCGGGCACTCAAGGAAGAGAAGTAAAGAGGGCTGTCTAGTGGGCTTTCTATCATTCAGGAGTGGCATCTGTTCTTTTGTTTTAGTGTGGTGTGTGTGATGTGTGTGTGTGTTTGTGTGTGTGTGAGTTTGTGTATGTGTGTGTTTGTGTGTGTGTGAGTTTGTGTATGTGTGTGTTTGTGTGTGTGTGAGTTTGTGTATGTGTGTGTTTGTGTGTGTGTGTTTGTGTGTATGTGTTTGTACATGTGTTTGTGTGTGTGTGTTTGTATGTGTGTGCTTGTGTGTGTGTGTTTGTGTGTGTGTTTGTATGTGTGTTTGTGTGTGTGTTTGTATGTGTGTGTTTGTGTATGTTTGTGTTTGTGTGTATGTGTGTGTGTGTTTGTATGTGTGTGTTTGTGTGTGTGTGTTTGTGTATGTGTGTGTTTGTGTGTGTGTGTTTGTGTGTGTGTGTTTGTATGTGTGTTTGTGTGTGTGTGTTTGTATGTGTGTGTTTGTGTGTGAGTTTGCGTGTGTGTGTTTGTATGTGTGTGCTTGTGTGTGTGTGTGTGTGTGTGTGTGTGTGCCCGCGCACACGTGCAGGTGTATGCCTGGCACAGGGCACGTGAGAATGTCAGAGGACAGCCTCAGGCGTCAGTTCTAACCTTTTGCCTTCTTAGTGACAAGGCCTCACCATCATTGCTTCTGGGAATTCTTCTGACTGCCTCCCATTTCTTCGGAGGCATGCCGACTTGGCTGCACACGCTACTGCCTGGCGTGGCTTGGGGGGATTGATAAAGCGAGGCGAATGCTCTTACCCTCTGAGCTCTTAGCCTCCCAGCCTTACTTATCTTCCCTCTCCTCATCTCCTTCTCTGGCCTCCAGCTTGTTATATAGCCAAGAGTGACCTTAAATCCTCATCCTTCTGCCCCCAGAACTCCTGTGCTGGAATAACGAGTGTGTCCCACCTTGTCTGGCTTGTGTGGTGCTGGGAACCAGCTCAGGGCTTTGCTCATTCTAGGTAAACGCTCTACCAACCGAGCTATAGCCTCTTTCTCAGAAATCTGTTTTTCGTTTTTGTTTTTAATGTTATTTTGGATTTGAATGGAGTCGAAGCCAACATTCGAAGCTCAGGAGACCATCTCCATTCATGACTGCAAAATCCCAACAGTCCTGGCGCCGTTCCTGACTCATGAGTTCCCAAATGCAGTTTAAGTCCTGGGCACTGGGTTCGGTGGGTGGTGCTTCCGGGTCCTTCTCTAGTGGACACCTCTCTGCCGCCCTTGCCACATACCTGTGCGGATCTGCTGTGCTGTGGACCCTGAGTGACACTGTCCTTGCCCAGCCTGTCATGGATCTGCTGCATCACTGAACTGCCAGTCAGGCTGCTCCTGCCATAGACCACTGGCTCTGGAAGGTCACCCATGAACCTCAGGATGATGATCCAAACAGCCAGAGCTGCCTGCGGAATGAGACAGACGGGCTGGTTGGCTCCGACACTGGAACCCATGGTGATCTGGGCCCTTTGCTTATTTTCTCTGAACAATGGGTGGGGAGGCAGGTTGGGCCACATAGAAACCAGGGAAAAACTGGTACCGAGTGGTCAGTGTCATTTTCGTGGTAGAGGAGTGGGTATCGAAGGGGCTTCTGGATGTGGGTGTGGCTGGCTGATTTCTGGAAGTAGGTTACAGCAAACTTGGGGAAGGTATACTCATCCACATCCTCCTCTGGTATCTCCATCATGGGCACTGTGTCCAGATCCACCTCATGCAGTTTCTGGGTCTTTACTTCTAGATCCTGGGAGGGCCAAACAGGGAGGACATGGGCCAACCTTTCAGTCAATGGAATGCACAGCACTAGTCCCAGTTAGCCCAAGAAGGGTCTTCCCAACCCTGTTTGCCCTATCTTACCTCAAAGCGAGTTGGGGCAGGACCTTCCTGACCTCCAATCATGGCTGGGAGGAAGCCAAACACTTTCTCCACCATCGCTGTGTCAGTGACGGTGTCATAGATGGACTTACGCTTCCTCTCACGGACTGCACCTTGACCCTTTGGCTCCTTAGCCAGAATGACCTGAGGCCCCTGTACACACCCCATAGAGAGAAGGTTACTTAAAGGGATTGTCTAGATCGGGTTGGTCTGGGAGCATGTCTGTCATCTTGGTTACATTAATTGAGATGGAAAGACCACACACCACGGGTGGCACCATTCTATGGGCAGCTGATCCTGGATTATATGAGTGGAGGAAGAAGCTGAACATTAGCACACACATGTTAACTTTCATGGATTTCTGCTCTTGGATGGTTGTAAATGGCGAGCAACCTTGACTTTCCTAAATGAATCCTTTTTCCTTTAAATTCTTTATGTCAGGATATCTTATAATAGCAACAGAAAATAAGGCAAGTACTTTACTGGGGTGGTTTGAATGAAAGTAGCCCCCATAGGACCATAGGGAATGGCACGATTAGGAGTTGTAGCCTTGTTGGAATAGGTGTGGCTTGTTGGAGGAAGTATGTCACTGGGGGAGTGGGCTTTGAAATTTCAGATGCCCAGTGTAACTCTCTCTTCCTACTGCCTGCCAATCCAGATATAGAACTCTCAGTTACCTCTCCTGTATTATGTCTGCTTTGTGCCACCAGGCTTCCCACCATGAGGATAATGGACTAAATCTCTGATCTGTAACCCAGCCCCAACTAAATATTTTCCTTTATAAGAGTCATCATGGTGTCTCTTCACAGCAATAGAAACCCTAAGTAAGACATGTACCAGCTGAGCTATCTTCCCAGTCATTTTGTACAATCTAAATTATAGCCCCAGAAGCATCTTCTTCATGGATTCTTGCTGTATTTCTAATAGTTTTCTAGTAGATTTAAACATCTTTGTTTGAGAATATTGGATGTTCTAAAGGGCCTTCTCATAAGTGTTCTTAATTGCTCTTCATCAATTTTCCCCTTGTCCCCAGACAACCCTACCTCCCTCCATACAAAGTGACTACCTACAGTGCTTTTCTGTTGCCAGTAGCTCCTCCGGGCAACCATGCCTCTGGCATGTGCTTGAATGATCACCACTGCCCTCCTCTTGGCCTGGACTTGCTGTCGCACCAGGTAGCCCCTGCAGCGGGCCTGTAGCTGCACTATCTTCTGTCGCATGGTCTGGAACTGTCTCATCAGCAGGTGACTCCGGGCAATGGCCTGCAGGCGCTCAAAGCCCACTAGGATCTGTGAAAGCAGGAAGTAGCTAGATATATGGCAAGACCACTTTCCTGAGAGAGCATAGAGTGGTTCTTCATAGAAGACCCTCAGTGCAACTTAGTCACCTGCTTTTTGGTACAGTTCTGGTGTTACAAGTATACATACATGCCAATGTGCATGGAACTATTGATTACTTGGAGCAGAGACTACCATTCAAAAGAGCACCAAACAAGCATCTGATTTATGTTGATTGTGAACTTGGCAGATATAGAATCACCTTGAAGACAAACCTCTGGACTTGTCAGTGACGAATTCTCAAGATAAGGTTAATTGAGCTAAGTAGATGTACCCTAAATGTGGGCAGCACCATCTCATGGGTCAGGTTTCTGGACTGTATAAAAAGGAGATGCCCAGCTGAGTGTAGGAACTCATGGCTCTCTGCTTCCTGACAGTGGATGCAATGTAACCAACAGTCTGGTGTTCCTGCTGCCATGACTCCCCCATCATGATAGACTGTACTCTTGAACTTTGAGCCAGCATGAGTCCATTTTCCCTTAAGTTGCTTTAGTTGGATATTGTCTTACAACAAAAAGGAGAAGTAACTAATGCAGTGTAAATAATGGACCAACGCGGGCTCCACAGCGGCCAGTGGGGCTCACTGCTCTGCTGGACAATGAACCCTGTGTGGCGCCCACTTGGGTGGGTGTGTCTTTAAAATAGGAGAGGAATGGATGAACACCCAATCTATACCATGCCACAAAAGTTCCTGGGTCTCCAGGATGTGCCTGTTGGCTGATCAAAGACCAGCTCAGTAGGCAAGCCTAAAGCTCTCAAAGTCGCACAGACCCATAGATGCCAGATGTACCACTCCTGAGCAAATCTATTTAAGGTCTCATGCTTCATTTCCTTTACTTACAGAGTGATTACTATTAAATAAAACAATGCACTCAGTACAACAGGCCCTTGGGTGACTCCTCCATACTTGTGAGCTACCACCTGGAATTTTGGGAGCACAGAGTGCTGAAAGTCAGGGCCGGTTGCTGACGGGACCCTCTCATGCTACAGCTACAGTCACAGTCATTATGAGAATGAATAAGGGGTCAAGTGAAGCCCGAGAGAGAACAGTGATGGCTTCTCTGACTCACATAGAGCAGAGTCACTCTCTGGGGCCTGTGTGGGAAGAACAAAGAGGAGGAAATGCTGTAACACGAGGTTCATCTGTCTGGCTATCATCATCCCAGCCCAGCTCTGGGGGACGCCCAAAATTCTGGAGGAGAACGCTTCAACACCCCAAACACAAGGCTGGAGGGAGAGTAGGAGGAGAGCTGCTGTCTGGTCACTTAAGATCTGTGTTCTATATCTATCGGCAATGGAACTCTTCCTGCCTGGGAGCTCTAATCCAGGGAAACAATCATGACTGTGTCTGTCATGGGTCAGTTTTCTGCTGCCCATGAAAGCCCACCCTCCCAAGTTCTCTCTCTCTCTCACCAGCTTGAAATTCTTTCTTTGGCTATGGCCTCGCCACACTGCCTGGAGGGTCACAGCTGCCCGTCTCTGCCTCAGGAACTCCTTCCTAGAGGGGAATGCAAATTAGAGGCACTTAATACCACTTCTGTTAGACCCTGCAAAGTGTTAGGAGTCAAGGATCCCTTTGGATGCAAAATTAGGTGATAAAATATTAGGGGGGAAGGAATCTGGACAACACATGCTCGGAAGCCTTTGCAGACAGATGACAGATGTACATGCAGTTTAGAGTCATGAGACCAGTCATTGACGACCTAAATCTCTAGGCTAAGGATGTAGCTCCGTGGTGGAGCATTTATCTAGTCTAAAGTTTAAAGTTCAATCTTCAGCATCACAAACAACTCCCCTGCCCCAAAGCAATTAACAGAAAAAGTTAAAGCAAAAGAAAAACTCCCCATATTTTTGAACGATGATAATCCGGTTTTTAAAAACAACCAAGAAATCTCTCCTCGTCCCTTCAGAGTCTACTGAGATCTATGAAGGAACAGAACCAGTTGCCATCTTTCTTTTTTTTCTGTTTGTGTATGTGTGTTGTACATGTGTGTATGGTACATGTATGTGTGTGTTGTACATGTGCATGTGTGTTTGCATATGTGTAGGCACATAAGCTTATGTGCCTTTGTGCGTATATATGGAGGTCTGAGGTTGATATAAAACATTATCCCCAATCAATCTTCCACATTTCCATTCTTCTGAGTCTCTCAGTCACACCTAGAGCTTGTTGATATGACGAGTTTCACAGCCAATTTGCTCTGAAGATCCCATCTCTGCCTTCTAAAGCTGAAATTATAGGCAGAATGGCACACTCATCTGACATTTATATTTTGCCCTAGTGAGCTTTAACTGTCAATTTGGCCCATCCCAGAGTCATCTGAGCAGGGAATCTCAATTTCTTGCCAGCCCCTCAACCCCAGGCTGGACACAGAATCTGAAAGTACTAGAGAGTTGGAGACCTCTCTGATGAGCTTGACCCACGAGGATCTTTAATTTCATACTCAATTGTTTTCTTACCACTTTAAATATTTTCCTGGATGAATTTCTAAGGTTTATAATAGTATGCCTCAGTCATATTAAAATTATACAGAGAACTTCAATATTGATTATTCCTGGGTCCCATATAAAACAATCATATCAGAACATTTGCTCTTTGTCTAGTGGGTCACAGTATTAAGGGTCATAGCATTCGGGAAGTTGAGAGTCACTGCCGTAGAACCAGAGTGTACACAGATCTCAGCTTGCTTTAGCTTTTGTTGTTAATAACTGACTTACTCTTGTCTGTCTGTCTGTCTGTCTGTCTCTGTGTCTCTGTCTCTCTCACTCTTTCACTGTGTGTGTGTGTGTGTGTGTGTGTGTGTGTGTGTGCGCGCGCGCGCTATGACCCTTCATGCTGTGGAACTGTAAAATTATTTTCATTGCTATTTCATAATTGTAATTTTGCTACTGTTGTGAATCATAATGTAAATATCTATGCTTTCTAATGGTCTTAGGGGACCTCTATGAAAGGGTCATTCCAACCCCAAAGGGGTCACGACCCAGAGGTTGAGTACCACTGGTCTACAGCTGGTGATTCAGCTACCACAAACCAAAGCTATTTGGAAAAGACTACTGAACCCGCACAGATTTATGGTTACCATATTGTTCCTCAAATAATGATTCCCATAGCTAGTTGCATGACATTGATATTGCATTATATTATCTAGAGTTGGGCTAATGTATACAGATGTATATGTTTAGGTTATATGTGCCAATATTGTACCATTTAAAATCCTAAAAGGGGCTAGTGAGATGGCTCAGCAGTTAAGAGACTTGCTGCACTTTCAGAAGATCTGAGTTCAGTTTCCAGCACCCAGAGGGTGGCTCACAATAATCTGTAACCCCAGTTCCAGGGGATCTGATGCCCTTTACTGACCTCCACATGCACTAGATATTCACACGGTGCATACACATGCATGTAGATAAAACACATCCATAAAAACATAAAATAAAATCTAATAAGAACTTTTGAGACAGGGTTTTGTTCATGCTGGCCTTGAACTCATGATCCTCCTGCCTCTGCCTTCTGAGTGCTGGTGTTATAATGCTGGTGTATAGTCATATACCACCATGCTTGGCAATGCCATTTTATATAAATAACTTATACCTCTTGGATTTTGATATACCTGAGAGCCTGGAACTAAACTTCCAAGTGATCTAACTGGCAGCCAGGTTAACAACCAAAGCACCACAAAGCAAAGTTAATCTGTCACCTTCCAGTGTGCACAACAGTGGGACCTGAGCTGACCTAGCTACCTGCCCAGGGCACATTCAGCAAAAATCTAGGAGATTCTGGCTGTTGTGGTAGGGAGTGGGCAAGAATGCTACTCATGAAGATAGAACAAAATAATTTTTTAATCTGCAGAATGGAGAAGAAATGGACTGAAGAAAGTGAGCAGTACCCCGGGAACCAAAGGGACTATGACACAGGAACTAAGACTGTGTCTTCAAAGACGCAAAGCAAGAAGGAAGATATCACTCTACTCACAGACATGGCTCCATCAGCAAAGTGCTTGTCTTGCAAACATGAGGACCTGTACCTGTGTGTGTGTGTGTGTGTGTGTGTGTGTGTGTAGCATATGTAATGTGTGTGTTTGTGTATGTGTGTGTTTTGTATGTGTGTGGTATGTACGTATATAGGCATGTGTGTGGTGTGTATGTGTGCATATATATATATGTATATATATGTGTGTGTGTGTGTGGTATTTGTATGTGGTGTGTGTGTATGTGTGTGGTATGGATGTGTGTGTATATGTATGTGTGTATATGTGTATGTATGTGTGTGTGGTGTGTATGTATGTGTGGTATGGATGTGTGTATAAGTGTGTATATGTATATGCATGGGGTTTGTGTTTGTATGTGTGTGTGTATATGTGTGGGGTGTATTATATATTGACACATGTAAAGATGAGACTGAGACTGACATCATTTGCTTATAGAGTGCTTTTCAATAATATATTAGAATTATCAACATAGACTGAATGTCCCTATTGAGGAAATCTTGTCCCTCAGTTTCCCTCCCAGGCCTGCCTGAGGGACACCGTATGCTGACTGACAGCATCTAAGCCCTTGCCTGCACTCCAGGTTAAGTGTGTGAGGTGCACATAGGCTATTCAGTGAGCCTGGAGTCATCAAATAGCTGTCGAGCACTTAGCCTCAGACCAATACAAACTTTAAGATGGTTTGTGGGGGCAGGCACCTGTATTTGTGTCCTCGAAGGACTCTCTGGATGCGGGTCGCTGCTCCGTCCAGGGCCTCGCTCCTCTGGATCTCCAGCATTGTGTCCTGATGGTCCTGGAGATGATATCATCATGTGACTGTCCCTCCCTCACCCCCACTGCCCCTGCTTGGTACCAGGACTTGGTCTCCAAAAGTCAGGATGTCCCAGACTCTCCTGTGAGAACTGGCAAAGAAGGAACCCGGATGTGGTTCTGAATGAAGCAACTACATCTCACCCTAATGCCAATATAGTTTGAGCCTTTCACGCATTGTATTTTCATCTCTTTTGCTCTTTCAATCTGTCAGTCTTCATTTCCCAAAGTCATTGCCTTCACCCATAGGCCTTTCCTGCCTCTTACTCTCCCTAGTTCCCTGAGGCCTGAGATATGAAGCACGGGGCTGTCATCATCATCATAGTCCGGGAAGGCAGGGGCTGTCTTTGCAGGGCAGAGACCTGTGGCACCTCGGCTGGTGGGGAGGAGAGGTTGGGAATTCAATTGTTCCTCTTTCCTTCTTCCCCTCCCCCTTCCTCTATCTATCATCAGCTAGACTGAGTCTCTCATGTGCCCTGGTGAGCTTGGGCATAGAATTGGGCCAGACCTTGAGCCCGGCCTCAAGGAACCAGGAATGTAGGGCTGAACCTTCTCTTTCCATCCCTTCCCCAACACCAGCTCCACCCTGTGTGCCTTGTGTGGCCTTTCATGGTTACTCCACCTCTCTGTGCAGTTCCCTTGGGGAATTCTCTCTGTTACCCTATCTCTCCATTACCTCCTTCCCGTCTAGATCTCAGATGCCCGCTATGGGGCAAGCCAGTGCACGAACCTATGGCTAGAGGAACCCACAGCCCAGCTGGGCCCGGAGTAGGCATGGCTGTCTGGGGCTCTTTCTCTTCCTTCCCACTGTTCCCAGGAGGCCAGAGGCAGCCAGTGCTTCCTAGCATCTCACCTTCAGGAAGATTTTGGTCTTTCCGACTTTCCAGTCTTTGTCTGTCCCCAGGCACAGGTCGGCGATGCGCAAGGTCATCTGGCGGTGCTTGTTTTGAAACTGTTGAGAAAACCAGGGATGGTTAGGGACTCTGGAGAGGGGTGTGGTGCCTTCTCCAGAGCTGCTCAAGCAAGGGTCCCCTTGGATAAAGGCCACCCAACAAGGGCTGTCTAGTGAGGAGTACATAGGGAACTTGGTGGGCCTGGGGCCTCCATGTAGCTAGGGAACACTTAGCCTCTAACCAATCCAAACTTTAGGATGGCTGCAGGATGCAGAGAGATGGCAGAACGTCCTATCCTCAGAGCTTTCTAGCCACACCCCAGATCCTGGACATGGTGGTCCCAGGAGAGCAGAGTAAACCCACAGACATGTAAAAGGAACACACAGCCACCAGCATCAACAAGAAGCCAGTGCGGGCCATCCACCTTGCCTCTACAGCACAAAATGGAATAGGAGGACAAAAGGAAAGACAGACAGGGAGCATGAGGAAGCTGGGTATCCAGGTGGGGGAGGGTCCCAGAAGTCAAGAAGGAGGAAAAGATGCGACGGGAGGCACAAGGTTCTATAGCCTCTAGACCCACACCTGCATACGCTCCGGGCTGGGTAGCAGCACGCGGAATCTCTGTGAGAACTCATCAAATGTGTAGCGGATGGGGAAGCCTGACTTGCGGATGTGCACGGTCTCCATCATGCCAGAATAACGCAGTTGCTGAATGCACAGCTCTCGGTCAAACAGCTGTGGGGACAGAAGACTGGGCTGAGGAGACAAGGAACCCACCCTTCAAAAACCCTCACCTTTGCTGCCGCCAGGGGAGCTCAGCTTGCCTAGGGACCTATCCAGCCATCCCCCAAGGACCAGAAGAACACATCATACGCTTGGTTGACCTAAAATGGCTGTTTTTATTAGGTGTGTGCCCAGAATTTGATATATAGCTGAGCATGACATTCTGTCTCTAACTCCTATGTGCTGAACTTATAAGCACGTAACACTGCACCCAGATTTCAAATGATTTTTTGAAGACAGCAGAGGGAGTCGCTGAAAGTATTTTCAAGGATATAAAAGGCAATAGGTAGGAACTGGAACTCAGGCCAATGGGATTGGTCCATACACATAACACTTGGGGGGCAAAAGCAGGAGGATCATGAGGCCAGCCTTGGATATAATGATAAGAGAGAGAGAGAGAGAGAGAGAGAGAGAGAGAGAGAGAGAGAGAGAGAGAGAGAGAGAGAGAGGAGAGACAGAGAGAGATGGTGAGACCCATAAGAACACTGCTTCCACCATTTTCAAGACATGTATAGTACCAGGAATCGGAAAGACATTTGCAGACTGGAGAGATAGCTCAGGGCAAACATGAGGACCTGGGTTTGAGCTCCATAGCCTATGTAAAAGAGCAGGAGGGCATAGTGGTGTGTGTCTGTAATCCCAGGTCTGGAGAGATAGCAGCTCACCAGCCAGATGACCTAGCCATGAAGAAACCCTGTCTCACAAATAAGGTGCTTGATGACCAAGCCGCTTTAGTTTTGTGTCAACTTGACACAAGCTAGAGTTGTTGGGAAAAGGGAACCTGAGTTGAGAAAAGGCCTCCCCAGATTGACCTGTGGTGCATTTTCTAAATTGGTGATTAACGTGGAAGGACCTGACCCACTGTGGGTGGAGTCACCCTTGGGCTGGTGTATAAGAAAGCAGGCTGGGGCTGGAGAGACAGCACAGAGGTTAAGAGCACTGGCTGCTCTTCCAGAGGACCTGGGTTCAATTCCCAGCACCCACATGGCAGCTCATGACTGTCTGTAACTCCAGTCCCAGGGACTGAAACCCTCACACAGACACACATGGAGGCAAAATACCAATGCACATAAAATAATAATAGATTATTAAAGAAGAGAAAGAAAGAAAGCAAGTTGAGCAAGCCATGAAGAACAAGCTACTAAGCCACAATCCTCCATGGCCTCTGCATCAGCTCCTGCCTTCAGAGTCTTTCCCTGACTTCCCAGAGCAACGGACTGTGAGATGGAACCATAAACTGAAATTAATCCTTTTCTCAGCTGCTGCTGGTGGATGCCGTTAATCTCAGCACTCAGGGAACAGAGGCAGGAGGCTCTCTGTGAGTTCAAAGTCAACCTAGTCTACAGAGCAAATTCCAGGACAGCCAGGGCTACACAAAGAAACCTTGTCTTGAACAAAGCAAAACAAACAAACAACAACAACAAAACCCCCTTATCTCCAGATTGCTTTTGGTCACAGTGTTTTATCACAGCAATAGAAGCCCTAACTAAGACAGTGCCTGATGAACAACATCAGAAGTTGTCCTCTGGCCTACACCCACACACACACACACATGAACTTTAAGTGGGCCTTACTTCTATCAGTCTGGATGCTGCCCCCAATAAAGGCAGCAATACAATGCTTCTCCTCCATAGTGGAAAACAGATGTGAATCTACTTAGAGGCATAGACTCTTGAGGTTCTGCTAGAACCTCCCTGGATAGATATGAACAGCTGGATGGTGGGAGAGGGAACTAAGGTCAGAGGCTAGTCTGACTGAGGAATCTGGGCATGGTGCTTAGCTTCCCTTCTGTCTCCAAGACTCCAGAGGGTACTTTCAACCTGAAGTACTAGGGGAGATGACACCCTTTAAGTAGACAATAGACAGATTGGTAAGGGTCACTGTGGTTAACACTGGGTGAATAGCCAGCCGTTATTGACTGAGCATGTCCTGAGAGCCTGTGGGTTCTTGTTTAATCTCCATGACAATGTACACGATGGGAGGGACTGGCTGTGATTTAAAGATGAGATATCGCCTGGTGGTGGTGACACACACCTTTAATTCCAGTCACTTAGGCAGAGGCATGTGGATCTCTGTGAGTTTGAGGCCAGCCTGGTCTACAGAGTGAGTTCTAAGACAGCCAGGACTGTTATACAGAGAAACCCTGTCTCAAAAAACCAGAGAGAGAGAGAGAGAGAGAGAGAGAGAGAGAGAGAGAGAGAGAGAGAGAGAGAGATGCACTCTGGTCCTCAACCTAGGCCTCTCCTCTATAATTCACAGCAGGAAGCTGCAGCCACTGGGATGAATTCTGGTCAGAGACACCCACAGAATGTGAGCCTCAGTCCAGGCAGGCAGTGTGGCCACCTGCAGGAATTCTAAGAGCAAGTCAGTTTTCCCGGCGTAAGGGAATAAGAGTTGTCCAGCTGCTGTCTATAGTAGCTGTCTATACTAGCTTTTATAAAACAACCTCAATATATAGAATTGCATCCTATTTCAAATATGCCCACATTCTGCTCACAGCTGTCCATAACTCCAGTTCCAGTTCTGGCCTTGCACACACATGCAGGAAAAACATCCATACACATAAAATAAATTAATTAAAAAACTATGTAAGTTGGACAACAATAAAGGAAGATACACAGTATCAAACTTTATCATCTGTGAGCATATATGTGACACCCCCCACACTTAGACACACATGCATATATACACTAACATGTATGCACCAATATCTCCCTATTCCCTATGACATGGTTTTTAGTTGCTTTGTCTTTGCAAATCATATTTCCTAGTTTGGAAAGCCACCATGTTTCTGGCTTTTTGGGGAGGTTGATTTTATGGATCAGGGTATCCCAGGCTTCCTTTTGTCCATGTGGAGAAAGTTCCAGGTCTAACACTTCAGTGCCAACGTTTGAAATAGCTGATGCCTTTCACCAAGTTTCTAGTTTCTAGTTCCCAAATGTAAGCTTTGATTCTCCTGAGCTTCACCTCTCCAAATGTCAGCTTTGACCCAAGAGGTCAAATGGCACTGCCCCATAGAGATGAGCCCATCCGGTAAGGACATGAGGCCAAAGTCTGACCAACAGGAGCACAGTGTGGGGTCCTGAAATCATAAAGTCCCCGTGGATTCCCACCAGGCGTGCCCACTCGCCAGAGCTTGTCACTGCAGACTGTCCTTCTACGGACATGATGTTTTGCCGTTCAGAGATACTTCGGGTCGTGTGGACATTCTCAGGACCACAGATTCATTTCTAACATCCTATAGACAAGAGTAAGCCTGACAGACTAAGGAACTAAGTGCGAGTGTGTGAAAGTCAGTGTGAGGTGAGTGTGCAGGTCAACTGAGCTGCAACCAATTCACACCAGTGTCTGTAAAGAAGGGACAAGTGGCACCTATAATGCTGGTCATGCCCTGGGCGTCAAGTCTAGGTGTCAAACTCAGCTCCTCAGAGGCCTCCCCCATCTTGGCACACCCCCAGTCTCTCCTAGTTACCAGCGGCTTCTTGTACTCATTGGGTTTGATGCAGCGGACAAAGTAGGGCTGGCAGTTGGTCAGGATCCTCATCAGCTGCTCCAGAGACTGCTTGAACTGGCTCCCGAGGGTGATGGAGCGCTTGGTGGTGTCTGAGGGCTGCAAAGAAGCAGCAAAGGGGCATCAGGCTGGGGAGTGGTGCCTGGGGCACTGTGGACCATGCCGCAGTGAGGGCTGCCACTCAGGACGTGCATGCACACTTCTCCTTCATCCTTCCCACCCACTCTTCCTTTTTCTTTTCCTTCTTCACTTCCTTCTCCCCCTCCCTTTCCTCCTGTTCATTTCTTCCCCCCTTTCCCCTCTTTATTTCCTCTTCTTCTATTCCCCTCTCTTCCTCCTTCCCTCTGCATTTCTCTCCTTTTCTCCCCTTCATTCCAGCACACACTACATGCTGGGGATGATGTATGCTGGGGACTCCTGGCGAGTAAAGGGTCTCCTTGGTTATATCTGTCTGGCCCTGTGCCTTGGAGTGAGGGTGGCAGGTAAGTGGCCCACCTTGAAGATCTGGCTTCCTGCCTTCACCTGGCAGATGGTACCATGCCCCAGCTTCGTCTGCGATGAGTCCAGGCTAAATATCTCCTTCAGGAACTTGTTTTTTGAGGAGTGAATCAGGATGAGGATGTCCGTACTCAGCACATCTCGATTCTTCTCCAGAAAGCCTGGGGGGACATCAGGGCTACCCTTCAGACCAGTTCAGCCATGCCCTCCACCCCTTGAATAAGTTGAGCTCGCCTGGAGGGATTCAGAACGTCCCACTGTCTATCTCCCACTGGGACAGAGCTTCTGTCCCACCCACCACTAAGTCACTTCTGACCTCTGGCCTCTCAACCCCTGGCATCACATTCCCCACCCAGCCCTGTGGTCTCAATGAATATATTATTCTGTTTCTGTGGTCTTGGGTATTCTGATAGGGTTGGAGGTTTTCCAACCGGAAGACCTAGCCTTCAGAAATGGGGGAGGCCAGCGTTCTGAGCTGAATTGTATCCATCCGAATTCGTTTGCTGGGGCCCTTGGTTCAAGTACGCATAGATCCAGTATGGATAGATCCAATATGGATCGCTTGTGTTTGAAGAGGAGGCTTCACGTGCATGTATGTGTGTATGTTTGTTTAAGTGGGGTACTCATATGTACCTGTGTATGTGGAAGTCAGAGAACACTCCTCAGGTGATGCCCATTTTTTTTTTTTGAGACAGGGTCATTCAGCCTGGAGTTCACCAAAGAGGCTAGGCTGCTATCCAGTGAGCCCCAAGAGTCTGCTGTTTCTGCCTCCCCTGTGCTGGAGTTGCAGGGGGCATGCTATCTAAGTCCAACTTTTTTTTTCTTAAATGCAATTTCTGAGGATTGACTTCAGCCATCGTATTTGCATAGAAATCACTTTATTAACTGAGCTACCACCTCAGCCTGAGAGGGGGCCTTTAATGATTAACATAAAATGTAGTCATGATGGTGGGCCTTGACCCAGTGTGGCCGGTGTCATTAAAAGAAGATGTCAGTGCACAGACAAGACACTTTAGCATTTTTGTTGGATGCTTTATGTTGGTTTTTTGTTTGTTTTTCGTTTCTTGATGGTTTTGATTTTGGAGACCAGGTCTCATATAGCTCCTGCATTGCTTTGTAGGTGAGGATGATCTTGACTGTCTAATGCCCCTGTTTCCACCTCCTGACTGCTGGGGTTCCAGGCAGGTACCACTGTGTCCAGTTCACTAGTGCTGCGGATCAAATGCCAGGGCTTCACGCATGCGAGGCAAACACTCTGAGCAAAATACCTAAGCCTGTTTCTAAAACTGTGCGTGTGCGTGTGTGTGTGTGTGTGTGTGCGTGCGTGTGTGTGTGTGTGTGTGCACGTGCGTGTGTGTGTGTGTGTGTGTGTGTGCGTGTGCGTGCGTGTGTGTGCGTGTGCGTGCGTGCATGTGTGTGCGTGTGTGTGCGTGTGTGTGTGCGTGTGTGCGTGTGTGTGTGTGTGCGCGTGTGTGTGTGTGCATGTGTGTGCGTGCGTGTGTGTGCGTGTGTGCGCGCGTGTGTGCGCGTGTGTGTGTGTGCGTGTGTGCGCGTGTGTGCGTGTGTGCGTGTGTGTGTGTGTGTGTGTGCGTGTGTGCGTGTGTGTGCGTGTGTGTGTGTGTGTGTGTGTGTGCGCGCGCGCTCGTGTGAGAGTGTAGGCATGAGCATGCCGTGATGCCTGTGTGGTGGTCAGAGGACAGCCCTTCTGTCTTGTTTGAGCCTGGATCTTTTGTTATTCAGTACTGTGTATGCCAGGCTAGTCGGTCCTTGAACATCCAGTGATCCCCCTGTCTCTGTTTCCCATTTCACCACAGCAGTGCTGAGACTGTGGATGTGAAATGTGTCTGGTTTTCATGAATTCTTGTTATTCTAAATAAGATCCTCAGAGAAAAAACTTTCCTGAATCTTAGCATCCTTATAAGTTTCATGTCACTTACAGAAGCAAGCAAGAAAACAAAGAAACAAACACAACCTCACTCTTGAACACACAGGGATGTTGGGGATGGGTTCAGTGTCCTATTTGGGTTCTGGGACTATGGTTACTAATACTGGTTATTAACTTGACTACATTTGGAATCAACTAAAACCCAAGCAGCTGGCCATGCCTGTGGAGAATTTTGCTTAATAGGATCATTTGAAGTGGGAAGACCCACCCTAAATCTGGATCATTTGACGTCAGAAGACCCACCCTATCCTGACCACACCTTCTGGCGTCAGCCTATATAAAAGGACATGGCAGAAGGAAGGTTTTGCTTTTTGCCTGCTTGCCCTCACTCTCTGTGGCAAGTTAGTCCTGATGCTGAGACTCCTTTGCTGGTATTAGAATCTCCATCTTCAGGATTCCAACATAGACCGAAGACCAACTGAGACATCCAGCCCCATGGACTGAACGACTACCAGATTCCTGGCCTTCATGTTGGGAGACAGGCATTGTTGGATGAGCTGGACTACAGTCTGTAAACTCCTCTAATAAATGTCCCTTTAATACAGGTTAATTCTGTTCTTCTAATACAGGGACTCCCCCTTTCTCAAGAGCTTAAAGCCAGGATGTGGCAGGGACTTTGAAAGAGCCACATAATCTTCCTGGTTTTCCAACAGAATCCTCCTACCTCCCAGGACCCTGAGGTCCTCTAGATAAGCTACCAGCCTTTCTGTCCCTTTGTCACTCTAAGGAAAAGCATGTGACGATTGTCCCTAGATTTGTGTCTCTACTTAAAGTCTTCACACAACTACGAATGCTGCCTCTTTACCATGTTTCCTGACCACAAGAGCACAGTGGCCACCTTCCCAGCCTTCTAAGCAAAACAGACTGACACCTTAGACCTGTGTTTCTCTGCTCAAAACCATGTAAATCCTGACTGCAATGTAAAGTCAGTTCATGGATCTAATATCTAAGAGTAAAAATCTAGACCTATGGTAAGAATATGTAGGAGAGGAGCTGGGGATGTGACTCAGTTGGTAGAGGGCTTGTCTAGCATGCATGATCCCTGGGTTCAATTCCCTGCACTACATAAACTGGGCATGGTGGCACAAATATCAGCCCTTGGGAGATGGAGGCAGGAGGATGGGGTGTTCAAGGCAGTAAAATAGAACAATAAGCAATGGAAAGGAAAACCTTCATGACACTAGACCTGAAAGTGGTCTCTAAGCTATGACACAAAGATAGATAGAAACAAGGCTTCTTCAAAATAAAACCTTTGGCACAATTAAGAAAGTCAAATGAGCCAGGTGGTGGTGGCATACAGGAGACAGAGGCAGGCAGATCTCTGTGAGTTTGAGGCCAGCCTGGTCTACAGAGTGAGTTCAGAACTGCCAGGGCTACACAGAGAAACCCTGTGTCAAAAAAAAAAAGGAAGGAAGGAAGTGAAATGAAGCCAGGTACAGTGGTCCACATGTGTGATGCCGGATATTTTGGAGGTGAAGGATGAACTATGCATCATGCCTCTGTCTTAAAACTCTAACAAATAACACGACAACAACAACAACAACAACAACAACAACAACAACAGGAAACCAAGGACTTGGCACATAGCTCAATGGGAGAGAGCACTTGCGCTATGTGTCAGGCCCTGAGCTCCATCCATAGTCACCAAAGCAAAAATGAAAAGACAGGCCCCTCAGCATGACAAACGTTTTACGAACTATATATCTGATGAGGCACTTACAGCCAGAATATAGAAAGTGCTATTATAGGCCAGAGAGATGGCTAAGCAGGTAAAGAGACTTGCTGCCAAGTCTGATGGCCTGAGTTCCATCCCCAGGCCCCACGCTGTGGGAGGAGAGGACAGACTCCTGCAAGTCACCCTCTGACACCACAAGTTCAGGAGGATGTGGAAAGGTTAGTACTCTGATACACACCTATTAAGAGTGTAAAATAACACAGCTACTTTGGAAAAGTGTTTGGTGGGTCCCCCAGAACTGCACATGACCTAGCTAGATATATGCTGAGCAAACAAATCTATGTCCACACCAACGCCTGCACTTGGATGGTCACGGCTGTGTTATATAAAATAGCTGTAACTTGAAAATAATTCAAATATCCATCAATTGAAGAGAGAAACAAAATATGGGCTAGTGACACAGAATATTCTTCTGCAATAAAAAGAAACAAAGGGGTCTAGGGACATGACAGGAAGAGCTTAGTGTGCAAGCAGAAGACTTGGGTTTGATCCCCAGCAACTATATTAACACAGGCCAATCTCAAAAACCTCAGAGTATAGCCAGGCAGCGGTGGTGCATGCCTTTAAACCCAGCACTTGGGAGGCAGGGGCAGGCAGATTTCTATACGTTTGAGGTCAGCCTGATCTACAGAGTGAGTTCCAGTACAACCAAGGCTACACAGAGAAACCCTGTCTCGAAAACAAAACAAAACCAAAAACAAACAAACAAAACCCAAACAAACACGTTTGAGTAACTGAAAGAAACCAGCCACAGAGAGCATACATGGCATGTGCAATGGTTAGTGTTTTATCATTTGACAGAAGCTAGAATCACCTGGTAGACTGGCCAGCCTGTGGGGGATTATCTATGCTACGTTAACTGAAGCAGAAAGACACACCCACAGTGGGCGGCGCCTCTTCTGACTGGAATCCTGGACTGTGTAAGCAGAGAAAGGAGGCTGAGCGGCAGTCCGCCTCATCCTCTGTTCTCTGACTGCCTCCTTCCTGTGGTATCCTGAGTCGGGATCATACACGGAACTGTGCTCACCTTCTGCCTGGTAGTATACATTGCCCGCAAAGTGTGCGATCCCAAATTGGGTGTCATGGATGCTCCTGGGGCTCAGGAAGAACTTGTTGTTGGCATGGATACTGTTCAGTTTCTGCAGCATAGTGACATCTGTCCCCTGGAAGAACCCAGATGCTCTATGAGCTGAGGCCCCAGAGTCACGAGGAGATCAGGTCAACCCACAGGAGACAAAGCAAGCTAGGCTCAGGGTGATTGATAACTCACTCTTACTGGACTGCTAACTCACACTGGCTGGTAACTTGTGGTAGCAAAGGCTCCAGGACAGAGACTAGGGGCTACTCTTTTGCCAACCCTCCACTCTCCCCACTGGAAAATTGTCCAGGTCCTTAGCAGTCTGGGAAGCCTTCCTGTAAGAGTTGTGCTGAGCAGGAGGGTCTGGTTAATCTTTGTTAGGCAGAGGTTTTGACAACCTTGAGTGAGTTATCAAGTTTACCCACCACACCCAGCAACATGGAGTTGCTTGACCTCCGAGGAGGGACTCAGGATGTGAGTTCTATTCAGACACATGCCTGTGGGAAGTGGCTCTCCTCATCCAGGAGAGAGATGATGCTCATGGGCTTGAGGGCCAGCATGTCTAGGATGGGCTGGTTGTCAGTGTAGTGGATGTAGTTCCAGGTGATGTTCTCAGACAGGTACTCCTCCTGCTCCATGGTGAACACGTGCTTCACGAAGAACTGCTGAAGGTGTTCATTGGCCAAGTTGATGCAGAGTTGCTCAAAGCTGTAGAATCAACAGCGCCATCATCAGGGTCTGCTGGGTACCACTGCAGCTCCAGCAGGGAGCCCTGGAGTCAGGCGGCATCTCTGCCCCAGACATACACCACGTGCACACAAAGCCTCATGCGTAGATCTACCTCTAAGTACATGACTCCCTTTGCTCTGACTCCAGGGGTCTCTGGGGTCCAGGCTCTGACCCTAAAGGCTCTGGACCAGCACAACCTCCTTCACCTCCCCACTGGCCACCTGTTGCCTTTGACTCTGCCCTGGAGAGCACCTGCCCCGATTTGGCCCCCTGTCCACCTCATTTCCTCCCCCTGTTTTTATCACAGTGGTGTCTGATAGAATGCCCAGCCCGCTTCCAGTTGCTCCAGGACACTGGGTCTGAGATGTTTTGCCTGAGTTCATTCATTTCTCAACTCAAAGGCCAGAAATGGTAAACCCCTAGACGAGTCCATGCTGATTTCTGTCATCACCTGACCCCTTGTGACAAGTCATCCTAGAGCAGAAACAGAGTTGGTGGTTCAAGGGGGTGAGTAATGCTAAGAAACAAGCCTGGCTCTTGGGTGTGGCTTTTAGTTACATAGACTTCTTCGGGGTGTTAGATGCACTCAGGCTATATCTGCAGAAGGTTCAGATCTGCTTGTAGACACCCCAGCATTATGAGTTGGGAGTGTGAAATCCTTGCTTCAAGCCCAGTGGCCAGGGTAGGGTGAGGGAAGGAGACAGATACTCTTAAGTTTGATCAGAATCACTGCTCATCTTCTAGAGTGTGTGTGTCTGTGTGTGTGTGTGTATGTGCATGGAAGCACACAAGCATGTACAGAGGTAAACTTACTTGTGTATGTGTGCATGTATGTGGAATCAACCTTAGATATTGGTCCTTGATGCCATCTAGCTTTGATCTTTGAGACCGGGTCTCTTCACCAATTCAGCTAGCCTAGCTAGCCACTGGGCCACAGAGATCATCCTATTTCTACTCCCCCCGGCCCAGTACCTGTGTCACAAGACCAGCTTTCCTCATGAGCTCTGAAGAGGAAAGTTTAAGCTTGCATGGCAAGCCTGTTTCTAGCTAAGCTTTCATCTACAATCTTCAGAAATAATGGAGGTTGAGATTTTTAGACCTATTATTCTGGAAGTTTTCAAAGCCAAATATGTCCAGGAGACCAATAGCTCTCCGCACATGTTGGGGATCCTGGGATTGGGGAGTAAAGATGGCAGCATTGATCTTCTTGACAATCCACAGGAAGAGGCGCCCATAGATGCCCTAGGGAGACACAGGGAGAAGCTTTGGTCTCTAAAGCAGAGGAAGAGGCATTACCTCTCCAGGTTCACCCTGAAAGGCTGTGTGCAGATTGGCAACACTGACTTCCCAAGGGATGTTACCCCCAAAGCTGGGACTTGCTCACCCAGCTGTGCTCTGCCCTGCTCTGGGGCTTTGTACCTTGACAAAGGCATCTCTCCGGTCTGCAGCCTGTGCGATGTTCAAGGGCCTGGAGACAAACTCTCCAAGAACAGGGATTGTGTGTTTGACCAAACAGTCTCGGAGAGCCTGGTGCTGCACCTGGGAAGAGAGTGGACCTGTACCATGCCTGTGCATCAGAGCCTGGCTTGGGACTCACACCTGCCACTCTCATGACCAAAGACAACTTAATGGTGAGAAATGCTTTGGACCATAACCAGGCCCATGAGCGTCACAGCCTTAGTATCACGAGTGCCTTGTACAGTGTTTATGGAAGACGGTCTGTTGGTGAATCTATACGTGCTGCTCTCCTGGGCTGGGAAACAGCTAGTGCAGGGAGAGCTCTGGGGCCCAACTTTGTTATGCCCTGATTAAGACCCTCCCTCCCCCACTGGAGGCTGAAAACCAAAAGAAGCAAGGGAAGGATGGAGGGGAGTGGGCCCTCCCCACCGTGCAGGGAAAACAAAGCTGGCTCCAGCCAAAGTTTTGGAGCCCCTGCTGTAGTTTGAAAGTGTGTCCCCGAGTTTCTATGTTGAACACATGATCTCCAAATTTATGTATCAATGATGTTTGGAAGTGGGACTTTAGGACGTGACTGGTTTTGTGAGGGTTTCTTCTGCTTTCTGGGACCTTCTATGCTGAGCCACAGTCTGCTTTGGACCAGAGAAAGCTGAGCTCATGTGGGATATTACAAAATGGATATTCTGATGGGTATGGGGTTTGGAGCCCATGAGGAGAGCGTGGGGAGTGGGTGGGTTAAATGGGAGATGCTGAGTATAGAGCCACTGAAAGGCGGGGAAGGCATGGAAAGGGGAGGAGGACACATTCACTAAACCTCCCTGGTCACATCAGTTGTTTCCATTCACCCTCTCCCCAGCCTTGGCCCTTACCCTCAGGAGCCCACAGTTTGCAGATAGGCTCAGAGCCTGCGTGAGTGTGGGAGACACTTGTGGGGAATTGAATGGGGCTATGAGAACCAGGTTTATGGCTCTGTCAGTCTAAGCCGTCAAGGTCTTAGCCACGAGAATCCTGACTAGCAAAGACAAGGCTCCAATACCTCTAGCAACTTCATGGCCAAGGGGAAGGCTGGAGTTTCCATCACATCAGAGGAATCCAGGTTCTCAAACACTGCAGCTGGGGAGAGAAGTGGTAGTCTTGAGAGAGAAATCTGACGTGATAGACAGAGAGCCCAGGGAGGTTGGCAGCCCTGTGTCTGAGCCTTAGCAAATACTATGCTCAGGTGAGGACAACACCTATCCAGGGACCTTCTCCGGGAGAGTGAATCTCCCCATTGAACAGAAATCAGTATCAACTTACCTGAATCATTTAAATAGGGCCTGGTCCATGTGTCTGGATTGGTGAGGACCCTGGGACTAGGGCTTAGTGGCAGGGAGACTGAGTTTAGATACTGAGCAGACACTGCACTTGTGAGCCTGACTGGGGTCTGTTCCAAGGGAAAAGAGATTACCAGCTTGCTTTGTCTCACTATGCTGTCTTTAGTAGCACAGACGTTTGTGTATTTATGGAGTCAGATGTTGTATTGATGGAGCACCAGCTGTAAGCCGCAGTCTCCTGACTACATCTCTACTTGCAGTTCCGCCTCTGTGAGCCACTGTCCACCTCAGGAATGGCAGTCTAACGGGGACAGAAGGCATTTTGTCTTAGCTTTAAAAGCTGTGAGAACAAAGGATGGAGCACAGTGGTAGAATGCTAGCCTAGTGTGCATAAGAATCTGGATTCATTCCCAAGTATCACACATGCAAATGTGCGTACACACACACAAACACACATACACACCACACGCACACACATACATACACAGACACACACCATCGTACACCATCACACACACATACACACACCATCACACACCATCATACACCACACACACACACACACCATCACACACCATCACACACACACACACCATCACACACCATCACACACACACACACACACACACACACACACACACACACACCATCATACACCATCACACACACACACACACACACACACTAGGTTTCATGAAAACCATTTCTTTGCTTTTTCATTATCTTTTTAATTGCCTTCATTATTTCCCTATGTGCATGTGTGTGTATATATGTGTGCCTGTGTATGTACATGTGTGCGACCAGAGGTCAGCAGGTGGCTTCCTTGATCACTCTCTACCTTATATTTTGTGTTTATATGTACGCACATGTGTATAGTGTACCTGCATGTGTACATGTAATACACAGTGTACATGCACTAACGTGTGGGTGTGGGCAAATTTACACATGCATGCATGTAAGTATGAAGGCCAGACATTGATGCTGAATATCTTTCACTAAGAACTCTAGGGTCTGCCTATCATGGCCGACACCCTCACTGGAGTTACAAACACACACAAACTCCACCTTCCTTTTTTGAGACCTCTCTCACTGAACTTAGTAGGGCTCATTCAATGTGGCTAGACTGACTGGTTGGTAAGTCGTGGGCATTCCCCTGTCTCTGCCTCCTCAGCACTGGGATTAAGGTATACACTGCTGTGCCTGGCCTTTTATGTGGGTTCAGAGATCCAGATTCAATCCTTCAGGCTTGTGTAGTAAAAATTTTACTGACTGAACCATCTCCCCAGCCCTCAGGCCATGTCTATGTTCCATGTTGGCATGATCCGTCTCTCTGGTGATCTGAGCCTGGTACATCTTCCCACAAGCATGCCATGTTCACCTTTTTTTCATTGTTCCTATTTGTTTCTGATTACATGCTGGATTCGTGTTTTTAAAACCATTACAAAAAATGATTAACCAATCTAGATTATCCATATTTTCCTCCAGAGAGGATTGTCAGTAACGGCCCAGTGTCTCAGGATGACCAGAACCCTTTAATCTTCATGGCACTTTGATTTCTTACAAACTGGTTTGAGAGGTTCATGAGTGGGTTTGTATACTTTGGTTCACCCTGACCGTGAGTGGGTAACCCTCTGGAGTCCCAGATAACCATGGAGTGACTGACCCGATTCTTTTCTAACTGTGGTTCTCAACCTTCCTAATGCTACAATCCCTTGATACAGTTCCTCATGTTGTGCTGAACCCCAAGAATAAAATTATTTCATTGCTACTTCATAACTGTAATTTTCCTACAGTATTGAATCATAATGTAAATATCTGGTATGTAGATGATCTTAGGAGACCCCTACATTCAACCCCTAAGGGGGGGTCTCAACCCACAGTTGAGAACCAGTTTTTTAAAAGTATCTTGTGTGTGTGTGTGCGTGTACATGTGTATGTCTGTGTGTGTGTCTGTGTATGTGTCTGTGTGTGCGTGTCTGTGTGTGCATGTGCATGTGTGCATGCATGTATGTCTGTGTGTCTGTGTGTGTATGTGTGTCTGTGTGTACATGTGCATGTGTGCATGCATGTATGTCTGTGTGTGTATGTGTGTCTATGTGTGCGTGTACATGTGTGCATGCATGTGTGTCTGTGTGACAGTGTGTCTGTGTGTGCGTGTGCATGTGTGCATGTGTACGTGTGTGTGTGCATGTGTGTGCATGTGTGTCTGTGTGTGTCTGTGTGTGAGTGTGTGTCTGTGTGTACATGTGCATGTGTGTGTATCTGTGTGTGAGTGTGTGTGTGTGTGCATGTGCATGTGTATCTGTGTGAGTGTGTGTCTGTGTGTACGTGTGCATGTGTGTATGTCTGTGTGTCTGTGTGTGAGTGTGTGTTTGTGTGTACATGTGTGTGTGTATGTGTCTGTGTGTGTGCATGTGTGTGTGTCTGTGTGTGAGTGTGTGTCTGTGTGTACGTGTGCATGTGAGTGTGTGTGTGTGTGTGTGTGCGTGTGGGACCTTGCTGGCTCTGCTTCCCTGTCACTGGGGTTGCCAGCATCCCTGGTTTTGTATGGATCCTAGGGACCTGAACTCGGTTCCTTATGCCTGTATGGCAGTCATCTTACTGATAGCTACCTCCCTCCTCAGCCCATCGCCTGGCTCTTTCCTGCAGAGGCCCCATGCTTTCATGTCTTACTCTCAAACCTCTGAGGACTGCAAATCATAGCCACATTTTTAGGATGTATTTTTCCAAAGCTGGGTTGGATCACATGATCCTTTTGGTGCAAGGACCCAGAGACGTCTTTCTCCTGCTGTCCCTGTCCCTCCACTCCTCCTCCCCAGGGGTGTTATCAAGACAAAAACATTACCCATAAACCCCACGTTCCCCAGGTGGAGGATAGCTGCCAGCAGCTTGCTGATGTCCCAGTTCTCAGAGTCTGAGAACTGAAGGATCTTCATGGCCGAACGAACATGTGCGTAGTCCTTGGCGTCACTGAGGCCCTCATAGGATGTGCAGTTCCCCTGCAGGAACAGAACACTTCAGTTGAGAGAGCCACCCCAGATCTCACCCCCCTCCATCCATCCTGGAGCCAGCAAGGCCAAGATGGCTCAAGAACTTAGTTAAAGGTCCCTGAAGGTCACCGTCTAAGCTCTGGGTGGACTCTGAAGGACGATATCAAGTATCCAAGCCGAGTAAACAAATTAAGGGATTTCCAGAGGCAAACCCACATGGAGATATTCAAGGGAGACACTTGTGCCCGTCATTTGATTTCAGACTATTGAAACAATGGTTCCTCATGTTATATTGAACCCCATTTTTTTATTGAGGACCTCAGGAAACTAGAATGTCCCCAGGAATTTCCTCCTAGAAGAAGAAGGCCTAGTGGCAGCCAAAGGGGGAAATTGTCTCCCAAGAAGATATTTCCCATGGTTCCAACAACTTGTCACACTACCTTTCAGGAGGACTGAAACCAAGACAAGGCTGCTTAGGTATGCATAGTCTTGCCTTCCATTGGAACCTATATTTCCTGTCAGAACCCCAAGTACAGGCAGGCCTGGAGGATGCTTGTTGTTTTTGTGCCTCTTCCCAGTATAGCCACACTGCATAAATTCCTTTCCTCTCCTTTTTCCATGGTCTCTTGTCTGTTTAATTAGCCCATTGAAGATGGTGGCTGAGACCAGCTTGTTCTTGCAAACTGGGGCCAGGCTCTGACCCTGACAGCTCTGGTGGCACGACAGCTAAAGCACACCTGGGCTTTGCCGGCAGCACTGGGCAGCACTTCGTGATCATGAGTGAGTCCCCTTTCTGGGCCTCTATTTGTCATCTAATCATCTTCAGTCTGCCTGACTTGTCTCTAGGGAATACTGTGAGCTCATTCCCATAGGAAGCACTTCTCAAGGTTGACTCCATATCAAGACCTGTGCTCCTTGCTACAAGTTATGAACTGATGACCTGCAATTCTTCACAGTCACTGTATATCTAAGAGGGACAGGTAAGAAGCCAATCACCCTTAACTATTACCAGTACTAAGTCCAAAGAGACCAAAGCTAGCCCTACTGGGAGATAGGAAGAGGTTTCCCACAGAAAGTGTCTAAGCTGGACCTTCACAGGGCAAAGGGTGGGGAGACAAAGTTGGGAGGTCTTAAACTTAGAATGACGAGTTGCTGTCAGAGGGTTTGCTCTGTGAGATGATTGACAGACTAGAAGTCAAAGCTGGTCACAGGGACAATCCAAAAGAAAAATACTGCCACATTCCAGGAAAGGACTGGTGAAGACTTTGAGGTAGTGATCACAGGTAATATAGGAAATTGATCCAGGGGTAGAATATGTCACCCCCTTATTAACTAATGCAAGCCATATCTGCTTGAATCTCACTGTCATGGAATGGAGGAATGAGGGAGGGCAAGGCTCATGTTCTGAGAGCTTGGAGCTGGGTGAACCTACAAGGATGGATTCAAGAGTCTGTGGATAACCATCTGTCACCCATTGTGCTGGGAGATTCTTGTAGGCCTGGAGGGATTCAGAAGAAGACGGTGTACATGGAAAAGGACCAGAGCCTTAGCTTGGGGCTCCAGGAGTACAAGGATCAGAAGGGAAATAGGAAGCAGGCCATAAAGGTGGTCATAAAATTATTTGCAAACAGGAAAGGAAGAGGACCTAGCACGCACTCAGGGCCTAGCTAGAGAAGTATCCCAGCAGCCAAGACTGAGGTTTGAGCATGTGCCAGCCCTTTCTCTACTCCCTTTGTTTCTGAGGAACAGGTTGGGAGGAGGACTAGGGGAGCTCACCATGGTCAGGTAATGGTACTCTGAGGGCATGCCCAGACCCAGCATTTGCTTCTCTTCCGGGCTCATTCCCATCAGCATGCAGTAGAAGATGTGGTAGTTACGTTCCTCTGCAGCCTGGGAGAAAAGATAACCAAAGAGAGAAGTGAGCAAGACCCTCAGAACGTCTCCAGTCTCAGCTTGAAGAACTCTCAGCCCGTGTGGCTGTGGCATTTACCCAAGGTCTAGCCTGTACCCCTAGGTCACCTATAATCCAAGAAGCAGAGGATTCTGGGTACCATGAACCAAGAGCCTAGTCTGACCTCACTTCCTAGCCCAGAAAGCCATACAGAGCTCTGCAACTCACTGTCTCACGGAAGTCTTAGTCTGAGAGCCAATGGCCATAAGCTTGTACAGACATGGGACTTGTAAATACTCCTTATAACCACATCCTCACTGTGAAAATTCAGACTGTTGTCAGCTCCTGCTGTCATAAGATAAGCTTTCTCCCCACCCTGTCTCCCTACCTCCCCAAAATCTCTGCTTCTCCCTCCACAGAAGCCTTTCAGGGTTCGTTTCTTCTAGACCTGAAATTCACTTATATAAGATATCTATAGTTCCAGCTTGGCTTATGACCGTGTTCTAGTGTGTGCAATTACACATGTATAAGCATGAACGTGGAGGGCATAGGACAATCTTGGATTTGGTTCTTGGGAATCTACTTTGGTTTTTGACACAGGCTCTCTCATTGACCTAGAACCAGAAAAGTAGGCCAGGCTGACTGGCCAGCAAACCCAGGGATCCTCCTGCCTCTGCCTCCCCAGTCCTAGGACACAGCCCTCTATGCTGTTCTCCAGGTCCCTCTGCCACAGCCTCCAAAGCACCTTGACTTAGATTTGTTCTAGCCGGGCCTCAAAGTTAATTCCAGTGGAGGCAAGGCATGGTGGGCACCAGAGAATGAAGAAAAAGATGTGGATGAACAGAGAATTGGAAGTTCAAAGTTACCTATAATTACATAGCAAGTTAAGAAAGAAAGAAAAAGAAAGGAAGAAAGGGAGAAAGAAAGAAAGAAAGAAAGAAAGAAAGAAAGAAAGAAAGAAAGAAAGAAAGAAAGAAAGAAAGAAAGAAAGAAAGAAAGCAGACATCAGACATGATGTTGGGGCTAGGGAGATGGCTCAGGTAGTAAAGTACTTGTCATGCAAGCACAAGGATAGCCGGGCAGTGGTGGCGCACGCCTTTAATCCCTGCACTTGGGAGGCAGAGACAGGTGGATTTCTGAGTTCGAGGCCAGCCTGGTCTACAGAGTGAGTTCCAGGACAGCCAGGGTTACACAGAGAAACCCTGTCTCAAAAAAAAAACAAAAGAGCTGGATATTGTGGTATACGCCTGTAATCCTAGTGCTGGAGAGACAGAAACTGGATCCCTGGGGCTTGTTAGCCAGCTAGTCTTGTTTAATTAGTGAACTCAGGATACAGTGGGTGATCTTGTATCTGAAAATGAGTGATCAAGGAACACACCCAACACTGGCCGCCAGCTGTCACACAAATGTGTACACACACAAACATGTATACATGTGTACACCACACATGCATATATACAAGTTGTATGAACAAGAATTCAAAGCTGAGAACATCCAATTGCTCCCTTTGCAGAAATACTGAGAAGCACATGGAGTCTGGGAGGGAATGGAGGCAGGAGGATGGCAGTGAGGAAGTCCGGGGGGGGGGTAGTCTCACCTGCCGGCAGACTCTGGACTTCTCCAGGAGGAAGTGTTCGATGCTAGCGCCCTCGATCACCCCGCTAGAGTTGAAGTGGATGTCAATGTACTTCCCGAAGCGGCTGGAGTTATCGTTGCGGATGGTCTTGGCGTTGCCGAAGGCTGAGGGTAAAAGGGAGATTTTCACAACAGGAGCAGGAGGGAGAAAATTCCCATTTATTTAAGGGTCATCTGGGTAGGTTCTCAGAGGAGGTGGATGAAAGGTCTGGAGTCTGGGATTCAAGAATCAACAGTGAGGTGGTTATTCTTTCAGGGAAGTAGTTCATTGGAAGAGTTGTCAGTGCTTTGGACAGACAGACAGACAGGCAGGCAGGCAGGCAGACAGCATGACCAATACTGTAGACAGACAGCATGTCTGAAGCTGAGGAGAGTTCAGGTTCATGTGGCAGAGCCGGGTTGGGGGGGGGAGTCCCTTCTTACAGGTCTCAGGGGAAGGGGGAGGTTTCCTGCCATGTAGTTGAGGAGTACCTGTACCTGAGGGAGGACTGAGGATGTGGGATAAGTGAGGAAGAGGAGCACCTCTAGTTGAGCTGCACCCATTATACCAGTAGCTGACCTAGGGTCTATGGTACTGAGTTGGCAAACTCCCTTGGGGAGTTGGTAGTGGAATCCAGGTATCCGGGGAGTCGGTTAGGAAGTTAGACACTCACAGCCAGACTTTGGAGAGGAGGGTTGGTATTCCATTTTCAGCAGTGTGATGAATGAACTGCTTCAGGCAAACATGGCTTGAAAAGCCCCTAGTCTTAAAACCTGACTAGGAGAGTCTACATTTGAAGGTGAGGGAGGTTGTCCTGGTAGCCTCAGTAGGGAAGAGACAGTACAGGAAAGCTAGCAGGGTAGAAGACAGGAGTGCCCGTAGAGTGTAGACCCAGGAGAAGAGGAGAGGAGGCCAGTCAAAATGATCTTAGACTAGGGGACTTACAGCTGGGAATGCTAGGCTCAGAATCTGAGATGCCCTCCTCAAGGAGGCAGGGAGGCTTCTGAGGGCCAACAGAGCCACGTGCTTCTCAAGTGGTCAGCTAAATAGACTCAGAATGTTGTACACACACACACACACACACACACACACACACACACACACACAGAAGATGAGGCTGGAGAGATGGCTAAAGCACTGACTGTTTTTTCAGAGGACCTGGGTTTGATTCCCAGCACCCGCATGAGGCTTAAAAACCGTCTGTAATTCTCGCTTCAGGGAATCTAATGCTCTCTTCCTCATGAATGTGGTCGGAGCACAGGCATACACGAAGGCCAGTCACTCACACATATAAAATAAAAACAGGTAAATAAACTATAAAAATAGAAGAGATCATGAATTGAAAGGGGAGTTGAGGGAACACAGAAGAAATGAAGGCAGGAGAGGAGAGTGGAAATGTTGTAAATATAGTATTCATGAAGAAATTCCCCAGGGTGGGGGGGAAGGAAAAGAGAAAAGAAAAAGATGGGGCAGAGGTGTGATGGGGCAGAGGTGGGATGGGAAGCGTGATTGACAGGGCTGAGTCCACCCCAGAAAGAGCAGGTGACTATAGAAGGAGGCATGTGGTTGTAGCAATGGACCCAACATATCTTTTGAAGAGCAGCTTCTCAGTGGCCCACACCAGTGTGAAAGATTTCCAAATGAAAATGCCGTCACTCATGTCAAACCGTTAGCAGTCACAGTGACAAAAAGTCAGGAATACTGGGAGGACTCTGGTGCACGCGTGCCTATGATGGGTAGGCAGAAACAGGAGCGTCCCTGAGGCTCCTGGTCAGCCAGCCTAGCCAGTCGGTGAGCTTCAGATTCAGTGACAGACCCCCCCTAGGAGAAATCAAGGTGGGGGCTGGAGGGATGGCTCAGCAGTTGGAGCACTGACTGCTTGAGGACCAGAGCTTGGTTTCCAGCACACGTTTGCTGGCTCCCAACACCAAGCCCATTTGGTGAAGTTCCAAGTCCTCAAACCAAAGGTGGAAGGCACCCAAGGTTAACTTCTGGCCTTCACATGCTTATACATACATGTGCGTGTATACACCTGCACACACATGGTCACACATCCCTAAGATGAATAAAATAGCAACACCGAGATGGGGGAAGAGAAAGAGATAAACTGTTCAGCAGCTACTAGACCTGGGGTCAAGGCAACAGGTGCCTGAGCCACCGTGACCAGGGACTACAGCCAAGGGTGGGAGACCTAATGCAACCCTTCTAAGGGGAAGTCTGAGCCACAGCCTGTCATTCGGCCAGCTCACTGCAGAGGCTCTCACTGTAGTCAGTAAGGCAGGGACTGCAAGGCACTAACTCTGGAGCGAGGCATCCAGTTTGACCTCCCGCTTGCGCAATTCTGTGTCCTCTCTTCCCTTCTCAAACTATCCGGTCAGCATCTGAGTCTGAATCCTTGCTCTGTCTGCTCCTGCTGTTTCTTCTTTGTCTCCTTGAGGGTTGCAGCCTTAACCAAACGTGGCCCCAAAACAAGTTCTCAGAAACACACAGACATTTCTCAAACTGGTTTGATCTTGGAACCCTAGTTTTGTTTGTTTGTTTCTTTCTTTCTTTTTTTTTTTTTTTTTTTTTTTGGTTTTTCTGAAACAGGGATTCTCCATGTAGCCCTGGCTGTCACGGAACTATGTAGACCAGGCTGGCTTTGAACTCAGAGAACTGCCTCCTTCTGCCTCCCAAGTGCTGGGATTAAAAGGGTACACCACCACTTCCTGACTTGGAACTCTATTTTTAAAGGAATACTGTGGGGTTTTCCCCTTTTGGGGTGTGTGTGTGTGTGCGTGCGTGCGTGCGTGCGTGCGTGCGTGCGCGTGTGTGTGTGTGTGTGTGTGTGTGTGTGTGTGTGTATAAAGGCCAGAAATCAACCTCAGATGTCATTCTTCATCCACACTGTGTTTTTGAGACAGGATATGTCTCTGGGATCTAATGCTCACCAGTTAGGCTGGGCTGCCGCCCACTGAGCCCCAGGAATCTACTCTGTTTCTCCTGTGCTAGGATTACAACAGCCACCATGCCTGGTTTTTACATGGGTGCTGGAGATTGAATTTAGGTCCACATGCTTATAAGGCAAGCATTTTCCCAATTAAACTATCTCTACTGCCTTTCCCTTCATGTTGCCTGGGAAATCACACACTCCTGTTCACCCTATCCTTGTTTGAAGGTTATGACTTGTGTCATGGCTACATATGGCTACCCAGGGCTACCATATGTGGGAGGACCATTTCTGTCCAAGTCCTCAGGATCATAGCTTACCTTCCAGGATGGGGTTGGCCTCCAGGACCTGTTGCTCGATCCATGAGTGCTGGCCGCTGACTGTGGCCAGGAACTGAAGGATGAGTTTGGTAGTCTCAGTCTTCCCGGCCCCAGACTCGCCACTGCCAGAAAGTGCAGGGAAATGAGGCCTCAGACAGACTCACCGCTATCTAGAGCCTCTCCACTCTCTATAAAGGCCCTCATGCCTCCCCACCCTGTTCCTTGGGCGATGCTGACAGGGACACACTCTCCCATGAAGAAATTCCACAATGCCTTTTTCCTGAAGTCCCCTGAGCATCTCAGACTGTCTATGATACAGGCATGTCCACACATGTGCCAGAGTAACTATAATGTAGCTCAATACATTTGTAGAAGACAACGTCAAAATGTTAAATATCCCTGGTAGAAATTATTGTGTTGTCTTTTCTTTCCTGCTAGGCTGAAGGACTCTTGGCATACTATGATCTGGGTTATTCCCAGGTAACGTGACTCAGTGTCTTTCTGATGATGGCTCCCGGGGCCAGTGTTATCTGTATCTGGTTAGAAATCCAGGATCCCCGGTTCCCTTAGCCAGACCCAGTCAGAATCTGTGTATAACCTGGGATGTTTACTCTTGTCAGCTTGGCAGGCTCTCGAGTCACCAAAGAGGCAAGCCTGTGGGTGTGACTGTGAGATTATCTAGATTAGGTTACTTGAAGTGGGAAGACACACCCTAAATATGGTCAGCACATTTCCACAGGCTGGGGTCCTAGACAGAGTAAAAAGGAACAGCTTAGCACCAGCGTTCATCCCTCTGCCTGCCGACTGAGGACGCAGTGTGAGCTTTGCCTCACACCCTGCCTCTGTGCCTTCCCCACCAGGAAGAACCCGGGAGTCCTTTCCCTGTTTATGCTTTGTTGGGAACTTGCTGCAGCTGACAACTGCAGCAGAACTCTCAGGACTTTCTCACTGCCTGGAGAGACAGCTGCCGTGTGGCTTTGATATCCACTCCAAGGTCAAGTTGGGCTGGACATGCTGCACACCTTTAATTCTTGTTCTCGGGAGGCAGAGAGGCCGATCTCCAAGTGTTCAAGGCCAGCCTGTACTACATAGCAAGTTCCAAACCAGGCAGAGCTGTGAGAGGCGTGGCTCTCAAAAAAAAAAAAACATAGTAAGACCCAGTCCCAAAATGAAACCAAAATAAACAACACCAAAATTGCATTTTAAAAAAAAAGAGTAGCTGTACAGTGGTAACCCACACCTTTAATCCCAGCACTCAGGAAGCTGAGGCAGGCAGATCTCTCAGTTTGAGGCCGGCCTGGGTCTCTAGAGCAAGTTTCAGGACAGCCAAGGCTAAGCAGAGAAACCATGTCTTGAAAACCAAAGTGGGGGGGGGGGAGGGAGAAGAAGATGAGGAGGAAGAAAGGAGGAGAAGGAGGAGAAGGAGGAGGAGGAGGAGGAGGAGGAGAAACAGAGGGTCAACTATATTGCTTAAGTGAATCTTGATCTCGAGCTCATGGTCTCAAGAGATCCTTCTCCCTCACCCTCCCAAGTAGCTGGTCCTGGAGATGTGCGTCTCGGTGCAGTGAGCTCGTGCTCAGGGCTGAAGCACTTGCTTGACTGCGCTTCTGTGGTTTGTAGCCCAGCACGTTTCCCCCAGCTTGCTTGCCAACTCCCACGCTTGGAAGTGCATTTCCTTTCTTTAAAAAACAATCTCCGTTTCTGGTTCTAACCATGTGACCTGGGACCCAAGTGCCTAGACACTTCCTCAGGTGTACATGGGGCTTTACATCCTGTAAAATCACTGGAAAGAACCACGACCTCTCTGGTCCCCTAACACTACGAGCCCAGTTCAGAGGCTGACTGAAGGCATGAAACGGCCCTTATGCTAGGATGTCATCGGTGCCCCTGTTCAGGGAGGCAGCATCCCCTGCCTCTTATATGCCTCTTCCCTATTCTGCACCCCTTATGTTCTTAGCACCTGTTTGGATAAACAAGTGAGTGCCGCCTGCCAGTCTGCTGTCCTGTGACAGGAGCCTGGGGTGGGGTGGGGGGTTGGGGGGGTGGGGGGCAGAAGTTGGAGTCTCTTTCACCTGTTGCTGTTTCCTGTGTTAGGACAAGGAGGGCCAATAAGATCTTTTTGTTTATTACTTAGTTTTATTTTTGAGACAGTATTTCACGTAGCACAGGCCGGCCCACATTTTGCTATCTATCCAAGGATGAACTTGAATTTCTGATCCTCCTGCCTCCACCTGAGTGCCAGGATTATGGGCGTGCACAGCTACACCTGGTTCACATGATACTGCAGATAGAACCCATTGCTTCAGCCCGCTAGGCAAGTACACTAGCAACTCAGCTACATCTCTAGTGTGGGTACAGCAAGACCTTGAATGAATGAATGAATGAATGAACTTGCTCATGCATAAGTGAATGACGATTACAATTCAAAGTTAGGGACTTGGGAACCAAATCCTCCATCTTCCTATTTTTTCCTCAGCAGGAAGAAGGTCTGTGTACAAGATCTCCAGGATCAGGCAGGCAGGGAAGCAGAGCCATGTTCAGGGCTAGAGGGGCACTTGTCCCTCCTAGCCCTTAGAGACCTCAGGAAATGGAGGACATGTCCTTGGGGTGTAGAGGACATGTTCTTGAGGTGTGAGGGACACGTCATTGGGAGCAGGGCAGTAGGAGAAGTTCTGAGCAAACGTATCTGCTAAGAACTCTGGTTAGGAAGAGACCCTGGGAGAACCTTAGGGAGAGACGTGTTTCTTTCTGGGATCCTCTGGGGCTCGAAGGCAGCAGCTGAGCATCTGCCCCAGGAATGGGGTCTGAGCCTCACCTGATGATACAGCACTGGTCCTTCTTGTTCTTCTTCATGTTGAAGTAGCAGCTGTTGGCAATGGCGAAGACGTGGGGAGGCAGCTCGCCCATGTGGCGGCTGTAGTAGATCTGTACCTGCTCCAGGGTGTACAGGGGCAGCATCTGGAATGGGTTCACAGCCACCAGGATGGAGCCTGTGTAGGTCTGGGAAGGAGAGCAGGGAATTAGCACCTGCCAGGCCTGGGCCCGAGCTGCTGAGCTGGGCGTCAGCCTCGGCTGCAACCCCTCTAGAGCTGCTCTCGGCTGCCCAGATCCTTCCTCTGGGAAGATGGAGCATCCACCAGGGCCATAGGTTTCTGGAGGAGGCTTGTTCCCAGTAATATTAAATGTGTAGAACCCTACCTAGTTTTAGAAAGGGCTCAATAAAAATGGGTTGGATAAATAAATGATCTGCTCAACACAGAGAGGGAAGAACAGACTTGTTGGGTACTTACAGAAGGAGCAGCACCTACTGACTACCTACTGTGTGCCTGGCACTGTGCTATCTGTCTGTACTAGATGCCCATCTCCTAGAGTATGATGTTCCAGCTTTGCCTAAAAAAAAAAAAAGAACAGGGCTGGAGAGATGGCTAAGGGGTAAAGAGCACTGACTGCTCTTCCAGAGGTCCTGAGTTCAATTCCCAGCAACCACATAGTGGCTCACAACCATCTGTAATGGGATCTGATGCCCTCTTCTGGTGTGTCTGAAGACAGCTACAATATATATATATATATATATATATATATATATATATATATATATATGCACACACACACACACACACATATATATATATCTTAAGAAAAGAACAAACAAACAAACAAAAAACAGTCTCATGTAGCCCAGGCTAGTCTCGAACTCATGTAGCTGGGAATGATCTTGAATTTCTAATATTCCTGACACTATGTCCCTAGTGCTGAGATTAGAGGTACACATGACTGTGCCCAGTTTATATGGTTGGGAATCAAACCCAGGGCTTCCTGTGCTCTAAGCGAGCACCGACTGAGCTACATGACTTGCTTCTGTTTCTTTGGATTGGTAGCAGAGGCTGAGAAAGTCCGAGCGCCTGGACCACCTCACGGAGTAAAGATAAGAGGAGCAGTGCCAAGCCCCAGACCCCTTAGCTTCCCGCGGACATAGCACCAGTGAACTCACGTAGATCTTGTGCTGCTGGTACCGGATCAGGAGGTTGTGTACCACTCCCGCCTCGTTCAGGTCCCCTAGGCGGATCATGTCATCCACTCCTTGGGCTGAGTTGGGGTGCATAGGCCTGAGGGTGCTGAGTTCTTCTGCAGGGATCCAGTGTTCCTGTAATGACAGGCACAAACTCTCCACATAGGCCTGCCCTCTACATCCTCCTGTTCCACATTCTCAGGTCTGAGATGCCTCTCTGGCCAGGTTTGATCCTGGTCTGGGTCACAGGTATCCTGTGACAAAGTTAGCTCTGCCTATGGCTTTGGTTAGCATCTGTCTAAGGGACCGGGGTCCAAGTGGAGCTGGGGCTGAGCTAAGCTTCAAATAGGCATGTGAGAGCTACTAGCTGGGAGTTTGCAGATGGAGATCTTGATGGGAGTGGAACGGTGCAAGTAATATCAGTTTTAAAATTCCACAGCACTGCTCAAGTAAAAGGAACACCATGTTGTTGTTGCTGTTATTGTTGTTGTTGTTGTTGGGTTTTTGTTTTTTGTTTTTGTTTTTTTGAGATAGGATTTCTCTGTGTAACCTTGGCTGTCCTGGAACTCACACTGTAGACCGGGCTGGCTTCCGACTCATAGAGATCCACCTGCCTCTGCCTCCCAAGTACTGGGATTAAAGCCGTGTGCAACACCACCACCTGGCTATTGTTATTATTTTATTGACTTCAAGTCTTTGGTGGTCCTAAGCACAGTCAGAACCTTCACTTTGTAAGTCATTAATCCGTATGCGACTCTCCCTTGGGCCCGTGGGGGACAGGGAGGTTGGCCTGAGGAGGAGTTAGTGACCAGCTGGATGCTTATCCCCTCACTGTCCTTGGCTGTCCCTGTCTTATACTCAGATGGATTAACTTCTAACCTAAGTGCTCTGAGCTGTCCACTTCTAGCCTGGACACTTTTGTCCCTTCTGCCTCCCACTCCATGCACCTTTCTCACCAAGCTGCCCCTCCTGCCTCCACCCCTCTGCACATCAGCTTTTGGACCTCTATCCTCCCCCCCCCCCATCCCATCTCCCTCCCTACTCCTCCCCCAACAGTTCTCAACTGCTATTCCCAAAAGTTTATTAAGACAAACTTGTCCTTTCATCAAGGCAGGACTCCATTGTGCTCTGCCCTACCCAGGGGATAAATGGATTCCCTTGGTGGTATTGGTGAGCAAGGGCCTGAGTCCCATAGGGAGGGATATGGAGAGGAACCCCAGTACCAACCTTGCCCTCGTCATCCTCAATCAAGGTCTTCCCCAGTTTTGTTTCTTTGACAACGCCCCCAATGGCCACACCAGTCTTGCTGCTGGAGGGAGGGTCCAGCCACACATGGTCACCCTAGAGCGCAGGGAAGAGACAAGGGTCTGAGTCTTCCTCTTCTTTCCCTTTCCCGCTAGAGACTTGCCTGTCTTGGGGCTGTCACCTGCAGCCTCAAGCTCCCAGACATCAGGCGTTCGCTCTCTCTTTGCCCCGCCTTCATCTGTCCTCACGTGACCCCTCACTGCCAATCAAGCTTCCCTGTGATTATTCGGTCTAGAGCAAGGAACTTAGCAGGGCAGGGCTCCACCTTCCCCAGAGCAACTCTTACTAAGAGGGGCAGGGAATCAAAGGAAATAAACAACATCCAGACTTTGTCCCCACCACAGAAGGCAGTGAGGTGAGATGGTTAAGAACAGACTACTCCTCACACCTGAAAATGGAGTGCTGGGGGAGATGACTTCAATCCCTGGCACCCACTGTTTAAAAAAAAAATGCTGGGCATGATGGTGTGTGCTTGTAATTCCAGTGTTAGGGAAGTGGAGACAGGAAGATGTACAGGGGTCACAGCGGTTAAGAAATCCCATTGGCTTGGACAATGCGGTCTTTGGCTAGCCTACCATATCACCTTGACCCCATCACCCCCATCGATCACCATAGAAGCCTCTTCTTTTCTGATTTCAGAAAATGCAGTGCAACAGAAGTGATAGCAAAGGGGCCAACATAGGAAGGTGTTGTGTGTACGTCTCTCTCTGTGCTCAGGGCAAAGGTGTGAGTGTGTGTGTGTGTGTGTGTGTGTGTGTGTGTGTGTGTGTGTGTGTGTGTGTGCGAGTGTGTAAGACAGGGTGTCTTACTTGACTGCAGCTCACCAGGTAGGTCAGGTTAGCTGGTCAGAGAGCCCTAGTATCCATTTCTTGGAAGGCAAGCACTTTATCATCTGAGCTGAAGTCTATCTTCCAAGTCCTTACCTATTCAACTTTAACAAATAAAATGAAACTATGGCTGCCTGATGCATAAGATGTTAGGGGGTAGTTTCCTGAGTTCAGCCATCTCAGGAACAAGTTTCACCCTGCTGACTGGATCAAAACTGAAGTCATGTTCCCAGGTCCCAGAACCCAACTCCTACCCTGCTTCTTCAGATGTTTCCTGTTTGTTAACCGGTGAAGGATGTAAAGAGGGAAGATGCTGTTATCCCGTTATCTAAACTAAGGCACACAAGTCATGAATGTGGTGCCTGTCTTGACTTTACTGACTTTGTGCACCCTGCCCACTCCTTTACCCCTTTATCACTCTAAATTACAGGCCAGAGTTCAGGACGGGATCTAGCTACAAAAGCTGACTCAAGGACCATGAAACCACATGATCTGGATAAGGCCCAGTCACCTATGACAACTTCCTTGATTAACCCCTTGTGTCAAAATATAATTAGTCAATGCAACAGCCCACTCTGCTCCTCCTCACTCTGTGTTCCAATCCTTTAAAAATATTGTACAATCTCCCCTCCCGATCACAGTTCAGATCCCAAACTGGCTGCCTCCTTGCATGCATAGAATCTAAAGCTTTCATTTTAAGTTTCTGTTTCTGAGGTGAGTTTTCTTGGCTTCCACCCTGAACCCAACAAAAACAATGGGAATAACACACTGCAAGGCTGAGAGTCAGTGTGAGTGACTGCACCAGGCAGCAGAAACAACATGTTCAATCCAAAGCAGGAATAAAGGTCCAGGGCGGATAATAACCATCTTGCAGAGAAACCTACATTAACCAGAAATGAAAGAGAAGCGGGGTATTCCCAAGGTGTCAGCCAATAGGAACTGAAAGAACAAAGGAGCAGAGTGTGTGGTCTGTAAGGAGAGGAATGATTGGTTTGCCTCTTGGCCAGTCCTCTCTGAGGAATAAATGAGTATCAGTCAAGCAGCATAAGCAACTTACTCAAGAATTTGTAGGTGAGCAGACAGTAGCAGCTGGATCATAGTTACACTACTCCTTGGTGTCAGGTCCAAAGGAACCCCCAATTCCACAAACTCCAAAAGGAAGTCCAAATACACAGAAATGACCTCATCCTGGACTATAGAATTTCTGGGTTGGATAAAAGCCAGCATTCCTTGGAAACTCATAAAACTAGTTCCTATCTGCCAAAAAGGAGTCATTTTCCTTACTTCCGGCACAAAGGGCATATGGCTCCATTGGCGTAAACCTGTATTGGCATGTCAAAGCACAAAGGCCACCAGGCTCCCTCAGTGTCACAAGTACCTGTTACATATTTCAGAGTTCACCCTAGCATCTTAGCCTTGCTCCTGAATATTCTCTCCATTCTCATTCTCTCTCTCTCTCTCTGTCTCTCTCTCTCTCTCTCTCTCTCTCTGTGTCTCTCTCTCTCTGTCTCTCTCTCTGTCTCTCTCTCTGTGTCTCTCTCTGTCTCTTTCTGTGTGTCTCTGTCTCTGTCTCTCTCTGTGTCTCTTTCTCTCTCTGTCTCTCTCTCTGTGTCTCTCTCTGTGTCTCTCTCTCTGTCTCTCTCTCTCTCTCTCTCCCCCCTCTCTCTGGTTATCCTCTCTTCTCTTACAGATAACCCTGGCAACGCTCAGTTTACTTCTTTTTCTCTCTGCTCTGGACGCCTCCAGCTGTTCTCTCTATATATCTACAATAAAAACCTTAACCAGGCCATGTCAGCAACTACTTCACCTCGTCCCTTCGCATGCACTGGACACAGCCAAAGGACTCTGTGTCCTGCCACGGAGACGCGTTCCTATGCATGTTCCTCATTTCTCTATCTACAATAGCTAGGAAACGGAATCAGCCTGGATGGAAACACTGCTGGTTTTGTTTGTTGTCTTTCTACCAGCCAGACAAGGGCTCCTGGGCTTCCCCTCCCCCTTTGCACCAATTAGCCAGCTGACTGAGACTGAAGTTAGTTCCCACCAATGAGGTAAGCTGCACTCACCATCTAGTTCGGGATAAAAGGTAGCAGCCATTTCGGTGAATATATTCACTAGGATGGTTTGGGTTCTGGCATATTATTTTTTTGCAAAAAAGATAATTAATCTTGCCAAGTTACTTCCATTTTGCACGTTCCTTTATGAAGCAGGGATTGTTCTTTCTCAACAGTTTGGGGGCTCTCTGGAATTTCAAATTCATACTCAAGAGTGTTTGGATCCCTTACTTGGGGGAGGGCAGAATACTCCACTCCCATTACAGTCCTCCCCCACCCCTGGGGTCTAGGGTAAACAACACTCTTTTGAATCAATAAGGACACCAGGACAGAAAGTTGTTCAGCAGTGTGGGGAGGACCTAGAAAATACCATAGCAACCAGATAACTCTTGTGCACAAGACCAACGTATGAAACACAAAAAAATTGGCAAAGTGCTTCTTGGTTGGCTGGGACATTCTGGAGGTTGAAGAAGAGTAAATAAGACTTGTTGTTGGCAGAAAGCAAATGTAGTGTCCTGACCCATAGCTTCATTGGTAGCCTCGCTGACTTCTTTTTGCTAAAAAACGGACTAACCTAGGACAATTTTGTCAGAGACAGACAAAGCACTCGAGACAGGAATATAAAAAACAAAACAAAAAAAAAAAACCAAACCCTCCATTAGTGGGGGTGAGATTCTGATTGGTTATCAGGGTTTGAGAAACCTCTATTACATGAGGCTGAGCCTAATAGTTTAACTCCCACAAAGCCAGGATGGGACACAATTAGGTAGAGAAATCTAAGGAAGCACCCCCATCCCAAGATACAAGGTATCCTCTTCTCTCAGTTTCTTTTTTCCAACTCTCAACCCCTGTGGCCAACTCAGAACTCCCTGCCCCATTCAGTATTCACAGGTCCACCTGATCTCAGCCCACACCACACTCAGGTGGGACAAAAGTCCATACACACACAAAACCAGTTCTCTTCCAAGTTTCTGTGCCTAGAGCAACTGTGTCATGTATGGGATTTGGGACATACCTCCTCGTTCCTTCTGCTTCTTTTATGGGTTCCTTTTCCCAACAACAGTTTGTCCCTGGGATCTCAGGGGAGGTCAAAACATGGTCTAGATGAAACCATTCAGAGTTTCCAGCTACAAAGTTGTGAGGTCCTGTACACCCGGGGCACATGAGCTGTCTCCTTCTCCATCCATGCTGATCTAATTGGTGTCTTTTTTTTTTTTAAGAAGAGGGGTAACTGTCTACATTCAATCTGTGATATGTATGGTGGGTCCTAAGAGTCTTGTGCTCTGAGAGAGGTATGTGATCATCTTATCATTGAGCTGAGGTCACCATAAACAAAAAGCAAACATGTCGCTTTGTTATCATCTTGGCTGGTGGCCTCATCAAGATGGAGACAGCCATGTGATTTAGTTATCATCTTGGTTAGTGACATCATTAAGATGCTGACCACCATGTGACTTTACCACCATCTTGATTAATGTATCACATGGAATGAACCAAAATGGCGGCACCCATTAAGTTTCTTGGTACCACTGGGCCCTCAGGGGAACACTACACCCTTAGAATTTACTGTGCCATGGGCATTCAGTCACACATCACAATCCTCTTCTCTCAGTTTCTTTTTTTTCTTTCCTTCTTGGTTTCACCTTTCTAATGCCTGTTGGGATCAAAAAAATGGAAGACCCAAAGGAGTCGCCAACACAGGCTGTATTGCAGAACGATAAGGTATCTTCACATCAGACTAAAGAGAAAATACCAGACCTTTGAGGTAGGGTTTTTGTTATTGTTGATGATGTCTGTTTTAATTACAAAACATTATTTTACACCATATAGTTACTGGTTTCTAGAGAGGACTTAGGAATTGTTCCGGCCGCGTGCCATCAACACGAGCTAGCAGCTGACACTTTGAGATGTCTAGACTTGGGAATCTCCTGTGAATGTACAGAGCAGCTCAAGACAAACTTAGGGAGGCATAGGCCCTGCCATATTCTAAAGAAGAGGCTGTCAGGTGTCAGACAAGCCTCTGCCAGGTGGGCAGCTGCGATAGCTGGATACAAAGAGAGGTCAGCCTGCTTGGGCCGGGGTCAGGGTCGGGCTGGGGGTTCAGGAGATGCTGCTCTCTTCATGCCTGTTCTTTCTGCCTGGTATCTCCAAGTCTGCTTTCTTCTAACCAATGTATTCTCCTCCTTCCCAAGACTCCTCTGCCCTATGTTTTCTGCCGACTTGTTTCTAATCCATTGATCCCTGAATGCGCTGGAGTTTGTCTTACCCTACAGTTCCAGACACAAGATTAGATATGGGGGGGGAAACCAGGGCAATATCATCCCTCTGTAAGGTTGTTTGGCTCTCCAGAGTCCCCGTTTTGACAGTTTCCTTAGCAGCACTCTTCCGGATGCTGTACTCAGTCTGCTGTGTCTGCTGTGTCTCTCTATCCGCCACTTACACTTATCCAAAACTGAAAGCATAGTTATGGCGGATCACTCTGTGTACCGTAAAGAGTGTTTTGTGTTTTCATAAGGTTTGCCTGGGAACTTACCAAGCCACATAGTCTAACAGCATGTATACTTTCGATATTAATTTATTACATTTCCCTAAGTATAAAGCTTGGGTTAAGCTTTCTTTTACTAAGGTAGTATTGCACAAGGCTGTTCTCTGAATGAGACAATTGTCATATTTCTATGTCCTATGAGGGGCTCAACTACACACTGTATTCGATCTGAACCTCACACTACCTGAGAATAAGAGTTCGCCCCCACTCTTATCTCTTCCGAATCACTCTCAGGCTCTGGCATTTTCTCAGTGCCAGTTGTTTTTCAGATTCAAACAATTAACAAAATCGTACTCCATTTCCTACACGCAGAGCCATTACCGAGCCACTGAAACAGACATTTCCTGAGTAAACATCACAAGCGGCTCCTTCCCACTCTGTTATCCCAGGCAAGCTCTCTGCATGTGCCATATAAGACAGCAAATGGGGGCTCCCCACTCCTGCCCCAAATGTGTAAAGGTACATGATAGAAGGCGGTGGGATGTGAATGGATGTGCTCATGCATGTGTGTGGTGCATGCACGTGTGTGGTGCATTCACACGTGTGGAGGCCAGAGGACCAGCTCAGCTGTTATTCAGGTGCTACCTACCCACTGTGTCTTCTGAGCTAAGATCTCTCCATACTGTCCAACTCGACTAAGCTGGCTGACTGAACTTCAGAGCTAGGATTACAAGCAAATACTGATCGTTTCTGGCAGTTTTTGCATTTCATTTCTTTTTATGGTGGGCTCTCAGGTATCAGACTCAGGTACTTATTATATATGCAAGGCAAGCACTTCACTGATAGAGCCTCTCTCTATCCCAAGAACCACACCCTCCTTGTTTTAAGTCCCTGAATAAAAGTGGGGAATTTCTGGGTACATTTGCAGAGGCCTGAATGTTAACCACATCTGTTTTCTTCCAATAATAGAGCTTTTCCTAGTTCTCGGTCACCACCCCTGTCTCTAGAATTGGACTTCTGGGGTCTCTTGACTCTCTTCTTTCCTTAAAAGTGACTCAAATCAGCCTTAGGAAATGTCCACAGTAAGCACTGTTCTTACCAGTCGGAACACGGGCATCCCAGGTCACCAGCTCCTTCAGCCTGTAGGAAAAAAGTAGAAGGTCAACTCCATGGTCTATCAGTCTGGAGTCCCAAAGAACAGATGCTGTGTGGGTTGTCAGCCTGTCCTCAAGTGTTTTGCCTGGAACTTTCTTCCAGAAACAGCTCTGACTAGCGGGGGTGGGGTGGGGGTGGGGATGGGGGAAGCCACATTCTTGGTCTGTATACAAGAAAGCATTTCTCGTCGTCTTCTTCGTCTACTTCCCCTTTAGAAAACACCTGGCCCTTCGCTCTGGGCTCCTTTCAGGGAGTAGGGAAGTGCCCTGTCATCTAGAAGCCCAAATTTTGAAGAGGGGGAAAGAGGGAATTCTTGTGTGTGCACATGCATATTGCGTGTGCATGCTTGTGGAAGACAGAGGTCAACCCTCTGTGGGTGGCTAATGAGGGTGTTAGTCCTCATTAGCCACCACATTGTTCTCTCTCATTCTCTCTCTCTCTCTCCCTCCCTCCCTCCTTCCCTCTTTCTTTCTTCCTTTCTTTCTTTCTTTCTTTCTTTCTTTCTTTCTTTCTTTCTTTCTTTCTTTCGTGTACATATGTAATGTATATGTGATGGAGGGCCCACATGTGTCTACATACATGTAGAGCACTGATTCTCAACCTTCCTAATACTGTGACTCTTTAATATAGTTCCTCGTGTTGTGGTGACCTTCAGTCCTAAAATTATTTTCACTTCTACTTCATGATTGTGACTTTGCTAGTGTTATGAACTATAATTTTGTTTTCTGATGGTCTTAGGTAACCCCTGTGAAAGGGTCATTTGACTCCGAAGGGGTAGCGACCCACAGGTTGAGAACTGCTGATTTAGAGACTAGGGTTGATGTTGGGAGTTTTCCTCGATCCTCTCCACTTTATATATTGAGGCAGTGTCTCTTCCTGAACCCAGAGTGCACTGATTCAACTAGTATAGTTAGCCAGTTTTCCAAGGGGATCCCTGTGTCCACCTCCAAAGACTGGGATTATAGGTGGGCAGCCACACATTAAAGGTATTTACATGGGTGCTTGCACCCAGATCCCAGTTGACATATTTATACAGCAACCATTTTACCCAATTCGACATTTCTTTATTACCCTGTTTTGTTTTGTTTTTTTTTTGTTTTTTTTTGAGTCAGGGTCTCTCACTGGGACGTGGAGCTCAGCAAGTAGACTGGGTTGTCTGTGCAGCGAGTTCTAGGGACTCCACTGTCTCTGTCTCCCAGCTCCAGATCACAAGCGTGTGCCACCATGCCACATAATTCAGAATTTTAACTGGTCCCATATCTATGCCAATCAGTCATCGCCATGTGTTCTAGGAGGGGCTCTGCTGCACACAGGTTGTTTACTTGCGGTAGTTTGGAGAAGAATGGCCCCCATAGGCTCATATATTTGAATGTTTAACAACCAGGAAGTAGGATTAGAAGGATTAGGAGGCGTGGCTTTTTTGGAGTAGGTGTGGTCTTGTTGGAAGAAGTGCGTCTCTGGATGTAGGCTCTGAGGTTTCAGGAGCCAATGCTAGGTAGGCCCAGCTGTCTCTGTCTCTGCCTACAGATTAGGATGCATCTCTCACCCAGCTGTCTCTGTCTCTGCCTACAGATTAGGATGCATCTCTCGACTACTTCTCCAGTACCATGCCTGCCTGTTCCCATGATGATAATAGACTAAGCCCCTGAAAATATAAGCAAGCTCTCCTCCCAATTAAATTCCTCCTCTTAGAAGAGTTGCTGTGGTCATGGTGTCTCTTCACAGCAATAGAACGCTGACTAAGACAGTTCTTGATCTAAACCTTTTCATCAGCATCTCATTATACAGTTGAGCCTGGTCTTGAACTAGGAGTCCTCCAGTCTTTCCATTGAGGCCTGGCCCCTTCGTGTCCAAAAAAAAAAGACAGTTGCTTCATTAGTGAACAGCATCACAGCATCATCAGGAATTAAGCCCAGATCAACCACTTTCCAAACCTGCCCCAGCTTCTGGCTGTTCCCAAGTGCTATGGAGCACTCAGAAAAAAGAGAAAAGTCAGGTCCAAGTCTTGCCCCCTCATGGGGATGCCCTTCCTGTTACTCTGACTTAAGTGCTTTTGTCTTTCCTTTTCTGATATGTTAGCAGTGTGAGACCGGTGCTGAATCCGTGGCATTCATTTCCCCTTGCCTGCCTCTAGCACAGGCCTACACCAGAAGGGACATAGTCAATAGTTATCTATCGAAAGGGCATGTGAACCATCTGGAAATGGTGCTGCTGCAATAACGGCTTATGTGGTTGGGTGAGGATACACAGTTGTGCAGCGTCTCTGAGAACAGATGACATTGATCATTCTACAGGGAGAACATGGAAGCTGGGGAATGCTGAGACTTCCCCAAAGCTTGGCGTGTGTGTGTTCACATATGTGTGGGTACATATGTACATGTGTGGTAAAGGTGTTCTTTAGCCTTTTCTTCCAAAATAAAACAGTTAATCTTAGAGAGAAGCTCATTAAGATGTAGGATGTTCTAAATGGAGATGAAACCTCCCATCTTCTGTCCTGCAGGGAAGATTGCTAAAACAGGAAGAAATCAACTCAATAGCCTCATGAGGCCCTTACATTTCATCAGACTCACTAGATGTCAAGAGCTTATATAGCAGTTAGAACTGCTAAGTGATACTTTCTAACAAACTGAGATGCCTAGAGCAGGCTCAGACCAACTGAACCACCCAGGAAAGGCAGAGACCAGCCAAGCTGCCTGCAAGAGTTCCAGACGTGGAGAGATGATTTGGTGGTAAAGAGCCTGGGCTGCTTTTCAAGAGGACTGGATTCAATTCCCAGTGTCCACATGGTGGATCAGAAGTATGGTCCTAGTCCTAGTGGATCTGCCATCATCTTCTAGCCTCTGGGAGCACATGGTGCACAGACATGCATTCAAGAAAACACTAATACACATAAAATCAGACCAACAGACAGATACTCAGAACAATTGAGCTGCCAGGAAAAGACACTCTCCAACTTGTCAAGCTGCCTGCAGGCTGTGCAGTGTGCTCCAGGTCTCTTCCTTTGTGAACTGTCACCTATGCTGGGATGGGCTTTGGCCATGCAGTTGCCTGAGTTATTTCTGCTCTTGTAAGCAACCACAATAAAACTCATCGGTTCACCAACTTGGACTTCGGTGGTATCATTAGTTTGGTCTGTTGTGGGCTCTCTATCTGGGGTGAGTTTCTTCACGCCTTCCCAGTAATTGTGTTACACATCAGGAGGCCAGAGGCCATTCTTAGAGGTTCCTCAGGCGGCATCCATCTTGGGTTTCTTTTAAGAGAAACATTCTCTCATTGGCCTGGAACTATTTGGCAAGTAAGTTGCCCTGGCTGTCAAGGCAGCCCCAGGAATCTGCTTAGTTCTGCCTTCCAGGCACTTACAAGTGTGTGTCACTATGCCCAGATTTGTAATGTGGGTTTGGGTGGGAAAAATCTGGTTCATGTTGCAAACTATTTATCAACTGAGCTACCTTGCTCATCATAGCTTTTCAACTGGTAAGCAAAGAAGGAGGATCCTCTCCCTAACTCCAAAATATACTTCTTGTCTCTATACCCTCTGCTCTGAGGAAGTGAGGAAGGCCTTTGGCAAGTCTCCATTCTCTAAAGGAAGGCTGGTTCCTCTGTTCATCTCACAGAACCTGAGGAGATATTGAGAAGACAAAGAGGATCCTGACACAACCTTGGTCAGTCCTGTCCAACCAACAGAACATGAACTATCTTTCAGATCTCCTTCCTGCTATTTATTCTGTACATGTTGGTCCATTGAATTACAAAAAAAGAAATCCATAGGGGCTAGTGGGTTAAAAAGGGAAAGGATACTTTCTGCCAAGCCTGATGACCTGAGTTCAATACTTAGGCCCCACATTATAGAATGAGGGAACTGACTTCCAAAAGTTATTATCAGACCTTCACATGTGACATCATATGCCCCCTGTCAGATACAATAAATAAATACATATTAAAAAAAAAGGAAGCCGGGCAGTGGGGGCGCACGCCTTTAATCCCAGCACTTGAGAGGCAGAGGCAGGAGGATTTCTGAGTTTGAGGCCAGCCTGGTCTACAAAGTGAGTTCCAGGACAGCCAGGGCTACACAGAGAAACCCTGTCTCGAAAAACCAAAATATATATATAAAGGAGAGCAAGGGCTGGAGAGATGGTACAATGGTTAAGAACACTGGCTGTTCTTCCAGAAGACCTGAGTTCAATTCCCAGCACTCCACATAGCTCACTTCAGTCTGTCTGACTCCAGTTCCAAGGGATCCAATGCCCTCTTCTGTCCTCCTCAGGCACCAGACATACAGGTGCATACATTCAGGCAGAACATCCAAACACATAATATGAGAGAGAGAAAGAGAGAGAGAGAGAGAGAGAGAGAGAGAGAGAGAGAGAGAGAGAGAGAGAGAGAGAGAGAGAGAGAGAGAAAACCCTTGGAGTCCAGCTCCACTACTCCTTGCTTTCTACTATTTCTCTGCATGCTGAAGTGACTTCCAACATGAAAGGTTTCAGTGGTCCACATCAATCCATGAACTCTAGTTTTATTAGCTACTGTGGTAGTTTAGAATAGCTCACCAATTCTTCATCACACTTTTCTGGCTTGAGTCTAATTTGAATGTCCCTCATAGGTACCAATGCATAAGCTTGGTCCTCAGGGTGGCAAAACTGAGAGGTTCTGTGGACCTTTAAGAGATGGGCCAGTGACCTTAGGTCATAGAGAGCAGTGTGCCCCTGAGTGGGAGTATGTGAGCTCATCTCCTCTATCTGGTTTTCCTTGCTTCCTGTCTTGAAATGATGACTTGCATTGACACCCACCCCTGCTGTGATATGCTGCCTTCACAGAAGTCCAAACTAATGTAGCCTCCTGATCTTGAACTTGAATCTGCACAACCATGAGCCAAAATTACCCTTTTTGTATTTCCTAAGTAGTCTATGTCAAATATTTCACTATCGCGACGGAAAGATGACTATTTAAAACACACCTCCTTTTATAAAATCCTTTCATTGAATGGAGACTGGTCCTCTCTCTACTTTGAGGGTAGATTTAATTATTTACTTCTAACAAAGAGAATGCCTGGGAGTGATGGAGTACCACTTCTGAGACACATTCACAAAGACTCTGTAACACAGATTCGGAAGACTGCCTGAGCTGTAGCTAGGAAACCTGAGATTCAAGAAGGACTGGTGTTAGCCAAGGCTAAGATCAGACAACCTCTTCTACTGAAGTTTCCCACTGTGTGGTGGGAGCTAGTCCAAGTTAGTTTGAGGTGGTTAGTCCTCAATCCTTGCTAGGCCCTGGATCAGCAAGCAGCTGTGTGGCTAGAACCACAGGCTTTAGCTTCAAAACTGTGCCTACAGGAAAGAGGAAAAGAGGGACATAAAAGGTCAGATTATATGACCTTACAAAGTGTCTAATGCAGGCCCAGGGATGTCAGGGCCTCAGAGACTTGTTGAAGAGGACTGGACTTAACCCTACAGATGGGATTTCTTCTGAACATCTCTGTCTCTCTGCCCAGGTCATCTCAGATCTGCTTACCACTTGGCAGAGCAATGCTACCAACATGCAGCTATTACACTACATTCCACTGCTCAGTTAGTTCCCTTTTTTCACTAGGACTTCTATCAGACTCGCTGGTGGGAGGGCAAAGACACTGGAAGTTAAAGATGTGACTGGGTGGGGCAAGTTCAGCTATGACCTCATCTCATTGCCTAAACACAGCCAAGAATGTCCCCAAGTCTCGTGTCCTGGGCTTGATGTAGGCTTCAGAATTCTAGCTGACCTATACTCTCTTTCAGTTGCATATTCCTCTGTGAAACCTCTCCCAGGGTTTGGGCTGCTGCCAGGCTCATAACAATGCTAGGTTCAAGAGCAGCATTTTAGTGGTCATATCCATCACCAGATCCCGATGAAGCCATTTCTCTGGACTTCTCCAGAAGATGCGCCATGAGTACATCAAAGACTGTATGACTGTAATATTTCATCTCTTTAGTCCCCAAACTGCTCCATTCATGCATTCTTTATCTCAGCAAATGGCATTAGCTGCTCCTGAGGAAAACTCATGAGCCATTCTATCCTACCCTCACCACTATTTTTCTTTTAAAAATTAGAGGTTGCCAGCTATATGTCATTCACAAGAAGCCTGCACTAACTATAAAGGCATAAGTTTTATTAAGAAGATGAAGAAAGATTTACTTCACTAATACTCATCAGAGGAAAGCTATAATAGCCATACAATTTCATAGAAAACATATTCCAAGTTTAAAAAAAATGATGAGAAATGAAAGGAAATATGGTATGATGGAGAGGGATAAAATCCACAAAAAAACCATAATCCTTAACATGTATGCACCTAACAAGAGATTGCCAAAATACATAAGGCAAAAACAATAGAACGTAAGAAGTAGAAGAGTTGACCACAACAGTAGGAGACTTCAATGTATTTCTATCAGAAATGGACAGAGTCAACATGCAGAAAATCAGTAAGGATAACAGACACCCTCAAACACCACCACCAATCAAATATGACACTACAAATGTGTAAATTTTTATCTTTATACACTGATTCGTCTAACAATAACAGAACATATAATCTTTTCAGCCTCACATGGAACATTTTCTAAGAGAAATCACATTCTACTCTGGTCCATACCTTATCAAATTTAAATAAACAAATCATGTAAAGCATCTCCTCAGACCACAATGCACATAAACTATAAATCAATAACAAAATAATAAATGACAAATCCTAACATATTTGGAGATTAATACATATACCTGTGGATACATGGCCAAAAAGTCCCAAGGAAAGAGTGAAATAACATCAACTAAATAAATATCAACTAAATACAACTGATCAAAAGTCCAAAGAAGGAAGTACAAACGGGAAATGTACATCACTGAGAGCACATATTACAAAAGAAGGAAGATTTGAGATCTACAATCTGACCATGTTAGAAAGTAGTGGAAAGAATAATAGAACCCTAAAGTAGGAAGAGAAAAGAAATTATCATTATTATTAATAATATTAATGTTTTAATAACATTAAAACATTATTATTATTATTATTATTATTATTAGTAGTAGTAGTAGTAGTAGTAGTAGTTTCTGCATGCTGTCCCAGAACTCACTCTATAGTAGAGGCTGGCCTTGAAATCAGAGATTTCACCTGCTTCTGTCTTCCAAGTGCTGAGATTAAAGATGTGCGCCACCACCATAACCCAGCTAAGAAATGATTTTTTTTATTTTTTTATTTTATTTTTTTTAAAGATTTATTTATTTATTTATTATATGTGCGTACATTGTAGCTGTCTTCAGACACACCAGAAGGGGGCATCAGATCCCGTTACAGATGGTTGTGAGCCACCATGTGGTTGCTGGGATTTGAACTCAGGACCTTCAACCTTCAGAAGAGCAGTCAGTGCTCTTAACCACTGAGCCATCTCTCCAGCCCTTTTTTAAAGATTTATTTATTATTACTTATGTAAGTACACTGTAGCTGTCTTCAGACACACCAGAAGAGGGAGTTAGATCTCATTACGGATGGTTGTGAGCCACTGTGTGGTTGCTGGGATTTGAACTCAGGACCTTCGGAAAGGCAGTCAGTGCTCTTAACCACTGAGCCATCTCTCCAGCCCTGTAGATCAGAAGTTTGGTACAATAACAAAAACCCAAAAATCAAAAAAGGAAAATCAATTCAACCAGAAGCTGACTGGCCCTGCAACAACAACAACAAAAGTCTCAATAAAATTAAGAAATGAACAAAATACAAACTGCTAGTGTCAGAGGTGGAAACTGGGTGACCTATTTCCCCGATGGGGAGGCTAAGATGGGCAGAGCTCTGAAACTTGCTGGACCGCTAGCCTACCAGTTTCAGTGAAGGCCTTTATTAAAACACTGATACAGAGGGTTGACAAGGCAGCTCAGCAGGTAAAGCATGTGCCTCACAAACCTGACAGTGTGAGATTCACCCCCAGAACCCACATAAAAAAATCCAGATGTGGTGGCGTGCATCTGCAGTCCCAGCACTCCTACAGTGAGACAGGAGGGCCACGTGGGAGTTTACGGCCAGCCTGGGGTGCTCGGCACAGCAGAGAACCTGCCTCAGCAAGGAGAAAGGGGAGGGTTAACTCCTGAAAGGTGTCTTCTGATCACAAGTGGTATATTACCTCTGTGCATGCATGCGTGTGCATACACACACACACACACAACACACACACATGCACACACACCACTATACCAATTGAATAATAAAACAAATTTTAAAATTAAATAATGCAGAAAGCAATCAAGGAAGACGCTAAACCTCCTCCTCTGGGTCACACCCGGATGCACGCGTATATGCAAAGACACATCACTCTGGAGCTATTCTTATCCTGGGGGTGTGGAGTTTGCCAGGAAGACCTTTCTTTTGGGCTCTCTAAAACTGCATCCTTCATCTCATCAAGCAGGTGTACTTTGAAAGATGCAAATTTTGGAAGCTGGAGAGAGGACTCAGCAGTTAAGTGCACATAGTTCTCTTATAGAAGACCCAAGTTCAGTTCCCAGTGCCTATAATGTGTTGCTCAGGACAACCTATAACCCCAGCTCCAGTGGATTTGGTGCCCACTTTTTGCTTCTGCAGGCACCCACACTAATGTGCATTACCTACACATAAACACCACACACACACACACACACACACACACACACACATATATATAACTAAAATTAAGATAAATCTTACAGTGATGCAAATATGACTATATTATGCCTCTCTACAGTTGACAGATGACCCTAGCTTTACAACACTCAAGAATATTTATTGGGGCTGTAAAGATGGCTCAGCAGTTAAGAGCTCTAGTTATCCCTACATAGGACCCAAGTTCAGTTCCTAGCACCCATGTCAGGCAGCTCACACATGCCTTTAACTCTAGTTCAGGAGGATCCACCTCCCTCTTCTGGCCTCCTCAGGCACGTTACTGACACATACACAAACCCACACCCAAGCACACACACGTACACCTAAACCTAAATCAAGATTTTAATTGTGACTCCTCCAAAATGTTTTCATTGTATGAAAAAAAATTTTTAATTTATCTTTTAGTGTATCATACTGCCTATTGTGGTGGTTTGAATAAGAATGGCCCCATATATTCATAGATTTGAAAGTTTGGTCACCAGGAAGTGGCACTATTAGGAGGTGTGACCTTGATGGAGTAGATGTGGCTTGGTTGGAGGAACTGTGTCACTGGGGGGTGGGCTTTGAGGTTTCAGATGCTCACGCCTGAGTCTGTGTCTCTTTCTATTTCTGCTGTCTCAGATCCAGATGTAGAACTCTCAGCTACCTCTCCAGCACCATGTCTGCCTGCATGCCGCCATGCTTCTCACCATGATGATAATGGACTAAACCTCTGAACTGTAGCCAGACCTAACTGAATGTTTTTCCTTTATAACAGTTGCTTGTGTCTCTTCACAACAACAAAACCCTGAATACTACAGAAGTTGGTGTCAGGAATGGAGTATTGCTGTGACAGGCCAGACCATGCTTTTTGTTTGAAGTAAAATGGAACATTTTGGGACTTCGAACTAGAAAAGCAGTTGGACACTTTAAGTGAAGCTTGATCGGTCATACTAAGAGAAGCATGGTAGACAGTGATACTAAGGGTGATTTGAACTTTGGGAGCTGGCTGGGCTCAGGAGGTTTCAGAGGAGAATAATATTAATATGTGACTTAGAGACTAATCTTGTGATATTTTGTTGAAGAATATGGCTGTTTTCTGTCCTTGTCTAAAAGAAATCTGCCTACAGCTACGTTGAAGAGTTATGGATTAAGAGCTTCGGCAGAGGAAATTTTCAGACAGCCTAGTGTTGACTGTGCTGAATAACAGTCATTAGTAGACATGCTTATGATGATCTGTAATGAAAAGGAGCAAAATGAGCATGGAAAAATACAAAATGTACAGTTCGAGGAGAAAAGGAGCACAAGGAAAAAGTTTAAAGAAAAGCCTGATCCTAAATGGAATAAAGGGAGTGGTAATTTCAGGGCAAGACCTCACTCAGCGATGCTTCCAACTTGTGAAAAGAAAGGAAAGAAGAGTTTAGAGCTAAGTGGTGATGGCACATGCTGAGGAGGCAGAGGCAGGTGGATCTCTGAGTTCGAGGCCAGCCTGGTCTACAGAGTGAGTTCCAGGACAGCCAAGCATAGGCAGTGAAGAAAGTCATCCAAGGCAGAAAAGGCATAAAAATGTGTTTGAACAAGGGGACCATGTTCCAGCCTGGAACTTGGCAGCTTTGGCCATGTGGTTCTGGCTTTAGAGTCAAGGATATAAGAAAGTGGCTATGGATTCTCACTCCACAACTAAGGAAAGCTGCTGAGGTCAGACATGTGTCAGGGGTGCCCCCGCGTGGAGGTCCAGAGAAGCCATTGCCTGAAGCTGTGAAGGTGACCCTGGATTGCCTTAGCGAACCCAAAGTGTTGGAGATGACAGAATTGTGAAATGCCTACTGAGGTGAGTAGAACTAACTCAAGAGGAAGAAGAGTGTTGCAGTCAGCAAAGTTAAAAGGGGTTGGAGATTCAAAGAGTGCTTTGACATCAGACATGGAAATGCAGAATTTGGAGTTTGCCCAGCTGATGTTTGGTCTGGCTTTGGTCCAGTATTTCTTAACTTTGCTTCCTTTCCTCCTTTTTGGAATGGCAATGTATATCCTGTGCTATTTTATGTTGAAAGTATGCAATCTGCTTTTCCATTCTGATTTTACAAGAGTTATAGTTAAAAGATTGCCATGAGTCTCCAAAGAGACTTTGAGCTTTGGACTTTTAAGAACATTAAGACTATTGTAGATGAAGACTCTTGAAGTTGGCTGAATGCAGTTTTGCATTACGCTATGGCTACAAGTCTATGGGGGCAGGGATTAGAATGTGGTGGTTTGAATGAGATGGTCATGAACTTCAGGTATTGAAATACTACATGCCCTCTTATCTTTGTGTCTCTGTATTTGGTCTGGGTTTGGAACATACACTTCATGTATGTAAACACACTCATGTGCATATACACACAGACCTAGTAACATTACATTTCTACCTTAGCACTTGGTCCTGTTTTTATATGGCCTTGTGTGTGTGTCTCTCCCACAATGTTTGTGTGAGACTTTAGAACTCACTGTGCAGCACTCAGAGAAGCATTTTGCATCATGCTTTCTAAATAATTGGATGGATAGATGGACAAATGGATTGAGGGGAGTAAAAGAGCAGACTAATGAGTACATTAGTGGATGTGTGGACAGACGGATAGATGGAGGTGTGGGTGAGCAAATGGACAGATGGATAGATTGATGATGATAGATATATAAATAGATAGATAGATAGATAGATAGATAGATAGATAGATAGATAGATAGATAATAGGTAGACAGATAGGTAGGTAGGTAGATAGATAGGTAGATAGACAGACAGACAGACAGATAGATAGGGAGAGAGAGAGAGAGAGAGAGAGAGAGAGAGAGAGAGGAGAGAGAGAGAGAGAGAGAGAGAGAGAGAGAGAGAGAGAGAGAGAGAGAGAGAGAGAGAGAGAGAGACTTGCCTAGAAGGGCAGATGAGGCATTGTCCTGAAGGGAAATTTGTTATCTTTGAAAGTCTCCACTTTGGGGGAATGTGAGGTCTTTGTCCTAGCCTACACCCCCTTGTGAACTCTGAAAAAAATGGAATTGAACACATCTGGCCAGCATCCCAGCCAATCTGAAGAGCCACAATCCTCAAGGGGGTAGAGTATGAACTCTGGGCTCTCGAAACCTTCCGCAGAATTACCAATTGGTGCTTCTCCCAATGTCACTGAACTTGAGCATGGGGCAGTAGAGGAGAAAATGCCAAAAGACATTCATGAAATGGGGATGGGGAGAGATCAAAGTACTGAAGGGGGAGTGGGGGCTACGTGTGGGGGCTTCTGCTAGAACATCTGGGGACCTTGGTCCAGATTCTCTCATGGAAGCCATAGAACCTGTGCTCCTCTTGAAGAGAACAAGCCACAGAACTTGTGCGTCTCTTGCCTCAGAGACAAGGAGATGAAATTCCTCAAAGGAAATTCAGCATTGACCTTGGCTTGTGAAATGCCAGCCCCAAAGATATCTAAGTTTTGCCTACTGAAGAGATATGAGTATTCTCTGTGCAGAAAGGACATCTGCGGCTGGGTAAGACATGAATAAGTCATAAAAGCTATTCTGGGTCAGCAGAGCTGGCCTGTTCCCCACATGGTCCGAGGGCCTGCCTGGGTCCAGGACATGGGAGTCACAACCCAAGGAAATGGAAGGTTGATGCAGGAGTGAGGATCCACAACCCAGGACAGGGGCTGGGAGGGCGCATCAGCACATGCCAGCCAGCGATAGGACCAACCCAGCCTGGCCAGTGGTCCCAAAGCAAGTCCAGGATCTAATACTGGATGGTCAGTATAAGAAAAAGGGCCTGCCAGAGCCCAAGAAACCAAAAGCTGTTATGTTTCTCTCATACAAGAGCAAGTTTGTTTCCGTCATGCCTGCCTTTCTTCCTGTCTTCCTGCTTTCCTTCCTGTCTTCATGTGTCCTTTTCTTTTCTCTATCTGTCTGTCCGTCCGTCCGTCCGTCCATCCATCCATCCATCCATCTATATATCCATCCATCCTTCTATCTATCTATCTATCTATCTATCTATCTATCTATCTATCTATCTATCTATCTATCTATCTATCTATCTATCTATCTATCATCTATTCATCTATCCATCTATTCTGAGACAGGGTCTCATGTATCTTAGGTTTCCCTCAGTCTCACTCTGTATCCAACAATAACCTTGAACTTCTGATCTTCCCTCTGCCAAGTGCTGGGATTACAAGCATGTGCTGAGGGAGACTGAGCCCAGAGCTTATGTCATGCTAGTCAAACAGCCTACCAACTATACACACCCCAGCTGTTTTTGTTATGAATTTATTAGGGTGTAATTATCTTTCCACTTGCATGACAAATCTCTCTGTGCGTGTGCATGTGCGTGTGTGTATCTCTTTTCCCAGTTACACTACCTTGTTTTTCTCCTCATCTTGCTTCCTCATTTATCTTTAATGCCACTCTATTATTGGTATATATGTGAGCTAATAAAGACACTACTTTGCTTCTTCTTTCAATAAGGCAGGTGTTTGTATGACAGAGAGTCTTTGTCTTTCTTAGTAAATGGTCTTTATTTCTATCATTATCCATGAGTTGTTATGGAATTTTTTAGTTCAAGAGCTGTGGGTACAATCTTTCTTTCTTTACTAATAGTTCAGTTCTTTGTTTGTGGGACACAGAGCCTGGAAATCTTAGTTGATTCCTTCTGGACTCAGATTAAGTTAGTGGGATATTACCAGAAAACTTTATCACGGTTCCTGCTCAAGTCCCTGCTTTGTTCTGAGAGCTAGAGACAGTTCTGGGGGGAGGGGTGTTCAAAAAAGGAACCAGTGTGTCAGAGAAGAGAAAAGCATGCATTAGTCTACCTGCTGCCAATTGACCCTGAGCTTGAGATAGAAATCATAAGAGTAAGCAATACCAACTGAGTTAGCCCAAGGACAAGGGAGGGCTGGGAAGATGGCTCGGTCAGTATGGCGCTTACTGTAGAAGCCTGGTCCTCACGGTTTCCTTTTGTAAAAGCTGCAATCCTAAACAGAGTTCTGGGGTCTTAGGAATCAGAGCAAAGTTGACACCCACAGATATAAAGTGGATTCTGAGTACAGGCCTAGTAAGAGGAAACAAGCATACCCCACTTAGGAGGCTTAGGGTGGGGGACCCCACACTACCAAATCTCAGCGGGTCTCTCCTGACATCTGTCTCCATTTTCCTCCCCCGTGAGTGGAGATATTACACATCAAGCCCACAGCCGGGTGTCTCTCTCCCTTTTGCCATCTCATCTACCCTACACTCAAAGCCTGAGAAGGCTCTGAGGCCAATGTATGCCTGTTTTGCCTCAAACCAATGCCCAGGCCTCTTAGGCTAAACACCGTAACCTGCCTCCGTGGATCAAGTGGATGAACCTAGGTGGAAAAGAACCACCAGCATTTGTTGTGGACGCACCAACCTCAGCCCCCGACCTCAGTCTCCCGCCTATAAAGTGGAGACAGTATCACTATAGTGTTTTAAGAATACAGTGAGCCTCTTCATTCAGTACAACATGGCCTCAGCATGGTACCTGGGCTGTCCTCAGTCCCTTGGATTTCATGGGAGGCCTTTCAGCAGGGTTAGAGGAGAGGCAGCAAACGGCTACTTCCCTGAGTGGTCCCAACCATCCTATAGCAGAGGACTTAAAAGCCCTTTTCACCTCCCAGACTGGAGGAAGCTCGCTGCCCATATCAACTACTCTATCAACTGCTGGACTGAGGTTTTGGGTTTCCTAGTTCTGGAGGGGTACCTCCAGCCCTCTACTCCACAGGACTACCCCATCCTATTTCTCAGGTCTGTGCCTCCAGAGCCACTTCCTGCCTGGAACCCCTCCTTCCACATATCCCAGCGTTCTCTTACCTTGTCAGGATCAGAGTAGAGCAGCCCTGTTGAATCCACTCTGGGCACCCTGAAAGATCCAGGTAGGGAGAGTTTCGGAGCTCCTGGCAGTATGGGAGAGAAAGGACAGGACGGACTCCAAGCGGAAGTGGCTTAAGAACTGTGGGTATACACGTAATTTATGACAGGACTTTGTCCTCTGTCTCAGGAGTATCCACTCCCACAAACCCTCCTGCAGCCCCAGCCAGCAGCCTGAAACCGTCTGCTCTTCAGCCGAGCAGTGGATAATCACGCCCTAGAAGCCTCAGGGTTTGTGTCCTGAAAAGTTCTGCTTATCACCTGCGAAACCCTGGGTGACAATCAGCTGACTGTCCAACAAGTTCAGTGTCTTCGAAGGGTGGTAGAGGCTCCAAGGGTGCCAGTCAGGAGCTCTGCTCGCAGGCATCTGAGTACTGGCGAGGGCTGAGATAGATATAGATACTGGAGTTAGAATCAGGGCCTGGGGCCAGGCAGTGGTGGCGCACGCCTTTAATCCCAGCCCTTGGGAGGAAGAGGCAGGCAGATTTCTGAGTTCGAGGCCAGCTTGATCTACAGAGTGAGTTCCAGGACAGCCAGGGTCAGACAGAGAAACCCTGTCTCGGAAAAGAAAAAAAAAAGAATCAGAATCTAGGTGAGCCCTGGCAGCCCAAGCCAGCTAGGCTAAGCCACCCATCATCAATAGGACAAATTTTTAAAGAGTAATAAACAAGATCAGAAAACATACTTCTTCCAACAAGGCCATACCTCCTAATCCTTTCAAACAGTGCCACTCCCTGGTTACCAAGTATTCAAATCTATGAGTCTATGGGAACCAGTATCGTTCATTATAGCCACATTGTGTAAAGGGACAAAGGGGTCCAGTGACACTCCCAAGTCCATCTTCTGGATTCTGGTATGGCTAAGCACTCAGGGGATGCTACTGCCCACCACTGACCAACCCACCATTGTCTCAGCTCATCTGTCTTGGAAGTGTTCTAACACATTATCAGAAGTGTAAATCTTTTCAGGGGAGACAAGTTCCTCTTCTGACTGGCACTGGGCTTCAGCCTTCTCCCAGCTTGAGATTCCTGAGAAAGGTCTGCTTCCTGGGAAGCTTTGTCTCAATTCTCTGATAGCCAATGTGGGACACAGGTATCTCTTTTGGATATCCTTATTCCTAATTTGTGTCACAAAACTTGTGAAAGTCTAGCGTTCCCTAAGTGTGTGAAGCAGTTTATAGCTCTCTGATAATATTTGAGATTATGCTCCAATTCTGGAGTCCAGAGGACCTCAGATGGTACCAGTCACCAGAAAGGCTATTTAAGTGAAGAGTTGAAACTTCCCACCCCCACTGACCTCTGGGAAGCTAAAACTCCTGGATTTAAGACTTCATTAGCTTTCAGATACTGACACAGGAGATGCTTGGAGAGAGGCAGCCAAAGAGGGCACGAATGCTCTGTGCCCTGCTTTCCCATACCCTGCCTCTGCATCTCTTACCTTGGCCGTTTAACTACAGCCTTTGTCACATCCATTTATAACAAGCTGGTAACTATCTCTAAGCATTCACCTTGTTCTGAGAGTCCATCCTTAACAGAGCTGAGGAAGGGGCTCTGAGAGATGGATACATAAGCCTGACATCCTCAGTTTCATTTCCAGAACCTGTGTTGGAAGGAGAAAACTTACATTTGCAAATTGACCTTTGACCTTTGATCTTAAGCATATGTGCTGTGGCACACCCACACATCCACCCTTACACAGGCGTACACAGCAACGACAATAATAAAATAACCTAGGAGTGGGCTGGAGAGATGGCTCAGTGGTTAAGAGCACCAACTGCTCTTCCGAAGGTCCTGAGTTCAAATCCCAGTGACCACATGGTGGTTCACAACCATCTTTAATGAGATCTGACTCCCTTCTGGAGTGTCTGAAGACAGCTACAGTGTACTTACATATAATAAACAAATCTTTAAAAAAAAATAACCTAGGAGGAGATGGGAGCCCTTAATCTTTAAGACCTAACTCTAAATCCAAATAAATGGTGACAGAATTAAATTGCAGTATAGGAGACCCAGTTGGGGGACATTGGAGGATAGTTTGGACTCCCCCATTAAGGTGTTCAGTGTTACATAGCAGAAAGGAAGATTTTGGTTTTTCTATATAGGAGTTTCCTGGGGCAGATTGCAACTCTTATAACAGAAAAAGGGCTGTCTGGGCAGCTAGATTCTCAGGACCTTCCCTGGAGCAGAAAGTAAGCTAGGACTGACTTGAATGATGGGGGACTTGAGCTGTGCTGCAATTACATTTTGTTCATTTGTTTTGATATGGGGTTTCCCTGTATAGCCCTGGCTGTCCTGGAACTCTGTAGACCAGGCTGGCCTTGAACTCAGAAATCTGCCCCTTTTGGCCTCCTAAGTGCTTGGATTAAAAGCATGTACCACCACTGCCGGGCTTTTTTGTTTAAGACAGAGTCTCATGTGTCCTTGAACCCATATACTGTATCACCAGGGATGGTCTTGAACTTCTAAGCTCCTGCCTCCGCCAGAGTGCTGGGATTACAGGTGTACATTATTATACAGGATTTGTGAAGTGTTGGGGATTGAGCCCAGGGCTTTCCACATGCCAGGCAAGTGCTCTACTACCTGAGCCACGTCTTATAGCCCTCAGGTACAAATATTTTGAAGGGAAGTGGGTCAAGGACCGTTTCCTGGGAGGCGTCAGACTAGAGGACTGGCCGCACATAAGAGGTGACTGTCCACACCTACAAAATCAGGCAGGCAACATAAAAGCATAACAAGAGATCTCAATAGTCATTGCAACTGCCTGAACTAGAGCCATTCCCCCTCCCCGCTCTGAATTTGGGAGACGCCTGACCCTGCAGGACAACCTTGGAAATGAGCTGAGCTGCCAGTAGAGAGAATTGAGGTCAAGGCAGGGTGGTAGCCAGAACCATTAGCCTTTACTAGGAACATAAACTCAGCACTAGTAGGAAAGAAAAGGGTAAAGGGGTGGGCTGCAGGGTAGAGACTTGCCAGAAAACCATGGCCAGAGGACTTCCTGGGCTCTTAGGACAGATTCCTGGAAGCCTCTAGCCTGCGGTTCCTGTTGAAGGACTGGGGATATAGCTCAGTTGGTAGAGTCAGTAGAGTGTTCACCTAACAAGCATGAAGCCCTGTATAAACAGGACATATTGGCTTATTTCTGGAGTCTTGAGAGAGGTCAGTGGAAGGAATAGAGAATGAAGTAACAGGTATGTGTCCAGCAGCCCTTTGTAGGGCCCACATCCAGATGGCAGCTTTAGTGTGCTCTGACCGTGCTGTTTGGGGCCCTCTGGTGTCAAAGAAGCCACCTGTGGTGGTTTGAATATGCTTGGCCCATAGGGAGTAGCACTGTTAGGAGGTGTGGCCTTGCTGGAGGAAGTGTGTCACTGTGGGGATGGACTTTGGAGGTCTCCTCCTATACTCAGGCTCTACCCAGTGGTGACGAGAGCTTCCTTCCAGTGGATGACAGTCTTGCCTGGTTGCCTTCAGATCAAGACTCTCAGCTCCTTCTCCAGCACCAAGTTGGCCTGGACACTGCCATGGTTCCCACCATGATGATAATGGACTGAACCTCTGATACCGTAAGCCAGCCCCAATTAAATGTCCTTTGTAAGTGTTGACTTGGTCATGGTATCTCCACAGCAATGGAAACCCTAGAACTTCACCTGTCAGATATTTGCAAAGGTTCACCTGAGGGGCAGTGTCTCTGACCAGTTTGTGATGTCCAGAAGAGGCGTCTAAGTTCCTCAGAGCCACCTAGTAACCATCCCATCATGGACCCCTGTGGTATTTCCCTCAGCAATGCTCAGGAATCTAACAGTACCAGGGTTTGCTTCACGGTCTCCAGACTCGGTAATAAAGGCAACGAATGTGAGCGAGGCCTGGGAATGTGGCTATGGTGATAGAATGCTTGCCTAGTGTGAAGAGAACCTCAGGTTCCATCCCAGCACCACATGAACTGGGTGCACAAACACACATGCCTGTGATCCCAGCACTCAGCGGGTGGCGGCAGTAGGATCAGGAGTTCGAGCTATCCACTGAGTCTGAGGCCAGCCTGAGCTGGAAGCTGCTTCAAAGATAAAAATAAAAATAAAAATAAAAACTAAAAAAAGGTGAGTGAGTAAGGGCCAGAGCACCATCCAGTCTTCCCTCAGTTTCACTTTTGGGGGGGGGCTCTCCAGTTTACACAAAGATCATATTGTTCCTCTGGTATTACAGCAGCCTTTGTCAGAGCTCCCAGAGACGGTGAACCCCTTGTTTTCCTACCTTACTTTGAACTTCTGTGTTCCTCTTCCACTGCAGCCAAGTGGGCAAGACGCCAACAGATACCCAAGCAGCACAGAAGCTCGTATATGACATTTCTGTCCAGAGCTTGTCTTATGTAATAATTGGTAGAAATTATAGGGACTGGGGAGAGAATTCAGCCATTTAAACACTTGCCTTGCAAATATGAAGACCAGAGTCTGATCTCAAGAACCAGTGTAAAAAAATCGCTTAGTGAGGTGGTACACACTCGTAACCTCAGCATCAGAGATTGAGACAGGCAGAACCCTGGGGCTAGCTAGCTAGTCCTGCCTACTTGGCAAGTTCCAAGCCAGTGAGAGCCAATGTCCCAAAAAACAAGGTGGAAAATATCTAGGAACAACACCCAGGATTCCTTCTGTCTTCACACACATGCACGCATGCATACACACGCATGTGCGCGCACACACACACACACACTTCACCTTACAAATGTGTGAACCTGCCTCCATTCTTTTGAAGAGTCACAATCCTCCCTGGACAGATACCGGAAGGCATCTGATTATTTGCTATCCCACACAACACCACAAAGAACAGATCCATGCCCAGTTCCCAGGGCTGTGCGGAAAAAGAAGGCCCGAAAAGAATTTACTGAAGCAAGGACACTAATGTTTTATTGCCAATCTTTCTCTCCCTGCTTTGTGAGGGGGGGTTCATTCTAACAGACAGATCCCCTGGAGCTATATGTAAAGGACCCCAAGCCTTATAAATCAAAAAGAGTGTAGAGCAGGTCCTTCTGGACCAGACCAGTAACCAAGTTGGCTCTGTTCCAACCTAGTGCTATTTCAAAAACTCTGCCCATGAGGTAAATGTTCTGCCGACCTTCATTTCTCGTCATTTTGGTGTCCCGTGTTCACTTGTACCTGTGTATAGGTGTGTGTATGTGTTTGCACGGAGGTCAGAGGTCAGGCTGGGGTGCCTTCCCCGATGACTTCTTCACCTTATTTTTTGTTACTTTGCAAAATGTTTGTTTGTATGGTGTGTTTGTGTATGTAGGAGTGCACTTATGTAAGTGTGGATGCGTGCATGTCACAGCACACGTGTGGGACTCGGAGGACCACCTCAGGTGTCTTCTCTTGCTTTCCAGCCTATTTGAGGCATGACTCTACCCCCCCCCACACACACACTGCTTATGACAGCCTAGCTGGGACAGGAGCTTCCAGGGATTCTCCTATCTTGCTGTAAGGGCGCTGACGGGATTACAAGTGAGTGCTACTGCGACCAGCTTCTGTATGAGTTCTAGAGCTTCAAAGTCAGGTCACTACAGTTGTGTGGCGAGCACTTGACTCACAGAGCTGTCACCTCAGCCCCCTCTCTGCTTTATATTTTGAGACAGGCCCTCTCACTGAAAGCCCCCAATATCCTTTAATCCCTGCCTTCCCAGGCCTGGGAGTACAGGGGCAAGAAGCAGCCAACTCTGTACACAGGTGCTGGGATGCAAACTCAAGACGACATGTTTGCACAACGAACCCTTTACTGACTGAACCGTCCCCCCGGCCCCATATTCTGCGAACTTTAAAGAGACATTTCTGAGACGAGTCAAAAATAGCCATGAGGCAAACCATGCAATGATGACCTGTCCTGGCACTGTCACAGCAGCTAAAACAACACGGTCCATCTCAGCCCTACCAACACAGCCATAGCCACCTCCGTCTTCCCATCCGGCTTACAATAGCCACGCTATCCACCAACTCTGTACAACAGTAAGGCTGCCCTTCACGGTGTTCTACAGAGCGGGGATGACAAGTGGGTTCTTCATGCTAGCCTCTTTACAATGGAGTCTCTCTCATTCCTCTTCAAAACTGTACTCATGGAGTTTATCTCCACATACCCAAATAAATTATAACCCAAAGTCTGATGCCTTTCTGCATCAGGTTACAATGAGCCAGCCCCACTGAATCCTCGATCTATCTTCACCTATGTGATAGATAAGACATTCTCGACCATCCCCCTCCTCCTCCTCCTCCTCCTCCTCCTCCTTCATCTCCTCCTCCCCTTCTCCTCCCCCTTGCTCTCATCCCTCCTCCTCCCCCTCTGTCCTCCGACTCCTCCTTGCAGTTTTAGTAGGCAAATCCAGTTAAACTTAAACTTTTGGTTTTGAAAGAGGATCTCATTAAGTTGTCCAGAATTTGCCTTGATCTCACTCTGTAGGCCTGGCTGGCTTTGAACTTAAAAATTGTCTTGTCTTAGCCTCCCACAAACTGAGGTTGCAGGCCTGTACCAACAGGTCCAACCTGAGACATCATCCTATTTTAGAGACTTTCAGAGAGAGAGAGAGAGAGAGAGAGAGAGAGAGAGAATGGCTAACAGTGATTGTCGACTTGGTTGGCTCTGGATTAATTTAGCAGACAAGCCTGTGTGTGTCTGTGGGGGAGCGTCTGTTAGGTTAACTGAGGAGAGAAGACTCACCCTCGATGTAGGCAGAACCATTCTGTGGGCTGGAGTCTTCCTCCCTAAAAGGGGAAAAACAAGTCAAGTTCAGGCTCCTGACTGAGGATGCAGCCCGGCACTCCTGCTGCCCTTGGTTACCCACTATGAGGGACTGCATCCTCTGTCCCTGAGTTCAAGCCCAGCCTGGCCTACAGAACAAGTTCCGTGACAGCCAGGGCTACACAGAGAAACCCTATCTTAAAACAAACAAATAACAATAACAACAACAACAATAGCCAAACAAGAACACCAAGCAAAATACCTTGTAGACGTGCTGTTTGTTTTCTAAGTGATTCTACAGATCTAGTCAAAGTGGAAGTCAGTATTAGCCATCAGGGTCTTCTCTGAGAGTTCCTAAAATATAATGTCAAATTTCATCTGGTTGTTTTGTTTCAGCAACAAGAAAAACAGCCAATAAAACCTACTAATGTGCCTTACCCAGTGGTAACAAATCACAGTGTCTCCAGAGAATTGCCAAGTGTTTCTACGGCGGCAGAGACATATCTAGTTGGGAACCACAGATGGGTCATAGATGCAATAAAGGGTAGGATAAGGAGAAAGCCAATGCAGTCAGGTAAACGTCCTCCTGGAATCTGAACCCTGCCCTTGGCTGCCTTAGGAGGCAGAAAGATTCAGCAAGGAGGGAAGACACTAGGAACGGTGGGGGGGGGGGGGGGGGGAGGTGGTCACCCATGGTTCCTAGAGGACTTTGAAGTCCTTGTGAACAGTTCTTATCTTTCTGGACCAGCAGCTCTGATTCAGCCCTTTAGAATGGATGGACATAGGAACCAAAGTCCTGATGGATCAGATAGCAACCTCATTCTCAGCTAAGGGTGAAAGGGCCCTTGGCTAATGGCGGTTTATTATCGCAGAGACTGTGAGGTGCTTGCTGAGAGGCTCATTCAAGGCAACAGGAGATAGGGAAGAGGTGCCCAGAGTGAAAAGGTCACTTTCTTGTCTACACAGAGCCTCCAGGACCCACCCTCTCCATCTCCACAGCGCTGGGACTCAGTGCTCATGCCACCGGGTCCCACTCTTGTGTGGGTGCTGGGGATTGGAACTCAGGCTTTCATCATTTTTCAGAAAGCACGTAACAAAGGCATCTATCTCCCCAGCCTCTGATCTCATTGACCTGGAGAGACTGAAAGACTTGGGGGACAGGAACAAAGCCTGGCTGTGTGGAAACTCAGCATGCAGGCGACTGTCGCTGCAGTGCACACGGCTTGCCCCAAAGAGCTATTTGATTACATGTGACTAATTAATTAATTTGGTTGTCACCATGGTCATCTGCTGCTGGGGATGGGACCTAAGACTTGGTACATGCTGGGTAAGCACTGTCACGGAATTGCCACCCAGCCCTGGCACGGAATTGCTACCCCCACCCTAGAGCACTTGCTGTAAACTAAGATCAATTTCAGTTTCCTCTTGGTCCACAGCAGTAATTCCCTTCCCAGCCTCATGCATGCTTAGGAGCAGACATAGAGTACATATAGGCAGCTCTCTCCTCTGTGTTCCGTTTTCTGTAACTAAATTCATAAAGAAAAGAATCCAGTCTTGACTGCCCTTCCTCCCCCAAGTTCTGGAGTCTGGGTAGTTCAAGGGCATACAGATGACGTCTGACAGGAGCTTTGTAATGCCGTGGAAAGCTAAAGGGAAAGTAAGTATGAGAGGAGATGAGTCACACGCAATTCATGAGGGTTGCTGTGGTCTGTGTGTGGAGTGGTGTGGGTGGGGGTGGGTGGTGTTTGCACACTCACGTGGGGAGGCAGGTATGGAGGCCAGAGGCCTTGGGCACCCTACCCTATCGCGCTCTTTATCTTATTCCCCTGAGGCTGGGTCCCCCACTGAACCTGGAGCTAGGCTGACAGCCAGCAGACTCCAAGGATCTTCTGTCTCCCCAGCTCCTAGTACAAGGGTTACAGGTATGTGCCTCCCACATCCAGCTTTTTATGTGGGACTGTGAGCCAAACTCTGCTCCTCACGCTTGCATAGTGATGTTAACCCACAGAACTGTCAATCTAGCACCTGGATATGCCTTTTATTTAAAAAAAAAAAAACAAAAACAATTTACATGTATTTGCTGGTAACTTTAGTCGAGCACAGCAGAAGTCTGTCAGGGGGAGCCTTAGCTTGCCAATAGCTACAGGGCATCCATGAGAAATAACAGGAGTCTCAGCCTGAGGTGGCAGCTTCAGGCCAAGAGCTACACACAGACCTGTCTCACTAGGCCCTAAGAGGCCACATAACTGATCTCGTTCTTTATATGCATAAAGAATGTGTGTGGGCTGGAGCGATGGCTCAGTGGTTAAGAGCACTGACTGCTCTTCTAGAGGTCCTGAGTTCAATTCCCAGCAACCACGTGGAGGCTCACAACCATCTGTAATGGGACATAAATCTTATGCTTTATTTGTTTCGAAGCTTCCCTTTGTAGATGTGCTCACTCATAGCGCAGGTCTGCATTCTGACCAAAGGCATGCTGGAAGAAAAGGACAGCCACTGCAGTGGAGAGGGCAAAGGTGGGAGTCCTGTGGAACAGCAGGGAGTCAGACCCAGGGATGTCTCCTCAGTGGCTTTTCTTTTCTAACAACTCTTTTATAGACCTAATTGTCTCTAAAGGCCCCACCTCCCAACCTTGCCACTGTGACAATCAAAAGCCAACATCTCTCACCTGTGCTAACCTGCACCCTCCCTCCGGTGATTTAGTAAGCAGAAGAGCCAAGTTCTCTGTGAGAATAACAGAGCCAGTGGAAAGAAATGGAACTCATGACTGATTATCGAGAGCCAAGGCTTCCACCTCGTTAGTGAAGCCAGTCCTATTGACAAGAGCTAGAACTAAACTTTTCATACATCAAGTCACTGAAAAACCATGGCTTTGATATACACTATAGGGCAGGTAGCTGACTCCCATATGTTGGCAGAGTGGTTTCCTGACATGCATGAAGTTCTGGGTTCAATACCCAGCACTGCATAAACATTTAGAAGAAGTTCAAGGACATCTTCAGCTACAAAACAAGATTGAGGCTATACTAGGATAGAAACAAGCATTTTTGTTACTCGTGTGGTCTTCGTGATTTCCACCATGGCGTACAGGCGGCCAGGGCCAGAAGGTGCAGAAAGTGAAGGTGCAGCCCATCTACCTTATGTTCGGATACTTGCAAAATAGATCTCAAATTCAGGTGTGGCTGTATGAACAAGTGAACATGCGGATAGAGGATTGTGTTATTGGTTCTGATGAGTACATTCACCTCAGATTAGATGATGCAGAAGAGATTCATTCTAAAACAAAGTCAAGAAAACAACTGGGTTGGGTCATGCTTAGAGGAAATAATGTTACCCTGCTCCAAAGTGTTCCCAACTAGCAGTGGTCAAGCATGGGAGAAGTTGAGAAGGAAGTTCAGTGTTTTTAAAGATGTCTTCTGCTGGGTCGACATTTACTCAACTTGTTTTACTTGGACATTATCATTAGGTGGCAATAAATGTTGTGAGATTGTTTTTGTTACCGAGAGAGAGAGAGAGAGAGAGAGAGAGAGAGAGAGAGAGAGAGAGAGAGAGAAGCAATTTCCTTAATAAAGTAGCCAGCCTCAGGCATTTTGGTATAGCAAATGAAAACAGATAAACAGGAATCATGAATTAGATTCTTCTGTATCTTCACTGTGCCTAATTAAATAATGCTGACAATATATGTTATATCCTATGAATCACTATTAGTACGCTCTTAATCACCATAGCAACTCTGTCAGATAAATATTACTGCTATCCCTAACTTATGGTTAAAGAAGTTAATATACAGAGAAGTAAAATTATTTTACTTTTATTTTTAATTGAATATTGATTGATTGATTGATTGATTGATTGAGAGATGGGCACAGCATGAATGTGGAGGTCAGAGAATAACTTGCAGGAGGAACCACTTCTCTTCCTCTACTGCATGGGTCCCTGAGATCAAATTCAGGCTGTCAGCCTTGGAGCCAGCTACCCTTCCCTGCTGAGCTGTCTTACTTGCCTCTTCACCTTCATTTTTGAAACAGTCTCTTTTATTGAAGCTATAGCTCAATGTCTTTCTGGTCACTTTCCGGTCAGTAGTTTCTGTACTTACTTGAAATCTGACCATAATTTTCATTTTCATGTGCTAAGCCTTCCTTGCATCCCTAGAATAAAGCCAACTTGGTCATGGTGTGACATTTAAAAACTGTGCTCTTCAATTTGGTTTGAAAGCATTTCGTTGAGAATTTTGGCATCTGTGTTCCTTGAGGAAATTGTCCTGTGTTTGTTTTCTTTTACTGTGTCCTTATCTAGTTCTGGAATAAGGACAACACTATCTTTGTAAAATGAGTTTGTAATGATTCTTTCAACTTGAAAAAAAATTAATATTAGTTCTTTTATTTATTTGTTGTTTGTTTGTTTGTGTTTGTTTTTCAAGACAAGGTTTCTCTTTGTCTACTTCTGGCTGTCTTTGAACTCACTCTGTAGACCAGGTTGGCCTCAGACTCAGAGATCTGCCTGCCTCTGCCTCCTGAGTGCAGGGATCAAAGGCATGCACCACCATGCCTAGCTGTTCATCTTTAAATATAGGTAAAATGAAACAGTAAATCCACCCTGTCCTAGGTCTTATTGTTTTCAGTGGAGAACTGTTTATTATGGCCTTAACCTCACTACTTGTTATAGATCTGTTTATGTTATTTATATCCTCCTGCTTTAATTTGTTATGTCACATGTGTCTAGAAATTTGTCTGTTTTTGTAAACTTCAAATATATTGAAACATACACTTTAAAGTATTCTTTACACTGACTGCTCTTCCAGAGGTCCTGAGTTCAATTCCCAGCAACCACATGGTGGCTCACAACCATCTGTAATGGGATCCAATGCCCTCTTCTGGTGTGTCTGAAGACAACTACAATGTACTCATGTACATAAAATAAATAAACATACTTTCTTTGAAAAAGCATGTGATATTAAAGTATTCTTTAATGATCCTCTATATTTCAGTAGCGTTTATTATAATATCCCTTTCCGTCTCAGATTTCATTAAGTTGTGTCTGCTCTCTCTTTGGTTAGTTTGACTAAGTTTTTGTCAATTTTGCTAGGATATGGAATTTACTAGGAGAATTGGATCATGTGACTGCAGAAGCTGATAAGGGGTTGGAGCAATGGCTCATCAGTTAAGAATGCTGACTGCTCTTGCAGAGGACCCAGGTTCGACTCCCAGTACCCACATGGCAGCTAACAACCACCTGTAACTTCAGTCCCAAAGGATCTTATGCCCTCTCTGACCTCCACAGGCACCAGGCACACATATGGCAAACAGATATACATGCAGACAAAACATTCATACAAAAAAATTAAAAATAAGTAACAATTTATTGTTTAGTTTTCAAAACAAGGCTTCTCTGTGTAGCCTTGGCCATCCTAGAACTTGCTCTCTACATCAGGCTGGCCTCGAACTCAGAAAGCCCCTGCCTCTGCCTCCCTCGTGCTGGGATTAAAGGCCTGTGCCACCAGTGCCCAGCCATTTTTTAAAAAAGAAACTGATGAAAGCTGAGATACATCTCAACCCATTTGCCAGCTAGAGACACTGAGGTACTCATAATGTGACTTATGCTACATCCAGAGTCCTCAGAGCCAGAGAAGCAGATAGCATAATGTTCACTCTAAGGCAAAACCTGGGAAACTTGGGGATTCTCAATGCAATTCTTAGCGTCCAAGGCTGGTCAGCCTGGAGGTTTGATGATGTTCAAGGCAGCAGAAAAATTCTACCCGAGGAGCCACGGAACAGATCCGCTCACCGGCATTTATTCTTTCTGGGTCTCTGGCCAATTTAATGGGGCTCACCCAAGTTGACAGCAGATACTCCTGTTTTAGGCCCTCCAGCCACATAGTAACGTTCTGTAGAAGGCACGCTCAGATAAGGCCTTATCAGGGGGCCCCTAATCAATTGATAAGTAAAATTTCCTGAGATTGAATGTGTATGGGTTCTGGGTAGAGGTCAGCGTCAGGTCTATCGTAGTCTAAGTCTCTGTTCTTACACTTGCCAAATTTCTGAGACATCCTCCAACATAAGCTGCAGCAAAAGGTCCTACTCAATATTTGATAGCTTCGTGATGTGTAGCGGCACCGAGGAAAAGCAGAGGCGAGCCAAGTCTTAGAAAGCAGGGGCTTCATTTGTTTCTTCTCATAAAGCGCCACCTAGTGGTTCAATACAAGAATCGGGGTCAGAATTAAAGATCTGACTTCTCTGGACTCAGCTAAGGGGACTTAAGTTTTCTTCTTGAACACGTACCCCTTATTTGACCTGTGGGAAAATTGAGACTTTCAGAAAGCTTGCTCCAGATCACCAAGGAACACACTCCCAGAATGAGACCCAGAACTTTGGGCTCTATGTCCACAGTTGTAATTCTGTCCAACTAACCCTTAAGTAGCTTTTGTAGCTTGTATTTCTATGACACGTCCAGCAAGTCCCAACGCCCTATGAGACTGTTGAAAAAAAACTCTTGTATTCATTAAGGGGATCTAGTTTCTCTATGTTATCGTCTAAGGGAGAAAGGTTTCTGGACTGCTGCAAACTGCTTCTGTTCTCCTCATCCTTAGTGATCTGGATAGCTTTATATGGAGTGACTCTTTCCTGCTTCACCAGCCCAATTATGATCTTTGCTTCTTTGCTATTTGCTTTAGAATGCTCTGGGATATGTATGTATGTATGTATGTATGTATGTATGTATGTATGTATTGAGACAGGGTTTCTCTGTGTAGCCCTGGCTGTCCTGGAACTCACTCTGTACACCTGGCTGGCCTCGAACTCAGAAATTCGCCTGCCTCTGCCTCCCAAGTGCTAGGATTAAAGGTGTGTGCCACCACTGCCTGGCATGCAGTGGCATCTTAATGATGACTAATTGCAGTGGCAAACAGACAGCATCGAGCCATTCTGAGATCTGTTAACTACTTTGAATTGGTTAGCTGAAGGAAGGTAGATATTCTCTGTTTTTATATTCCTCTCATTACATAACTGTTAGTGTAAATACCAGCTACTTTGTTTCCTGCTGAGGGTATTCCCTAGTTAAAGCTGTGAGTTCAGCCAGTTGAGCAGATTTACCTCTTGATTATATCCGGAATTACGCAGTCCCACCCTTCCTCACTTCATAAACAAGAACCATCAGTAGCCAGCCTGGTGGTTCACAGCTTTAATCCCTGCACTCAGGAGATAGAGGCAGGTGAGTCTCTACAAACTTGAGACTAGCCTAGTCTACATAGTAGCTGGCTACTATGCAGCTACATAGTAGCTACACACCTTATACCCCAGGCTAACGGGGCCTACATACCAAGACTTAGTGTTAATACTAACAAACAAAAACCATCAATAAACAAATTATTTTGGTATTTTCTTTAAAAAAATAACTTTGTTTATGTATATATGTATGAATGTATTATATGTATGTGTGGCGTATGCTCATATGCATATACAGGTATGCACATATGCATATACAGGTATGCACATTCAGAGGCCAGAAGAAGACAATTCTACAACTCTCCACCTCCTTCCCTGAGACAGGGTCTCTCACTGAACCTACAACTAGGCTGACAGCCAGCCAGCCCCTGTGATCCTCCAGTCTTCACCCCCACAAATGCTGGGGTTACAGGTGTGCATGCAGCCAAATCTGGCTGTTTTACACGGGTACTAGAGATCTGAGTTGGGGTCATCATGCTAATATAACAAGTACTCTTACCAGCTGAGCCACATCTACATCCCCTAATTCTACACTTTCAGTGGATATTTCTGATTGGTCACTTTTAGTAGAAGGGAGTTGAGCTTATATACGGAAGCTCTTGTGAGCTCACAAAGAGATGCTAATGGACTATGATTTGGACATTTTAAAATCTCTTCCAGACACCAGTCAAGAACTCCCTTTCCTTCCTACATCTGACAGTTGAGTTCTTTTAGATTGGCATTCTGGAGGGGTACACCCCAAGTTCAGCTGTAAGAAGCCGGATCAGTGAATCAGTCATTGCACTGATCCCATAATGGCAATAGTGGAGGGATGGTAGTAGAAAATGGCTAGGCAGTTGAGGATAAAAAGGCCACAGAGAAATGTAACCAGTTTCTTTCTTGACTAAAAGCCAGAAATATCCTTGGAACTCTTAGCAGTTTCATCCTTGCCAAAGGCCAGAGATGCCAAAAGTGTTCTCAGAGCTCTGCTATCTGGTTTGGATCCTAAATGATTCTAGAGTCTTTGGGAGAGGTGAACTCTTAAAGTATCAAAGAAGGCTTCTTAAGACAAAGTAGGGAGAGACTTGTTAAGAATGAAAGAGGGATACTTGGGTCCTTCCCTTCAGGTACTAGCTACAGAAACAGGAACATTAAAAGAATGAGTCCCAGAAGTATTTCATTTTAGGGGGAAAGGGAGTACCAAAAGAGAAAGGTATGTGTGCACCTGTGTTTTTGTGTTTCTCTTGTGCAGGTGCCCTCAGAGGCCAGAAATGAGCACTATATCCCCTGGATCTGGAGTTAGAGACAGATGTAAATAACCACGTGAGTAGTGAGATCCAAACTCAGGTTCTCTGAAAGAGCTGTTAATTGCTGAGTCGTCTGTCTGGTTGTCTGGTCTCTTTTAAGAAAGGATCTCACTTAGTCCAGGCTTGGTTAAAATCTGCTGTGTATCCAAGAACGATGCCGAGCTTCTAACCTTCCTGCCTCTACTTGCTGGGTAATGGGATTTACAGCCACATGCCACTACACCCTGCATGGTGCTTAATATTGACAGTCTTTAGAATCATCTCGTAAGAGTTCATGATTTGCTGAAGAATGATACCCCAGACTCAAATAGTATGCAAATGTAAAGAGTATTTCATTCTGCAGAAGTCTAGCATGTTAGGGTCTCCCATTACCAAGATAGAAAGACTCCCTAAGTGAGCTTGAAGACTGATTTAAAGTACATTAGGGGATTCTGGGGAGGGGGTAGGTGATCTCTATCTTTTTTGTTTTATAGTTTTTGTCTAATCAATTTTTTATTATAAAACAATCACAACAGCATTTCAAAATGGAATTATAGCTTCAGACTTTAAGACATTTAACATCAAACATCTATAATCAAGGGGACTGACTCATACCACGGGAAGGACATGGACAGAATGACTGTTTGATTTTAAGCCAATATTCTTTTTTTTTTTTTTTTTTTTTGAGACAGGGTTTTTCTGTGTAGTCCTGGCTGTCCTGGAACTCACTCTGTAGACCAGGCTGGCCTCGAACTCAGAAATCCCCCTGTCTCTGCCTCCCAAGTGCTGGGATTAAAGGCATGCGTCACCACTGCCCAGCTCAAGACAATATTCTTAAAATCAGTAGACATTATAAACTTTGGGTTTTTAAACAAAAAACAAAACAAAAAACAAAAACAAAAACCAATAAAACTAGGGTATATAACTCTGACTGAATCATTCAATAATTTCACTAGTGATATCATACAATTGAATACATATTTTTAAGCAAAGAAATATTGAACATTTACTAATTGAAATACTACATCATTATTTTTTTAAAACTTAAGAAATTATTATATGTAGGTTTTTAAAAACAGTTTAAAAAATCTATTAGGGACATTAAACATGATAGAAGTAGAAAAAAAATCTCTTATGAAGTCCTCTATGAAAGGAAATTGTGACAAGTTCCTGATTAGACAGCAACTGTTCCATCTCCAAGGGAGAATACTCAGTGTAACCGTGGCTTCATAAAACGAGTTGGATAGTGTTCCTTCTGTTTCTATTTTGTTCAATAGTTTGAAGAATATTGGTATTAGGTATTCTTGGAAGGTCTGATAGAATCCTGCACTAAATCCATCTGGTCCTGGGTTTTTTTTTTCTTTGTTTTGTTTGTTTGTTTGTTAGACTTTTAATGACTGCTTCTATTTCTTTAGGGGTTATGGGACTGTTTAGATGGTTTATCTAACCCTGATTTAACTTTGGAACGTTGTATCTGTCTAGAAAATTGTCCATTTCATCCAGATTTCCAGTTTTGCTGAGTATAGGCTTTTGTAGTAGGATCTGGTGATTTTTTGAATTTCCTCAGTTTCTGTTGTTATATCTTCCTTTTCATTTCTGATTTTGTTACTTTGGATACTGTCTCTGTGCCCTCTGATTAGTCTGGCTAAGGGTCTATCTATCTTGTTGATTTTCTCAAAGAACCAGCTCCAGGTTTTGTTGATTCTTTGTATAGTTCTTTTTGTTTTTACTTGGTTGATTTCAGCACTGAGTTTGATGATTTTCTGCTGTCTACTCCTCTTTGCTGCATTAGCTTCTTTCTGTTCTAGAGCTTTCAGTTGTGCTGTTAAGCTGCAAGTTTAAGCTCTCTTCAGTTTCTTTTTGGAGGCACTCAGAGCTATGAGTTTTCCTCTAAGCACTGCTTTCATTGTGTCCCATACGTTTGGGTATGTTGTGCCTTCATTTTCATTAAACTCTAAAAAGTCCTTACTTTCTTTCTTTATTTCTTCCCTGACCAAGTTATCATTGAGTAGGATGTTGTTCAGCTTCCATGTATATGTGGGCTTTCTGTTGTTTTTCTTGTTATTGAAGACCAGCCTTCGTCCATGGTGATCTGATAGGATGCATGGGATTATTTCAATCTTCTTATATCTGTTGAGGCCTGTTTTGTGACCAATTATATGGTCAATTTTGGAGAAGGTACCATGAGGTTCTGAGAACAAGGTATATTCTTTTGTTTCAGGATAAAATGTTCTATCAATATCTGTTAAATCCATTTGGTTCATAACTCCTGCTAGTTTCGCTGTGTCTCTGTTTAGTTTCTGTTTCCATGATCTGTCCATTGATGAGAATGGGATGTTGAAGTCTCCCACTATTATTGTGTGAGGTGCAATGTGTGCTTTGAGCTTCAGTAAAGTTTCTTTTATGAATGTGGGTGCCCTTGCATTTGGAGCATAGATGTTTAGAATTGAGAGTTCTTCTTAGTAGATTTTTCCTTTGATGAGTATGAAGTGTCCTTCCTTATCCTTTTTGATAACTTTTGGTTGAAAGTTGATTTTATTCGGTATTAGAATGGCTACTCCAGCTTGTTTCTTGGGACCATTTGCTTGGAAAATTGTTTTCCAGCCCTTTACTCTGAGGTAATATCTGTCTTTGACACTGAGGTGTGTTTCCTGTGTGCAGCAAAATGCTGGATCCTGTTTATGTATCCAGTCTGTTATTTTATATCTTTTTATTGGGGAATTGAGTCCATTGACGTTAAGAAATATTAAGGAAAAGTGATTGTTACTTCCTATTATTTTTGTTGTTAGAGGTGGAATTATGTTTGTGTGGGTTTGTTGGAAGATTACTTTCTTGCTTTTTCTAGGGTGTAGTTTCCCTCCTTGTGTTGGTGTTTTCCATCTATTATCCTTTGTAGGGCTGGATTTGTGGAAAGATATTGTGTAAATTTGGTTTTGTCATGGAATATCTTGGTTTCTCCATCTATGGTAATTGAGAGTTTTGATGGGTATAGAAACCTGGGTTGGCATTTGTGTTCTCTGAGGGTGTATATAACATCTGCCCAGGATCTTCTAGCTTTCATAGTCTATGTTGAGAAGTATGGTATAATTCTGATATGTTTGCCTTTACATGTTACTTGATCATTTTCCCTTACTGATTTTAATATTCTTTCTTTGTTTAGTGCATTTGGTGTTTTGATTATTATGTAACTGGAGGAATTTCCTTTCTGGTCCAGTCTATTTGGAGTTCTGTAGGCTTCTTGTATGTTCATGGGCATCTCTTTCTTTAGGTTAGGGAAGTTTTCTTCTATAATTTTGTTGAAGACATTTACTGGCCATTTAAGTTGGGAATCTTCACTCTCTTCTGTACCTATTATCCTTAGGTTTGGTCTTCTCATTCTGGATTTCCTGGATGTTTTGGGTTAGGAGCTTTTTGCTTTTTGCATTTTTTTTGACTGTTGTGTCAATGTTTTCTATGGTATCTTCTGCACCTGAGATTCTCTCTTCCATCTCTTGTATTCTGTTGGTGATGCTTGCATCTATGACTCCTGATCTCTTTCCTAGGTTTTCTATCTCCAGGGTTGTCTCCCTTTGAGATTTCTTTATTGTTTCTATTTCCATTTTTAGATCCTGAATGGTTTTGTTCATTTCCTTCACCTGTTTGATTCTGTTTTCCTGTAATTCTTTAAGGGATTTTTGTGTTTCCTCTTTAAGGACTTCTAGCTGTTTACCTGTGTGCTCTTGTATTTCTTTAAGGGAGTTATTTATGTCCTTCTTGAAGTCCTCTATCATCATCATGAGATGTGATTTTAAATCAGAGTCTTGCTTTTCTGGTGTGTGGGGGTATCCAGGGCTCACTGTGGTGGGAGACTGGGTTCTGATGATGTTAAGTAGCCTTCGTTTCTATTGCTTATGTTTTTGCCCTTGCCTCTCGCCATCTGCTTATCTGTGGTGTTAGTTGGTCTTGCTGTCTCTGACTGGGGCTTGTCCCTCCTGCAAACCTGTGTGCCAGTACTTCTGGGAGACCAGTTCTCTCTGGGAGGAATTTGGGTATGGAGAGCTGTGGCACAGGATCAACTCTGGGTGCAGCCGGAAACTGGAAAGATAGGGTCCCAGCGGTAATCTCTATCTAAATCTTGCCTCTATCTTTAAGGACAATTTAGAACCATTGTTGGGGCCTTGGTGGGGGGTAGTGGGAGCTGGAAACTGCTGCTGACCCATTGTCCTTGCCTCAGGCCAGGTTGCTGGGCAGCTTCTGATAGCAGAACAATTTCTGACTAGCTGCCTGAAGCCTAGGTTTTTTTCCCTAGTAACTGATTTGCCTGGGCCTGTCTGAACTTGCCCAGTTCTTAGGCAGTCTCTTGAACTGCTGATTCGAAGCCTGTAGTGGAATCAGTCTAGTCTTCTCAATCTAAGAGAAGAGATTCTGGGTGTGTCTATGAGGGAATATCTAGATTAGGTTAATTAAAGCGGGAAGACACACCCTAATTGCCTGATTGAATAGAAAGGAAAAGGGGTGAGTCCTAGTAGTCATCACTGCTTCTTCACTCAAACCCTTGCCACCTTAGAGCACCCCAAATTATAAGCTAAAATAAGTCCCCTTTTCTTAAATCACTTTATCTTTTGAATTTTCAAATTAAAATATAATTATGTCATTTTCTTCCTTCCAATCTCTTCAATTCTCTACCTGCATGCTCTCTCTCTCAAATTCATGGCCTCTTTTCCTTTCTACTGTTACACAAATATAAACACGTAAATACAACCTATTTCATCTATTTAGTGGTACTTGTGCATATGAGTTAAAGGCTGACCACTTGGTATAGGATAACCAATTGGGGATTCATCCCTGGGGAAGATTAATTCTCCCTACCTCAGCAGCCATTGGATGCTTGCAGTTCTGAGAGACCAAATCTTTTAAGTTCAGACTCCATTTTAGAGAACTTGAACTCAGGTAAATTAATAGGTCAGTACTTAACAGTTTGCAAGTTGCTGTCCCCCTCCCCGACAAAACCCAAGCCTAGCTCTAACCCCAAGAAGACCTGCAACTCCAGATAAATCTCCCCCAACAAATCCATAGTTTCCAGGTTAATCCACAAGCCCGGCCCCTGCCTAACACCCACCAATGCAGAGGGAAGCAGAAGTTGAGTTTATGGTTTGACTCCCAGGACCAGCCAATTATGTTAAAGGTCATAATAGCTCTCCAATTAGATGCTTGCCAGGCTAGAAACACTCATCCCCACCTCCCACCTCCCACCTCTCACCTCCCACCTCCCACCTCCCACCTCCCTGCTTGCTGCTTTCTATAAAAACTTAACCCATAGATGTTTAGGGCTCCACTCCACCAAAGCCGTGGGCTGAGGGGCCTGAACTAGCTCAAATAAAGGCCCTGGATGTGATTGCATCCGGATTGGCTCCTGTCTGGTCTTTTGGGGTTCACTAACACTTCTCTGGCACTACAGGTTTTTGTCTAGGAGTGGGTTTCCATGGGATTTTTCCCTTCCAAGTTAGCCTGACTGCTGGACTCTTTCAGGCAGCCATATTGTTAACATTGATGAGGTTTGCCTGTCATTTCTGTGAAACATAATTTCACATTTTTGCTCAAGATTGCTTGGATTATCTGTGCCTTTTGTTGTTCTAATATGGACAGTAGGATAGCTTTTTATGTTGTGAAGATTTTGTTTGGGATTGCATTGGATACGCAAGGACTTTTGGTATTATGGCCATTTTCACAATGTCACCCCTACCAATCTATGAGCATGGGATGTCTTTCTGTTTTCTAGTGTCTTTATCCATCTCTAGCTTCAGAGATTTAAAGTTTTCAGTGGGGTCCTTTACTTCCTAGGTTAGGTTTACACCTAGATATTTTATTTTTGGAAGGTTATTGTGAATGGAAGTCTTTCCTTGATCTCACTCTGTATGTATATGTTGGTGGTATATAGAAAAGCTACTAATAGTTGCAAGTTGATTTTGTATCCTGCCACATTGCTGAAATGTTTGATCATTTCTAGAAGTTTCCTAGTAGTTTTTGAGATCTCTCATGTATAATATAGTATCATTTGCAAATAGGAATAGTCTGACTTCTTCTTTTCCTGTTCATAGCCCTTTAATTTCCTTCTGCTGCCTTATTGCTCCACTTTAGACAATACATTGAAAAGGAGTGGGAGTAGTAGACAGCCCCGTCTCCTGGAGATTTCAATGGGATTGCTTCAAGCTTTTCACCATTTTAAATGATGTTGCTTGCAGTTTCTGATAACTAGCTCTTGGGTTGAGATGCATCACCTTTAGCCATACATTATCTAGGACTTTTATCAAGATGGTATGTTGGATTTTATCAAAGTTTTTTCTGCATTTATTGAGATTATCATGTGTTTTTTCTTTAAACCCATTTATATGGTTTATTGCATGTGATGGTTTATGTACATTGAACTATACCTGTGTCTCTGGGATAAATTAAAGCCAACTTGGCCATGATGCATGATCTTTATGATGTATGTCTGTATTTGTGTTTGTAAGTATTTTATTGCTGATCTTTAATCTATGTTTATTGGGAATATTAGTCTATAGATTCCTATTGCTGTTGTTGTTTCTTTACCTGTTTGGGGTATTAGTAAGAGGAATCTAGATGAACAAAACTGATAAAAATTAATATATATGTATATATATATATTAATGTACATTTATGTGTAAATACACATATGGATTCACTAGAGTGGTTTACATGCTGTGGTCCAGCTAATCCAACAATGGCCATCTCTATCTCCTGAATGAAAGACCAAGAATCCAATAGTTGTTCAGTCCATAAGGCTGATGTCTCAGCTGGTCTTCAGGCCACATTGGAATCCTGAAGAAGTAGCTTCTAGCACCAGTGAAGGAGTGTCTCAGCAGCAAGATAGATGAACTTGCCACAGAGAATGAAGGCAAACAGGCAAAAAGCAAAATTTCCTTCTTCCATGTACATTTATATGGGCTGCCACAAGAAGGATGAGTCTTCCCCAATGAATATCCAATCAAGAAAAATCCCTTGATCATAGGATCAGAGGTGAGGAAGACACAACATCTGTCCCAACACCAGGAGTAACTGGGACCAACGGGACCCAGGCACACAGGAACTCCGCCTGACCAGTGGCTCAGGTACCTTCCGGTCTGTCTGGGCCAGTGCCCTGAGCAGACGTTGGGTGCAAATTCCACAGCCAGTTCCACAACAACCAGGTGCTTTTACACGGCCAGGATCACAGGATCACAGGATCTCAGGAGCTTGGTCACACAAGGATCTCAGGGTCCCAGAGGCAGTTTGACTCCCAGGAGTTCAGACACACCCAGAATCTCAGGATCACAGGATCACAGGATCCCAGAATCACAGGATCACGGAGACAGCTTGACTCTGAGGAGTTCTGACACAACCAGGATCACAGGAAGGACAGGCTCCAGTTAGATATAGCGAGGGCAGGTAGCACTAGAGATAACCAGATGGTGGGAGGCAAGTGTAAGAACGTAAGCAACAGAAACCAAGGTTACTTGACATCATCAGAACCCAATTCTTCCACCATAGCAAGTCTTGAATATACCTTCACAGTGGAAAAGCAAGATTTGGATCTAAAATCATTTCTCATGATGATGATAGAGGACTTTAAGAAGGACATAAATAACTCCCTTAAAGAAATACAGGAGAACACAGGTAAACAGCTAGAAGCCTTTAAAGAGGAAACACAAAAATCCCTTAAAGAATTACAGGAAAACAGAATCAAACAGGTGAAGGAAATGAACAAAACCATCCAGGATCTAAAAAATGGAAGTAGAAATAATAAAGAAATTTCAAAGGGAGACAACCCTGGAGATAGAAAACCTAGGAAAGAGAGCAGGAGTCATAGATGCAAGCATCACCAACATAATACAAGAGATAGAAGAGAGAATCTCAGGTGCTGAAGATAACTTAGAAGACATTGACACAACAGTCAAAGAAAATGCAAAAAGCAATAAGCTCCTAACCCAAAACATCCAGGAAATCCAGGACACAATGAGAAGAACAAACCTAAGGATAATAGGTACAGAAGAAGTGAAGATTCCCAGCTTAAATGGCCAGTAAATATCTTCAACAAAATTAATAGAAGAAAACTTCCCTAACCTAAAGAAAGAGATGCTCATGAACACACAAGAAACCTACAGAACTCCAAATAGACTGGACCAGAAAAGAAATTCCTCCAGTCATGTAATAATCAAAACACCAAATGCACTAAACAAAGAAAGAATATTAAAAGCAGTAAGGAAAAAAGGTCAAGTAATATACAAAGGCAGACATATCAGAATCACACCATACTTTTCAACAGAGACTATGAAAACTAGAAGATCCTGGGCAGATGTCATACAGACCCTAAGATAACACAAATGCCAGCCAAGGCTGCTATACCCATCAAAACTCTCAATTACCATAGATGCAGAAACCAAGATATCCCATGACAAAACCAAATTTACACAATATCTTTCTACAAATCCAGCCCTACAAAGGATAATAGATGGAAAACACCAATGCAAAGAGAGAAAACACCCTAGAAAAAGCAAGAAAGTAATCTTCCAACAAACCCACACAAACATAATTCCACTTCTAACAACAAAAATAACAGGAGGTAACAATCACTTTTCCTTAATATCTCTTAATATGAAAATTAATATTACCAACATATCCTAATTGATTGAAATTTAAAAATATTAGGAATTAGAAATTTGTTGGCTGTCACCCAGAAGTATCTCTAATTTGGTAATTGGAGAGATATATCCAATATTGTACAATCCATATATACTTTCTGCTGGTTTGTACGTGACAGGGTCTTGCTGTTTATCACATAATGGTCTTAAAATCATGCTTCTCCTATCTCAGCCTCTCTATTAGTAGGATTGTTTATTTGATGTTTTTACACTATACTATGATTTTCAGAACAGCTTACATGTTTCAAAATTATTTATACAGCCAAAAGAAATGTAGACAATTAATTTGGGAGGTGGCTTGTAAGAGAACAACAAAGAATGAGACTGAATGTTTTGTTTGATAGTTATAATTATTTTATCAATTTTGAAGAAGATGGTCTTATAAATTACTATCTTTCTAAGATGAATGCTTTTCAAATTCATCACAGCCAATGAACCATAATCTTACCCTCACCTAATGTCTGTGCCACCCTCCAAGCAGAATCATTGTTCATTGAAACAGTTGATGAATGACTTCATGGATAGACCAATAAACACACCATTTCTTAAATGAATGTAACCTGTTCCCTGTGGGCTGAGAATGATGACAATCACTCAAGTCAAATAGTTTTGATTGTAGCAGGAAATCTGTATCCAAATAATTGTGCCTACAATTCATTCCTTGGCGCAGCAGAACTGTGAACTCTTAGCTTAGCTACTATGGAGGTAAAATCCTTTGGTGATGTCAGGGACATTGAAGTACAGCCTTACTACAGTGAACTCCAAGTCAAAAAATTGTTCTTATTTTGAGTTTGTACCACAGTAAGAGCCAAGATTTCAAGCTCTACTAAAAACAAAACAAAACAAACAAGCAAGCAAACAAAAAGGCTTTATCTTTTTATGTTCATTTAATAACGTGTCCATAATTTTATGATTGGTATAAAAATAGATATTGTGTTGAATATAATAAAAATTAAAATTAAAATTAAAAAAAAGAAAAATCCCTCATAGGTGTGCCCAGCTGTTTGGGTTTTAGTTGATTCCAAATGTAGTCAAGTTGGAAGGCTTTTTATTACTATTTCAATCTCTTAATTTGTTATGAGTCTGTTAGTTCAATTTTGGTGGTTTAGCTGAACATAGAAATTCATTCATTTCTTCTGTTTTACAACTTAATGGAGTGAAAGTTTTTAAACTATTCCCTTATAATATTTTCAATTTTGTCGGTGTCTGTTGTAATGTTTCCGTATTCATTTCTGATTCTGTTAACTGGAGTTCTCTTTTTCTTTCTTTAGATTAGATGGACCAGTGGTCTGTCGATTTTGTTTATCTTCTCAAAGAACCATTTCCTAGAGGCTCTGATTCTTTGTATTGTTTTTTGGGTTTTGTTTCTATGTCACTAATTTCTCCTCTGGTTTTTATTTTTTCTTGCCATCTGCTGAGTTTATGTTTTGTTTGTTCCTGTTTTCCACAATTTTAAGATGCATCATTTAATCTTTTCTTTATGTTCCTTCTACTTTTTTTAATGTGGCACTTGGAGTAATAAATTTCCCTCAAAGGAGTGCTTTTAATACATGACAAAAGTTTTGTTTTATCCCTAGTAGGGTTCTGGAGGTAGACAGGAACACTTCTCAGGCCATCTTATAAAAGAAAAACACACACACGCACGCACACAATAAGCTCAACACAGCATGGCCAAGTGGTTGGCCCTGACTCAAACTATTTTGTCCAACTGGATAGAACAGTTCTAACTGAATTTTATGCTAATTGGTCCTAAGTGGAGTTTATGGTCATGGGATTTCTTAAGATTAACAAACTCAGAACATAGAGAACATAACAGGGTATGTGGTCACCCAAACACTTCATCTTCCTCAAAACTGAGTGTGCGGCCACCTTGTAAAAGGAGAGAATACAAGAGAGAGGGATGCCTGAATCTTAGGTTCGTGTGTAAACTAGCATCCATATCTGTAGAACTGATAAGACTGGTAGATTGTTTCATTTTCACAGACCTTTTGGGTTATACTTTAAGTGACAGATAAGAACGCAGGTTAGGTCTACCCTCATGGAGAAATTCGAGGAGTACATGCACAAAGGGTAAGGAGTCTGCGTCCAGGGTTGGAGAAGGGAGAGTACTGGGAACTGTGCCTTAGAGCTGCCTCAGCGCGATTTGGAAATCTCTGATGTAAAGCTGAGACTGACTCCACTTCCCCACTTATTCTGTAGACCTGTGCCAGTGCTCTGAACTGAGGACCCATTCCAGTACAGAGCAGTATAGAAGAAGTACGGATTCCCTGCTTTCCTCACTCTCTTCTAAAGGTCACCACGGCCTTTATTTGTCTCTCCTTCGAGCCTCGTCAGCCATCACAGGTCAGTGCCTCTACTGTGTTGTTGGGCGTTGCCACCTCAAGGAGCGTAGTCAGTAGCATGGTGTTATTCCTGAAGGCGGAACTTTAAAAATAAAGGACTTTCATCTAAGGTCAACAACAACAACAACAAAGAGTTGTCTTGGTCACGGTGTCAGTTCACAGCAGTAAAACCCTAACTAAGACATCCTCTAACCTTCCACTCGCATTTATCTATCTGCATTTCTTAATCTCAAAACATTGGTTTAGACCTTCAAACATTTTCTTAGATCCTCAGGCTTTATATAAACTTTATATTTTCTATATCCAATTATTTATTATGAGACATAGGCGGTTGATTATTGAGAACAGTTGTTTAAATAAAGGATTAAGAAAAAGTTACATATAATTTATATAAGTTTATAATTTACCATGAAGCCTGTGACAAACCTTTGGTAAAAGGCAAACCTTTTTACCCTTTTTAACAAGAGGCCTAGTAGTTTTAACTAACTAATGAATTGACTAATGAACTAACACAGCGATGGATTACTTTGGGGTAAGGAGCTAGTTGACTGTTGTTCTACATCTGTCAAGCTACAGTTAGCTTAGCTGTCAGTATGATCAGAGACCTCATTAAAGAAGCATTGTTTTAAATCCTATCTTTTATAAGTCTGATTTTTAGGACAGGAATTATATAAAAATATTATCCCGATTTAAAAGCATCTTTAGAGATCCGTTTCCTTTGTCAGCTTATACCATGTGCTGTTGCCCAGAATGGTTCCAACCCTGAGGAACTTGTTTTAAGTCAACAAATGTTACAAAATTTTAACTATACCCAATAACTTATAAGCCAATTATTTATAACCAAGTCATGCAGAACGTAGAATACTTACACATTTAAGACCAGTCAGAAATCAAGATGATGTGGCCACATACATTTATACATTTAAAATAGACAAAATTTTCCTTTCTTCTTCTACCTGAAATTTCAAGGGAGGAGCACTTTGCTCCCTGCCGGATCCAATTCTCGTGGACACAGAGGTTTTGGAGTAGAACTAGCCAGTGGCTTCCTTACTAGAGACGCTGAGAAGCTGCTGGTGCCCTGTAAGAGTAGCTTGTACATCTCAAGCAGCTCCCAGCCTGCTGTCGGCTTGGTCCAGGCAGGAGACAGGACCTTTTTTACCAGCGCTAGACTCCTAGCTGCAGGTGCGGAACTGCAAGAGCTGCATCGGTTTATCGGTTTTTGAGGTCCCAACCCAGCCACTTTTTTTCTAAAAATCCTTGAAATGAGTTAAAGCTAAGTCGAGGGTGAATGGCGAGCGAGCAGATGGAGTTTTAACCATTTTCCCTCTGAATATGAAACGCAAAGCAACAATCAAGAAATTAAACGGAACTTACAAACATAAACTGGCAGACAAAGGGCGGACCAGTCCTCCGAGGACAACCAGTAGAGGTGGGGAGGAGAGGTAAGGATCCAGATGTCCCTCCAAAGGGACCCAAGTAACACATAGTGAAGGAGTTAAAGGTTTGATAGAGAAGAAAGGTGCTCCCCCCCAAAAAAATGAAAGTGGAAGTCAAACAGAATCAAGGTTTAAAGAGACAGCACTGAGCCCCGGTCAGACGAGAACCCTGACCACATCCAAGTCCGAAGAGGTGGCTTGCCCTCCATTCCTCCTAGACAAGAGAAGAAGCAGGGCGTCTCCAGTCTCCCGACTCCAGACCACTGTAGCATCCAGCTGCTCTCACCCGAGTCACCAAACGGTACCAGAAACAAGACCAAACCAAGAAAAACCAAAAGAAGAAACTTACTTCCTGGTGGAGGAGTCAGCGTGTTGGCGTTCAGTATTAGTAATTGCGGGATGGTCGAGGGCAGGGGGCACGCCTGGCCAATTCGCTAAATGTTGGGGTTCAGGAATCACCCACCATACAACCCACTCAGAAACCGATCTCAGGTAAGCAGGACTGGTTTTTTGAACGCACAAGACTGATTGATCAGGGCCGTAGCTCAGACTCCGGAGTTAAAAGCCATGATCTAGAACATTTCTCAGAGCCAGTTTATAAAGGAAAAAAACCACAATGAGCACATACATAGTGGGGCAGGTGGTCGGCCCTGACTCAAGCTATTTGGGCTAGTTGACAGTCCTGGAACTTGCTCTGTAGATCAAGCGGGCTTCGAACTCAGAAATCTGCCTGTCTCTGCCTCCCAAGTGCTGGGACTAAAAGTGTGTGCCACCACGGTCTGGCTGAACACAAATTTTTAAGACTTTTTTTTTAATCATAGAAAGGTTTTCTTTTTCCTTTAACTGTAGTAGACAGTTTTGCTGAGTACAATTAGTCTAGTCTAGGTTGGTCGGTGCAGCCTTTTACAACTTTGAGTGCATTGTCCCACGCTCTTTTGGCTTTTAGTGGTTCCAGCGAGGAATCAGCCGCTTTCCTTTACAAGTGACTTGCGTGGTTTTGTTTATTTGTTTGCTTGTTTTCTATTGCAGCTTTCGGTATTCTTTCTTTGTTCTGTATATTTAGTATATTAACTATGAGATACTATGATGATTTTCTTTTCTAGTCTTGTCTGGTGTTCTGCGGGCTTCTTGTAACTGTGTGGGTGTGTCCTTCCTTAGTTCTGGGAAGTTTTCATCTATGATCTTGTTGGAGATCTGGACTATGCAATTGACTTGGGATTCTTCTCCTTCATCTGTTCCTGTATTTGGAAGGTTTGGTCTTTTCATGGGGCCCATACTTCCTGTATGTTCCTTTCCTGTATTTTAAACTTTTTTCATATTCTTTACTTATTTGGTCTAGGCCTTCTACTTTCTCTTTGATACTCTGTCTTCTGCTTGATTCGTTGCAATCATGAGGCTTTCCCTTGAGTTTTTAGTTGAGTTATTATGTTTTTCAATTCCATGCTCATTTCCACTTGAGTCACACCCAATGTTTCTGTTTGTTGAATTCCATTTTCAAATCCTAGATTGTCACTGTCATTCCCATCAGTCTGACACTTGTGTTTTCCCGGGGTTCACTCAGCACCAACTCTTCTTAAGGTCTTTGACCTGTTATTTTGTAATGTCTTTAAACTCCTTGGATTCTCTGATGAAGTTTATGATTGCCATTTTAAATTCTGTGCCCTACAGCTCATCTAGTTAATTCTCATTGGAGAACATTTCCATAAAACTAGTAGATTGTGGTAGATCTTTCAAAAATTTCAAATGTATTTATTTTTATTTTATGGTCATTGGTGTTTTGCCTGCATGTATGTTTGAATAAGGGTGTCAGATCCCCTGAAACTGGTGTTACAGTTGGAGCAGCCACGCGGGTGCTGGGAATTAAACTTGGGTCCTCTGGTAGAGAAGCCAGAGCTCTTAACTACAGAACCATCTATCTCTCCAGCCCCAATCTTTCATATTTTTGAAGCGAGACCTGGGTATGTGGACTTCTTCAATTCTGTGTCTAATATGACGGCTCCACTCCTCAGCTCCTGAGATGAGAGTGTCCCACATGCTGACAATGGGGACACTAGAAGGCCATCAGGACTCCTGTGCCCCACTCCTTGACACCACTTCCCACCATCCACTCATGGAATTAATAAAATGAGGAGGCCCGAATTCAGCTCCCCTAGCCAGGGCATCTGCAGCTATCTGATCTCAGGTTGATCCCTCCCACCAAAAGAAAAAAAAAAACCAATACACCTCATCTTTAAAAACCTCCCCCCTCATAGAGCAGTCCCAACTGGAAAACTGTATGTAAAACTCAATAAGCTCCCTTCCCTTCCAGACCAGTCAGATGGGACTGACCCCAAGGACTAACCCAGAACAGTCAAGGACTGACTCCTCTCCATCCTTCCTGAAAGATAACCAGGATCCGGTTGATGCTGGGACCTGCCCTGACTTGGTTTCCCTCTCAGATGCCCTTGAGGAGTCATGGCTCCAGGGAACTTTTATCCAGTAGGCTTCTAACCAAATCCAGTTTTTCTCTATCTGCCCCCACGATGTTCTGCAAACTCTGTAACTATTTTATCACTTTTCTTCTGTTTACGGGTTTACTATGTACAATGCCTCACACATCACTAGGGATGGGAAGAGAAGCTCCTTCTGTCCCTCTTTTACCTGATTATTGTTTACAACATTAGGGGTCATTTGGTGCCATCCCTTCTTCAGAACCTCCTCTCAATTATAAAATTCTTCTTCCTTTACTCTCAGTCTTAACTCTGAGTTCTATGCCCCCCCCAAAAAAAACATGGTCCAAATCTTTTTTTAAAAAAAGCATGGGCCACCACTGTCTGGCTACTCTTATTAAGAACTGGCACACACCATTAATCTCAGCACTTGGGAGGCAGAGGCAGGCAGATCTCCGTGAATTCAAAGCCAGCATGGTCTACAGAGCAAGTTCCAGGGCAGCCAGAACAACACAAAGAAAAGAAGGAGGAGGAGAAGGAGGAGAAGAAGGAGGAGGAGGAGAAGGAGGAGGAAGAGGAGGAGGAGGAGGAAGAGGAGGAGGAGGAGGAGGAGGAGGAGGAGGAGGAGGAGACAATGGCCTGCATTCAGAAAGGCCAGCTTAATATCTTTGAGATAAGGTCTTGGCAACTACAGAGAATCTCATTGTACTGGTCTCTGAATCCTGTCATGACTCCTCAGTAGAAACAAGCAATATTGTAGCTATGAGCCGTAGGGTCCCAGGGACAGCTGTTGGTTATTGGGGTCGGGGAGTTGCCATGCAAACCATGCATACACCAATCTCAGATAAGCAAGAATAGTTTACTGAATGTACACAATAAATAATACTGGATTTCCAGGACTGAAAAAACAAAAAGATTCAGGAGCCTAATTACAGTACTAGTCTACTCTCAGAGTAAACTTTTTATAGAAAAAAAAGCCGGTTCAAAAGTTTGAAGGCAAGCAGTGAAGTGGTATAGCATTTTTGGCTAACTAGAGAAAGTATTGGCCGGGCGGTGGTGGCGCACACCTTTAATCCCAGCACTTGGGAGGCAGAGGCAGGAGGATTTCTGAGTTCGAGGCCAGCCTGGTCTACAAAGTGAGTTCCAGGACAGCCAGGGCTACACAGAGAAACCCTGTCTCGAAAAACCAAAAAAAAAAAAAAAAAAAGAAAGTATTATCAGCCAACCTTTAAGCTGATTGGTCCTGAGTGAGGTGAGAAGGGTGGTGGACAGGTGGTGAAGAGGGGACTTTCAGAATATTGAGATAACAGGGTACAAGTGATTCAACCTGTGGTGGTTTGAATATGTTTGGCCCAGGGCGTGGCACTAGTGGAGGTGTGGCCTTGTTGGAGGAAGTGCATCATTGTGGGCTTTAAGACCCACCTTCTAGCTGCCTGGAAGCCAGTTGTCTCCTCCAGATTAAGAGGTAGAACTCTCAGCTCCTCCTGCACCATACCTGCCTGGATGCTGCCATGCTTCCTGCCTTGATGATAATGGACTGAGCCTCTGAACCTGTGAGCCAGTCCCAATTAAATGTTGTCCTTATAAGAGTTGCCTTGGTCATGGTGTCTGTTCACAGCAGTAAAACCCTAACTAAGACACAATCATAACTTTTGGCTTATTAGTAACATTCTTCAGTGTCAGTTAAAGTAATAACTATGAACTTTATTTCACTTTGTGAGTAACATGGAGTCTAAGTATAAAATGACTACAGTTATGTTAAAAGGAACAAGCTTCAACATTGATGTTTATGAAGACCTACCCTGGCCCTTCCTGTAGGACTGATATTGTGCCCTTTCTGCCTCCTTGGGTTCTTGGTTGGGGGCCCTTACCTCCACAGATTACATCAAATTCAGTAGCCAGACCCCCCTAGACATCCAGAACACAGACCAGAAAAAAGGAAGAAATACTATGAATAATTGAGCTTAAAGGTCTTACAAACTCTGGAAAGCAAAAGTTTGACCTCAGATGGCTAGCTAATGGCAAGGACCTCCTTCCAAAGGACACCCTCTGCCTGGGATAAAAACTGTAGACATTTCTGTCCTCATCCAGTTTGGATCAACATGAAGTCTTTTTTTATTTTATTTTATTTTATTTTATTTTATTTTATTTTATGTATGTGAGTGCACTGTCACTGTAGCTGTCTTCAGACACCAGAAGAGGTCATCGGATCCCTTTATAGATGGTTGTAAGTCACCATGTGGTTGCTGGGAATTGAACTCAGAACCTCTGGAAGAGCAGCCCATGTTCCTAACCGCTGACCCATCTCTCCAACCCCCATATGAAGTCTTGATTCCTCTCTCTGATGATAAAATTCCTCCTTAGAAAAACCAAGCCTGCCGGGCGGTGGTGGCGCACACCTTTAATCCCAGCGCTTGGGAGGCAGAGGCAGGCGGATTTCTGAGTTCGAGGCTAGTCTGGTCTAGAGAGTGAGTTCCAGGATAGCCAGGGCTACACAGAGAAACCCTGCCTCGAAAAACCAAAAAAAAAAAAAAAAAAAAAACAAGCCAGCAAATCCTAAGCTACCCCTTGGATTCCAATGCTCCCCTCCTTAAAATGCTTGTCCTCATAAACATAAGCCACAAAATACTCTCTAAATTTCTGCCTGACCTAGGAAAAGACTGTTGGATCTGCCTGAGAACAAGACGAGTTACATACTTGGGCACAGGCTTAACTATGATCCATTTAACCCAGAGTTCCACATCCAAGCCCTGCTGCTAGGCCTGGTCTGTACAAATGTGGGTACAGCCAATTGTGTGCACCCCACCTCAACTGTACCAGGTAAACTTCCCACTCCGTAGTGGATAATGGCACCCATTTCATATGTCCAAATTGTGCCTCCTCTTGGTAACATATCAGTTATGCACCAAGTTGTATATTTAGTTTCAGGTCTTATAATCATCCCTAGGGCTAATAAACCACCAGTCTTCTGTCTGAACCAAAAGGATGCAACCCTGTTGGGAATAATAGGGCCATTGGAAAGGTTGTTGGACTCCGTCAAGTACAACATAGCCAACTTGCTCAACAAAGCAAGGTTGATATGACACTGGTACGGGATAGCATTGAAAAACTCCAGACCCAGGTGAACTCCCTGGCAACCATGGTATTACAAAATAGTTAGGGATTAAATCTCATTGTGGCAGAGGGGGGCGGAATCTGTGCTGTGTTGGGGGCGGAATGTTCTTTCTACACCAATTTATCAGGTGTCTAAGAACAGCAGACAGCTTTAAAAAAAAAAATCACAAGCCAGATACTCCCCATCAGACTGGACAGACTTCTGGAGCACTTAGGGAACATGAATAACCCTTTTTATTGAACCCTTTATCATGATAGCTCTAATCTTCAATCCCTGCATTTTGAAATTCCCCTCTAAGCTGTTGTAACAAAGAGTACAAGCCATTACTGCCTCAAAGAATCACTCAAGTCTTCCTGAGGACTAGAAACTGGTTACTCAGAGTATGTAGTTACTTACTCCTTCATCAAGGTTTTATCAGGGACTGTTTTATTTAAGACAGGGTTTCTCTGTGTAGCTCTGAATTTCCTGAAACTCTCTCTGTAGACCAGGCTGAACTCAATTTCATGGTAATCCACCTGCCTTTGCATGTGCCACCAATGCCAGCCTTTTTGAATGGGAACTAAGCTTTCAACTTCATAAGTAACATTTTTTTTAAAAAGTGGTTTTTGCCAAACCAAAGTTTCTCTGTGTAGCCCTGGCTATCATGGAACTTACTCTGCAGACCAGGCTGGCCTCGAACTTAGTGCTGGGATTAGCCTGCTCCAGCACCTCCTGACTATGAGGGGCTCTTATGACAAAGATCTGTACTTGTTGACTAAATGGGTTTTCAGTTACAATTTAGTTATTTTGTAAGGAAAGAAAGATCATTAAATGTTTTATAAGGACCAGTCATCTTTATTACTTTATCTTATTTTTAACTATTTGGAGAACGGAATCCAACGTTTGAACTACAAGTCCCAGAGAACAACTCGCTACTTCTTTCTAAACTATAGGCGGGAGTTGGAATTGCAGTTATTTGGCTGAATGTTAAAATGTAACTTTAGCGGGTTTTCATTCTTCGCAAGAACTAAAATGTTTCTCAAGGCAATCCCGAACTCAGAGCCAAGCGGGTAACATGGCTCCTACTGGAGACAGACCAAATTGCGCCGAGGCCGACATTTAACTAAAGCCGAACTTCCCGCGTCCTCTCAATTCTCCCGGCGGTCTCTTTCCCGACGGTGCCATGGCGTCATATTCCCATAGCTTATTCTGATTGGCCGACAGAAGGGTGACGGCGCCTGCGCATTGCATTTCTCTGAGGGCCGTGGGCAGACGCCATTTTGGCCCCAGAGGTGCTTCTGGGAAGTTGGGCGCGATTCTTCACTTCGCCGGCCGGTGAGGTACGGCCCCGTTTAGTAGCTGAGGTTTCCCGGTCGAAGCGTCGGCGGCCGCCGCTGCCGACTTGCCCGGAGTCTCAGGCGGGGCAGAAGCGCGCCGCTGCGGAGAGAGGTCAGTCCGCCAGGAAGGACGTGACGGGGGCGGCGCGTGGCGCGGACACTCCCCGCCGAGAGCCCGCCTGCCATGGACTCGGAGTACTACAGCGGTGACCAGTCAGGTGGGTCGGGACGGGGACGACCGCGCGGCGGCTCGGTCTCGCGCTCCAGCCCGGAGAGGAGATCTCCGTCAGGGCCTAGCACCCGAAAGCCCGCTGTCAGCATCCATGCCCGGTTGGAAAGCCCCTCCCTGCCGCCTCAGGTGTACCGGCGAGGAGGGGCGGGACGGGAGCCTGGCGTGGGCATCGCTTCCGGTCCAAGAAGGCTCTTTGCTCAAGTTCTCCCTTCTACCAACCAGGGAATAGAACCGTCTTTTAAAGGGAATGGTCAGCAGTTGAGTCTTTCTCCTTGGATGAGGGACAGGAATCACCTCTTAGACCCTTCTTTACCAGTGAGGTCTAGTTTACTCTCTCCCCTAATCCTGGCTTCCCGGGAAGAAAGGGCGGGGTCTTTTAAGTTTACATACACATTGTATGTAAAGCAAGGAATGAGTTCCCCCCCCCCCCCCCCCGGTACTTTGGAGTGACTTTCGTGCTTTCAGCACTAAATCGGGTCCATTATGCTAGGCACACTAGACGAAATGCCTAGCATGATTTTGCCTGCTGGCAAAAAACAGCAGTGTGCCGGTTACTTTTGGAATTTTATCAAAAGTACTGGACTAGATAGTTTAGCATTAAGCGGTTTTGACAGCAGTGATAACGGACTCTGTTAGCCTGAACCTCAACTGCTGTTTTGCCTAAATACCAAAAAAAAATGCTTTTTTCAGTTCATTGGCATTTTAAAATTAAGTTGAAAAATAATTCCGTGTGAATGGTGGATAGGCAATGTTACACGAAAAAAAAAATCTAGGTAGCAAAAAGATAACAATTCCCTAACACACACACACACACATCCTTCTTTTAGCTGTTTGGGTGGGTGGTTGGTTGGTTTGGTTCTTTTTTTTTTTTTTTTTGAGACAGTCTTACTTTGTAACCCTGGCTGGCTTCAAATTCACTTTGTAGACCAGGCTGGCCTGGGATCCACAGAGATCAGAGACCAGCTTGCCTCAGCCACCCCAATGCTAGGATTAAAGGTGCATGCCTAGCTGCTATTCTGATTTTAATTTTTTTGTGTTTGTATTCTTAACTTAGGCCTTCTCTAGTTATGTATTTTTTTTTAATTTTTATTTTGGCCATCCGGTGTTTTCCCATTATTCCAAAATATCCTGTTATTCCAGAATTATCTGTCCTCATCTCTCCAGCCATTCAACTGTTTGAAAAAACAATTGATAAGGCTTTCCAAAACTATATTTTTTATTGTTACTCCATAAACTTTACTTTGCTTTTTGTTTTGAGACAGGGTTTCTCTGTATAACAGCCTGGCTGTCCTGGAACTCACTCTGTAGACCAGGCTGGCCTCGAACTCACAGAGATAGATCCTCTTGCCTCTGTACATACCTTTAATCCCAGCACTTGGGAGGCAGAGGCAGGCAGATTTCTGAGTTCGAGGCCAGCCTGGTCTACAGAGCGAGTTCCCTGACAGCCAGGGCTACACAGAGAAACCCTGTCTCAAAAAACAAACAAACAAAAAAGGTGGATTGAGTATCTCATTAGTATAAAAGTAATTCCATTTTTATACTACTTTTTTGGCTTTCTTGTACTTGACTGTTTCATTTAACTTTAATTTGTTTCATCTAAGACCCCTAAGTATCTCTCAAGGATAATTTTACTTTGTATTTTTAAGGTATTGGCTAAGGTTAGGTGACAATACTATTCATTCTATCAAATTATATTTTATATACTTTAATGAATTTTTACTATTTCTGAACTGAAGTTCCTTGTGCTCTCCATTCATAAACAAGCACTTCCTGTATACCATGTAAGAGGCAATATTCTGGGCTCCAAAGATTCAGTTATGAATCAAAAAACTCCAGAGTAAACAAAATAACTTAAGTCACATAGTGCATTAGAAGGTGGTAAATGTCTTAGAAAGATAGACAATAAAACCATAGAAACTAAAACTTAGGTGATTTCTAACTTGGCATTTAGTATTTGTTCTGGGCTTCAACTTTATGAAATATTTTTACTGTTATGTGTGCCACATCATGTGGTGGTAGTTGTTAGCATTTCTGCGAGTATTCTGTTGTCCAGAACCTTTGCCCGTCTTAGCTTAGATGCTCATTTTAACTGTAATCACATACATTATACAGATGTGATCTACTTGCACCCTAAGTGGGGTTTTGTTTTGTTTTTAAGCAGATGATGGTGGTGCAACCCCAGTACAGGACGAGCGGGATTCAGGGTCAGATGGTGAGGATGATGTAAACGAGCAGCACTCCGGATCGGACACTGGAAGTGTAGACCACCGTTCAGAGGTACAGTGTCTGCGGGAGGCTTTCCCACGCACTTCTAATGCCCTGAAAGGGTAAAAATTAGTAGAGGAGTTTTTAAAATGAGTAGGGATAGTCTGGTCTTCTGATGATCACAGAGAAAAAAGTTCTCTCGGGTTAAATTTCAAATACTAGGCAGTTTTCAGCTATGCCCTGTTTATTCAGTGTATGATATACTAGCAGGCTTCACCATCCCTAAGTAATATTTGGCAAGGGCAGTAAGCAGTCAGAAATACCATTTGACATAGTCAGTGGGATATCTTCTATTAGGCCGGTTCAATCTGTAGCAAGGGCTAGGATTATAACTCAGTTATACTGCTTCGCTATGTTTGTTTAGCTTCGTTATTGTCACTTGGGATTAAACCCAGGGCTTTGCGTCTGCTGGGAAAGTGAACACTCAACCACTGAGCTACCTTTTATTTTTTATTATATTTATTTGAAGGTCAGGGCTGAGCATGCCATGGTGTGGAGGTCAAAGGACAACTTGCAGCAATTAGTTCTCTCTTTCTACCACGTAGGTTCTAATATCAATTTAGGCTATCAGCTTTAGTGGCAAATGCCCTTGCCAATGGAGCCATCTTGCCAGTCTTATTTTTATCGTTAAGGCTGAGTCTTGCTAAATTGCCCAGGCTAAAGCCTTGAACTCTGTGTAACCCAAGCTAGCTTTGAACTTTTGATTCTTCTGCTTTAGCAGACTCCTAAGTAGCTGGGATTACAGGCATGTATAGCCATACTGTAGCAAATGTGGCTTTAAAAGCTGTTTTAGTTTAATAACCAAATGGTAAAATATATATATATATTCTATTATTTAGCATTTGTCCTAAGTATTTTTAAAGCTACTTAATATATCATCCTAGTCATATAACTTTTAACTATTAATAACATAAAACTGTAATTTTCCAGTAAGTCAACATATATCTTTGATAGATATACACGGAAACAAATAGGAGTGATAAAGGTGATTGGATTTTTGTAAGAATTTTGTGACTGACATTTTTATTATATAAGCATAGAAGATTGTCCAATTTTAAATATTAGATAATGTCTTAGAAATTATACTGGGCTGGAGAGATGGCTCAGCGGTTAAGAGCACTTGCTCCTCCAGAGGTCCTGAGTTCAATTCCCAGCAACCACATGGTGGCTCATAGCCATCTACAATGAGAACTAATATCCTCTTCTGGTATGCAGGTGTAAATGCAGATAGAGCACTCATACACAAGTAAATAAAATAAATCTTTAAAAAAAAAGAAAAGAAAAGTTATACTGACTCTGTTATTACAGACACATTTTTTTAGTGTATACATTCACATCATTCTTATACGTCAAACTTATTTACTGACCACTTGCTATGTGTTATGCTTTTTTTTAAAGGTGCTTTGAACAAAGCGTGGTTAAAAATCAAAATTCCATTGTTGGGTCAGTAGAAGGAGAAAGACATTACACTACATATATACACATACATATATATATAGAATCTTCAAAATATGTATTATATTTAATATATTTAATTCAATAATAATTTATATCATTTTATATACTATATATTTTATGTTATAATCATATTTATGTTATACATAAGACTATTTAGAATATATATCAAAATATATTTTTATATTTTATATGTCATATAATACATATAAGTATGTAATATTTCACATGTTTAATATATATCATATATAAGTATATATTATATATGATATATAAGTATGTGTTATATATGATATATAATATATTTTAAATTACGTAGTCTATTAGAAAGTGACAAATAGAAAGAACAAAAATAGAGCAATGTAGGGTACAAAGATGGAAGCTAGTCTTCCATATTGAGTAGGTCCGTGTAGGCCTTATTACAAAGGGAACATTTAAAGGGGATGGCTAAGGAAGGATGCCAAAGAAATAGCCATTTAGGCAAGTGTCTGTAGGGGAAGAACATTCCTGCCAGTGACGTTAAATGGTAATGTGTTTGAAGTCCTCAAGGGACACCAAGGAGCAAGTGTGGGGAGTGTAATCTATAAGGAATGGGAGGTCAGCAAATTGCAGGTTTAGAATGACTTGTTGTTTAGGTGTTTTGATGTCACTCAGTGTTAGAGTCTCTTAAGTAAGTTAAATTCTATTTTTAATTAATGACAGGTAAGAATTATTAGTAATGTAGGGACTGAGAAGATGACTCAGTGGTTAAAAGTACCTGCTGCTCTTCCAAAGGACCCAAGTTCAGTGTGCAGTACTTATGTCAGGGTTATCTCTAGCTTCAAGCAGTCTAGCACTCCTTTCTGACCTCTACAGGAACACGCATACATGCACACTCACGCATGTGCATGCACACACACATAAAAATAAAAATAATAAAAGTAAGATTTCTTTATATTTTTATTTTACATGAATGTTTTGTCTCAATGTATGTCCATGTACCATGTGCATGCCTGGTACCTTCAGAAGCCAGAAAGGGTTATCAGGTCCCCTAGAACTGGAGTTATAGACAGTTCTTTGTGACCAAGTGGATGCTAGGAAGTGAACCTAGACCTCTTGGAAGAGCAGCTTGTGCTCTTAACCTCTGAAGCATCTCTTTATCCCCCAAAAGTAAAATGTTAAAACAGAATTATTAATAGTGGAAAGTTTTTTCATCTTTTTTTGTGTGTGTGTTGAGTGTTTTGCCTGCACATATGTCTGTGTACTGTGTGTGTGCTTGGTACCTGCAAAGGCCAGAAGAAGATGTCAGATGTCCTGGGAATAGAGTTACAGACATGTGTGACCCACCATGTGGGTGCTGAGAATTGAACCCAGGTCCTCTGAAAGAACAGCCAGTGCCTGTGTCAGCTTAGAACCTGTTAAGGTGACCATCTCATAGCCTCATACTTAGTGATAAACATTGACAATTGCTTGTCTGTAACTAATATATATCCTAAATAAGTAAAAGTACGTGTGGAAAACTTGGAAATGAAATCATTTCCAAGAAGGAAATTAAGATTGACATATTGTCTCAGAAATGGCCTGTAGAGATTATTTCTCCTACATAGTCCCCCCTCCCACATATAAACTGTATATATCTCTTAAGTTACTTAAGATATTATGTATATTTTGTGTCTGTATATTATTTTTATCTCTTTGCTTAAAATAACATATTAAATATTTCTCTATGTCACTAAGAATCTCACTAAGTATAATTTAATAATTTCATGATATGACTATAATGACTATAATGTACAGTCACCTCTGTATCCATGAAAATTGATTCCAGGATTCTACCTCATCCCTGCCATCTAAAACCCAAATCAAGGTTGCTTACTCACATTGCATACTACAAATGACACGAGATGGAGGCTTAGTGAGAGAGTGTGTTCTTGGCATGTATAAGCCTTGGATTGTTACTGCATTTAAAATGGTAAACAAGGCAGAGTGGCTTGTGCCTGAAATTCTAGCACTTTGGAAACAGGATTGCTGTGTTTGAAGGCTAGCCTTGGATACTGAGTTCCCTGTCTAAGAAACAAACTTTTTTAAGGTATAGTTCTTGTGTAATAGATGCATTGCTCTCTATATTTTCAGTCATTGCTAGATTACATACCATACCTAGTATACTTAGAATGCTATGTTCAGGGGATAATGACAAAGTTCTGGGCCTAACTACATAGTAACATCCACAAGGTACTGCTAGTTTTCAGTCTGTACTCTGGTTTGTTAAGTCTTATTTGGTGGTCCCCTTACTATTGTTGGCTTTTAGACTGTCAGAGCTCCCTTTTTCCTTTACCACACCAGGATAGTGAACTTCCTTGCTGCCCCTTGATTGTACTTGTTTTGAATAATGTATTATGATTTATATTGCTTTATAAAATAATCCCATCAAATCCTGACTCCTTAAAATGAGTAGTTCTGAACAGTGTTAACTATTATTCTAATCCAATCCAAGAATGACTTCTAGCTGTGTTTTTTATTATTTATGTGTGTTGTGTGTTTTACCTGTGTGTGTTCATTCCTGGTATCTGCAGAGCCAGAAGAATGCATCGGATCTCTTGGAACTGAGTTAGAAACTGTTCTGAACTACTGTGTATGTGCTAGGAATCAAATCCGGGTTCTCCAGTAAAGTCTAGCCCCTCATCCTGGTGCTATCCAGCAAACTAACTCACCTTTAGTGTAGCCTATGTCTCGAATCTCTTCCCAAGTGCTTTTCTGCCACAATTTCCTCAAATCTGATTATATGTGAAGTCCATTTCTTTGGGGGAAGTGATCAAGAGTGATTTAGCTTAAGCCTGTTTTTTTCCAGTGCTCCAGAAGCTGAGTTCTCAGCCAGAGTTGGAATGAGATATTCATTACCATATTCTTAGCAAGCTGGAAGAAGAGTGACAGTGTCTAGACACAGCCTTTGATTAAGGATGGCACAGAAGATGGGATGCTCTAATCTGGAATGCGTTCACCCAGGATTTAGCCTCCACTCTAGTCATGTTAAGGCAGGATGATATCTTGCTTCCTCCAAAAAGAAAACTGTCTTAGGGGGGATCAGGGTAGTAGGGCCTGGGTTTATGATTGGTCTACAATAGGATCTTTACCTTAGAATCATAAGCTGTGAGATTGAAAGGAAAATAATCTTGGTTAAGATATTACAGACTCTTCCTCTTGCTGAATTTAGAAGTTTCTCCATTTACTTTTTGCGTGATTGAGAGGAATCTAGAGCTTCCTGACTGAAGGTCATTGAACCTCCCCTGGCCCATTCTGGAGTGTGAAGGAGACGACCATGGGCAGTGACTGCTGTGTGGCAACTCTCGCCTCTTATAGACCCAATCTTAATGTTTTTCTGACATCCTAGTAAGAGCAAACCTTGAACAGAATGAAGACCAGAGTTACTACTGTGCAGAGAGAAAGTTATGAAATATCACATCATGTCTGCCTGTTACTCTTGGAAAATGAAATGTAACAAAAACCCATATTTTCAAATTATGTGCTGTCTAGACACTTTGTTTTTGAAACAGAGTCTCAAAATATGGCTAGCCGGGAATTTGCTCTGTGGATCAGGCTGTGTTCAGCTCCTATGAGGCCAGAAGAGAGCATCAGATATCCTCAAATTGGAGTTAGTTATGAGTCACCTTGTGGGTACTGGGACCTGAATGCAGATTCTCTGGAAGAATAATAAGTGCTCTTAGCCAGAGTCCTCTTTTGACTCCCTTTGTGTGGAATTTGTACACGTGCTTTTTCATGATGTAAAAAATAGGTGTATAGAGAGATGGATGGCTCAGTGATTTAGAACCCTTCTTGCTCTTCTAGAGGACACAGGTTCAATTCTTAGGACTCACATGGTGTGGCTCACAACCACCTGTAACTCCAGTTCCAGGGGATCTGATGCCTTCTTCCAGCTCTGCAGGCACCAGGCACACATGCAGTGACATTCACGCATACATAAAATTTTCCTTGCAGGCAAAATAATCATGCATATAAAATAAAAACATTTTTTAATTGGAAAAAGTGGTATCTGATCTTAAGGTCAATATATGATGGAGATGGTAGAGTCTCATTTTTTGGCAATGTAGAAATAGAAACTGCTGTAGGGTATGAAAAAGTAATGACTAGCTCTACTGCCATAGGATATGTTGTGCTGTGTCTTGAAAGATTTATGATTAATAATTATAACTAGCAAGGTTTTGTTATTAGCAGCTTTTTATGCATTTAATGTTTAGAGCAGCTCTTCAAAGTACAATTACTAGCCAGGCTTTAATCTCAGCACTTGGGAGGCAGAAGCAGGTGGATTTCTGAGTTTGAGGCCAGCCTGATCTACAGAGTGAGTTCCAGACAGCCTAACTATACAGAGAAACCCTGTCTGGAAAAAACAAATGAATGGACGGCAAGAAAGGAAGAAAAAAAAAAGTATAATTACTATCTCTGACTATCACACAGTAGAGGAAGAGGCTTCAAGGCATTAAGCAAATTTTCCTAGGTCACAGGATAAAGTGGCAGGTCTATAGTTTTGACCCCAGGCTGTACTGTGGCTCAAGTCTCTGTTCTTAACTTTCACTTTACATTGCACAGAATCTTTCCTTTGTAGAATGGAAGATGGAAAAGGAAGGCTTCATGTGAGGTGTATTCTTGCTAAGCTTCATTGCTGCCGAGTTTCATGAAAAGGAAAAAACAATAAGCAATACAGGGCACAGCACGTGTGAAGGGCATGGAGGCAGCAGTGATGTGAAGAGTTCTGTGTCAGGACTGGAGTGTGACTTAGGGGAGGCGGGCAGGGTGGTTTTCCTCATAGAACCTGCAGATCTGTGTAAAATCAGTTTTCTGGTTATCAGGACTGCTTTCGTTTTTTGACATTGTAAGGTAGCTTTTGATAGACGGGGGATATTTTAAAATATAGCTTTGGTTTTTTTATGTTTTTATGACAAAAAGTGTCTTAAGACATTGCAGTTCTTTCTCTCTGGGAGTTTACATTGGATTGATAGCGTTGTGCTATTTTACGATCTTCCTTAGATTCTCCTTGTCTTTCTTTTCCCCTGTCCTTCCCTCACATGACAAAGCACTGCTTGACAGCAGTTTGCTTTTACTTTAAGAATGTCAGTTGAGGCTGGGAGAGGGCTCAGCAGTTAAAGGCTTACAACCAAAAGGTCAGTTGTTTCTGTTATATGCTATGAGCCTAGTCTGTGATAAAATGTGAGTGCTATTTGAATGCTGAAATGAACAAGATCATTGTGATAGATAACCAATAGTTATTTATTACTGCAGTATGAATTATTGCAAAGAAAGCTTGGGACACAGACCCTCAAAGTACTCAGTTTTTTCTGACCATTCTAACTGGGAATTTTTTGCCTTTAAGAAGATGACATTTGGGCTAGGGATGTAGCTCAGTAGATAAGAGTGCTTGCTTAGAACCCTAAGTACAGTACCTAATACTGTATAAACTAGATGTAGTTGTGTATGCCTATAATCCCAGTTCTCAGGAAATAGAAGCAGGAAGGCTCAGAAGTTCAAGGTTATCTAGCCTCAGCTACACAGCAAACCTGAGGCCAATCGGAGATACTTGAGATCCTGTTCGAATAAAAACAATGTTTCTTAAGAAATTTTATGACAATTTGTTATGTTTTTTATACTCAATATCTGATTTCTATTTTTAAAAAAGTTTTAAGTTTTCAGTTCGACTGTTAAAAGTCTACAAACATAAAATACTTTGATAACTTTTAAACCTCTTAGCTACATAGTTTCTGTTTCTAATATAGTCTTCTCAAATTCTGTAATGTCTTTGCCTCCTGCTTCAGTCTGTTGACTAGTTCTTTCTCTTTTTTCTTTTGGTTTTGTTTGTTTTGGAGCAGGGTCTCACTATGTAGCTCTGCTTGGCTTGGGACTCTACTATTTAGACCAGGCTAGCCTTGTGCTCCTAGAGATCTAACCGCTGTTTCCCAAGTTCTGAAATTGAAGATGTGTGCCTACATGCGCCTACATGTACCTACATGCACCTACATGTGCCTACATGCGCCTGCCTACATGTGCCTACATGCGCCTACATGTACCTACATGCACCTACATGTGCCTACATGCGCCTGCCTACATGTGCCTACATGTACCTACATGCGCCTACATGCCCGGGACTAGCTCTTTCTTGACTGACGTGGTTGCTCTGCTTCATCTTTTCATGCCACGTAATGGATGCTTATCTGCATATTTATAAAGCTCTTTTAAAAATGATAGGACAGGTGGTGGTTGTAGGTGCCTTTAATCCCAGCACTTGAGAGGCAGAGAGGCAAGAGGGTCTCTGGATGGAGGCCAGCCTGATCTACAGAGCGAATTCTAGAGCAGCCAGGCTACATACAGAAACCCTGTCTTGAAATACCTCCCAAGGGAGGGAAGAGGGTGTATGGGACTTTTGGGGAGGGGGGGGAACCAATAAGAGGGAAATCATTTGAAATGTAAATAATATACCTAATAAAAAAAATTAAAAAAATAAAAAGAAATACCTCCCAAAAGAGGGGTGGTACTGGGGTAGAGCTGAGTGGTATAACTTACTTAGCATATGTGAAGTCCTGAGTCACTTACCAGTACTAAAAAAGGAAAAGTCTAAGAAGTAGAAATAATAGGAGCCAGGTTTCCATGTAGCACAGCTTTGACCCTAGCACTCGAGACAGAGGAAGACAAATCTCTCTGTTCAAGGCCAGCCTGGTCTACCGAGTGAGTTCCAATATAGCTAGGACTATGCAGAGAAACCCTGTCTGGATACCCCTGCCCCCCACCCCGCCAAAAAAATATGTGTGAGTGAGTGTGTGTGTGTGTGTGTGTGTGTGTGTGTCCGCGCACATTTTCAAAATATCTTGTATACCTTCATGGTGGTGGATCAAATTATTATGTATGTTTCCCTGACTTCTCTTTAGACAAATACTTCCTTAGGACCAGGACCTGGGAAACATCTACAACTTTGAGCTTAGTATTTATTAAATAAATGTTTATTTAATTTTGTATTACCCTTTTAACCCTTTATTATTCATATACCAAATGTGTATGTACCTGTGCACTAGAGAGCATTCTGTGCTCTAATGATAGACCTCTGTGGTGAAATAGAGTTTAAAATGCGTGCCTTTTTAGAAGACTTTCTGCATAGTTTTTCACCTACACTCTTCTGAAATCAGAAGTGTGCTAAGGAGAAAGCTCATAAGATTGTATGTTCTCCTGCAGTCTCTGTGTACACTTACTAAGTGCCTGCTTCCTCAGTGACAAGGAGTCAAATAGAGTGCTTACTGAGAGCTCAAGAAAACATGCCTTTGGGAATTTTAAAAAGCTTGCAATTTTACAATGTTTCCTAAATTTGTTATATTTCAGTGAATATGTGTAGCAGTTATCTTTTCTTTGATACGCTGTGCTGTTGCAATGGTAATAAAATGAAAACCATTTTTAAGAGCAAATCCAAACTATCTTTATCCAAGTTTTATGCTAAACTTCTTGGTTTCTTCCTGAGAAACGTATTCATGCAGCCCTATAAAGATCCACTTCCAAATTGGCTGTACTGATTTCTTTGGGTAACTAGAATTATGTGAGGAATTAAGGCTCCATTTTAAAAAACTGAGACCCCCTACATCTGGGAGTATACTACACAGACGATTATACTTCTCTTTGGGGGCCAGACTATGACAATTCATTTCACAGACTGGCCTTAATTTAAAGTGATACATCTATATAGGTATAGGATAAAAAAAATCTTTTAGTATCCACAAATTCTACATTTTAAAAAAATTGCTGAAAATTTTAAAGTTTCACTGCTTTTTTTGACATTGCTAATTTTTTTTTCTAACATTTTCAGAATGAAACTAGTGATAGAGAAGATGGCTTGACCAAGATACGTAATGGAACAGACTCTGAGAATGATGAGCCCTCCAATGTTAATGCCAGTGACTCTGAAAGTGAGGAGCTTCACAGGCCAAAGGACAGTGACTCTGAATCCGAGGAGCATGCAGAGTCTCCTGCCAGTGATTCTGAGAATGAAGCTGTCAACCAACATGGGAGCGACTCTGAAAACGAAGAGCTTCTTAATGGGCATGCAAGTGACTCTGAAAAGGAAGAAGTTAGAAAGCATGCAGCCAGTGACTCTGAAACTGAGGACACTCTGCAGCCTCAGGTCAGCGAGTCTGACAGCGAAGATCCCCCAAGGCCCCAAGCCAGTGACTCGGAAAGTGAGGAGCCTCCCAAACCTCGGATCAGTGACTCGGAGAGCGAGGAGCTCCCCAAACCTCGGATCAGTGACTCGGAAAGCGAGGACCCTCCAAGGCCCCAGGCCAGTGACTCAGAAAGCGAGGAGCTCCCCAAACCTCGGATTAGTGACTCAGAAAGTGAGGACCCTCCAAGGCCCCAGGCCAGTGACTCGGAAAGCGAGGAGCTCCCCAAACCCCGAGTCAGCGACTCGGAAAGTGAGGACCCCCAGAAAGGACCTGCTAGTGATTCTGAAGCTGAGGATGCCTCCAGACACAGAGACAAACCAGAATCAGATGACAGTGATGGGGAGAATAAGAGGGGAGATTCTGAAGTGCAGAATGAGTCAGACGGCCACACGGACAGGAAAGGACTGCACAGCTCTGACAGCGAGGAGGAAGAGCCCAAACGGCAAAAAATTGACAGTGATGATGATGATGAAGAAAAGGAGGGGGCTGAGGAGAAAGTAGCAAAGCGGAAGGCTGCTGTGCTTTCTGATAGTGAGGACGACGACACAGCATGTAAGCAGTCCTGAGGGACTCTCGCTCTCCTGGTTGTCTCTAGTTATAACTAAAATATTGGGTCCTCTTCTGGAATGTTTTATTAGTGTATATTAATTGTAATGTTAATTTCTTCAAGGCCTTTTTGCTTAAGTACATAATATATTTTAATCATACTTATCTCATTTTCCTGGCTTTTCCCACTGGTCCTCTTATACTTTCTCATTTTTTATTTTTGTTTTGTAACCAAATGAGTTTTATTAGGTTTACCTTATGGAAGTTGTGTACCTTTCCAGTGGCTCCACTACTGAAGAAAAACTTTCTCCTTTCCTAACAACCATTAACTGAGTATAAATCATCAGGGAGGATGGGGCTTCAGAAATTCATCCCCCTACATGACCATATATTGATGGTTCCAGTCTTGGGCATGTATTCACAGCTGTCGGTTGGGACAAACATGCAACATCCATGTCATGATTGGAAGTTTCCAGTCCTCCCCACTTTCTCTGATTCCCCTGTTCTTTCTACCTTATTTATTTTCTGAGACTTAGAGGAAGTGATATAGATAATATAGATGTCTCGTTTATGGTTGAGCACTCAGTAGTCACTTATTCTCAGCACTTTGACTAACTTTGAATCTCTACAGTTAATGTTAGATGTTAGATCTGTATTGTTTTCCAACATGATAGTCTATTTTTGCCTTACTTTTATTTTTTATTCTTTGAAGCTAAGGGTCAAACAAGGGCCTTATGCTTGGTGGTAGGCAGGTGCTGAACCACTGAGTTAAATCCTAACCCCTAGCACAATATTCTTAAATATAATGAAAACACTCATTTTCCTCTCCTATCATTGGCTAAATTTCCTAACTTCACTGTGTTAACTTCTATGTGCTTGAAATGATGGTTTAATTGCCAATATAAAAGACTTCATTTTTCTTTCCTAGAAAATCCAATATTTTAAAGAAATATGTTCCCATGAAAACTCCTGTCTGTATTTATAGTAGGCTGGGATTCTCTGCAACTGCTAATTCAAATTTCACTTGGACAGGAACTGAGCTTCAGAAGTCCTTCTCATTGTTAAATGTTAAAACATTGTAAAGGATCCACACACGAGAAGGCTTAGAGGGTTCTGTGTAGAGACCATGGCTCTACAGTGTTGGTCGTTACTGCCTCAGACTCTATCTTCACAGCTAATACTTCATAACACCTTTTTATGCAACTTGCCTTTTTTAGAAAGAAAATGCATTCGTTTGTAATATTTGTTTCAGCAGAAGACAGTGCACTTTAGGTCATGTTTCATTTACTGAGGTTTGTTTCTCCACCTTATCCCTCACCTAAAATCTGTTTTCTGGCTGGTTTTTTCTTCTGTGTAGCTGACTTTTCCATTCAGCTTTCTCATCTGTTTTGTAGCCTTTCCCCTGCGTTGCTCACTAGCTCTCTTTGGTATGGATCAGATTCATCATCTTTGTAGCCTTTTAGGTCATTGTTCATTTTACCAGGAAAGTTCTGACACTTTTGTCTTACATTTTAGCTGGTTCAGTGCCTTTGACATTAATAGTTGAGGAGTCATACAGCTTTGCCTGTTCACATTTCTTGTATTCCTGGGTGGTGATTTATATACCTCTTGGTGTGAGTATCTTTTCTTAATCTGGGGATGGGAGTCATTTTCCCGAGCAGTCTACTCTTGAAGGCTCAATCCCATACAATAAGTGAGAAGGAGACAAACTACTGCAGGGGCAGCACCATCATAAAAGATCTAGAAAGATGCTTAAAATTAGCCATTGCACCTAAGACACCAGTGGCTAGAGCACTGGAAATGGCAGTATTACTGTAGAGTGTGCTGTGAAGTCAGAAATTACTTAGGGCAAGGATGGAAATAATCAGAGAGGTAAAGGAAGATGGGAAGGGCAGGAAAAGAGAAACGAGGCATATTAGATGAAAGCTGATGATGCTTTAGAGGGGACAAGAACAGGAAATTAGGAGAAAATTTTAAAAGGACAACAATCACTTAAGTAGTAAAAAATTCAAAAACAAAATTAGTTAAACGTTTTAAAGACAAGGTAAAGCCAGACTAATGGGGCAAGGAAGACAGAGAACATAGGGACCAAACAGAAAAGTATAAAACTAAGGAAAAGAAAGATATTGTCCAAGAATGGTAATAAATTGCATAAACAAATTAGGTGAATATATAAAGGAAAATAACCAAAATTAAAAGTTCAATCCAGAGTTGGGGGGTGGTCGTGCATGTCTTTAATTCCAGCACTCAGAAGGCAGAGGCAGGCAGATCTCTGAGCTCAAGGCCAGCATGAACTACAAAGCAAAGTCCTGGACAGCCAAGGCTCTTATACAGAGAAACGCTGTCTCGAAAAACCAGTTTCAATACAGTTTTTAAAAAAAAAATGCACTTAAGTGTAGGGGAAAAAATTACATAAAAAAGAAAAATGTGAGATATGGGAATAGTTCTTTTATGGTTCCTTGAAAATCGGAGATTGCTAGTTCTATGCGCTGGAGATGGTCAGTTGAATTTTCTTACGTGTGTTCAGAGGTTTGTCCAGATATCTGATGTATACCAGACTTGTCTTCGGTTTTTCAATTTTGTGTATCAGTGGCCTCTAACTGGCCATGAATGATTGTATTTTCCAACAGCAGCAAAGAAGAGTCGAGTTGTCTCTGATGCTGATGACTCTGATAGTGATGTTGTATCAGACAAGTCAGGCAAAAGAGAGAAGACAGTAGCATCTGACAGTGAAGAAGAAGTTGGGAAAGAAGAGTCTTCTGTAAAGAAGAATGAAGAGAAGGATCTGTTTGGGAGTGAGAGTGAATCAGGCAATGAAGAAGAGTAAGTGAGAACACGGGGATTTTCAAGGGATCTTCAGCAGTAGATGGCTTTGGCCATTTAGGACTTGAGCTGAAGTATTTCTACACAAACTACAACATTAAAATTATGTTGACTGAAGGAGATGAAAGGAGTGTTTTATGACTCCATTTACATGAAGTTTAAGAAGTAGTAAAACACATGGTACTTGGGTCAGTAATCATATTCCCTCTGGGTTTTGGTGGGGAAGGCCAATTTAAAAGGGCTGTCAAGGGCTAGGAATGTGACTCAGAGTATTTGAAACAACAAAACAAAACCCCCTTACTTGTGTGTTCAGCACTGCCCAAGTTAGAAAGAGATGTGAGGAAACTTACGAGGAAATAGGCAGCGTGAGTAGAGCACTGGTTACATGACTTTGTTACAGCCCCTGAACTAGATGCCTAAGGCTGCACATTTTACTGTCCATGAATTATACCATGTTCTTATATTTTCCTTTGTAGAAATCTTATTGCAGATATATTTGGAGAATCTGGTGATGAAGAGGAAGAGGAATTCACGGTAAGTATAAGATGGGATTGTTCGTTTTAAGTATGCATTATTTGGTTTCTATGCAGCAGTTCTATAATACTTACAGTGAAATAGTACAAAGAATACAAGTATTTTAGGTTGTAGAATTTGGCAAGTGCAGGACAGTATCCCCTACCCGCTATGAATAGTATGCTGACATATATATATAATAATAGGAGACACTAGAACATGGAAGTGCTCATACAGGTATGGACGTTTCTGGAACAAAGAAAAAATTCCCCAGATTAGGGGTTAAGGAGGGAGCTTTTGTTACATCCTTTTTGATACCTATTCGGTATTCTTTGTCTTTTGTGAATATATTATTTAACATGAAAAGTTGGGAATTGTTTGTAAAAGGAAATCTGTAAGATGGTTATGATGGGCTAACTCACTGTGCCTTCAGGGTTTTAACCAAGAAGATTTGGAGGAAGAGAAAAATGAAACACAGCTGAAAGAAGCAGAAGATTCTGATTCCGATGATAACATAAAGAGAGGAAAGCAGTAAGTTGTTTTGTTGTTATGAGAAAAGTGAAGGTAGAGACTATTGAGGTTTCCTGTTCTCATCTAGGTTTCCAGATTTGGAAGAGTATGTTTCTTTTTCCCTTTCCCCCCCCCCCCCTTCACCTCCTCTATATAGTATTAGTGAATCGTTTTCTGTTATTTGCTCTGTGCTCAGATGTCTTAAATTTATACCATTACATGATGCTCCTAATTTATTTTTTACAAGATAAACTCTACTGAAAATTTTTTTTCCTAATATGAAAAAAATTTGAGGGGGTGGGATGCTCATTTTGGGTGGCAGGGGAAATAAATCTAAAGTCAACACTAAAATGTTTCTTAATTATACTTTCCTTACTTTTGTTAAGATGGTTGCAAACCATGTCCATAAAAAGATGATGCCAAAGAGGTTGGGGGGCACAGACCCAGCACTGTTCACAGTGGTAAAGACTGTGCTTTAGCAAATAGAGTTCCTCTTTAATGATGTGCAAGAATTAAGCATCAACATTTGGGTGCTTTCAGAATTTTGGATTTATTAGCATGAGGAGTGGCAGAGTGAGGTAGCACCCTCTTGGGTCTAAGTGAGGATGGCTGTGAATCACAGGCACTGAGCATATAGTCACTGTGGTTTCAGCTGTGCTCTTCAGTACTAAAAAGTAGCAGTTAATTTTTTTCTAGTCATGGTTTATAAGACAAAAAACGTTCAAATAATGGAACATTTCCTGTTCCTAAAAGGCAGTACACCTAAATTGACTGTGCTCTTGATTGAGGACTTGAGATGTTCCTTCTCAAGCTAATAGATGACAGGTGTGAGTGTGGCATATGAAAAACTTAGGCCTTATTGTGATTAATGTGATTAATGTTTACAGTGGGTAGAATAATTACTGACATAAAGTCCTCTTCTTGTGCTAGGAACTTATGCATATGTGAGCTTTAAAATATGTAGCTGGGTGGTGGTGACTTGTGCTTTTAATCCTAACACTTGGAAGGCAGAGTCAGATACATCTCTGAGTTTGAGGCCAACCTGGTCTATGTAGTAAGGTCTAGGACAACCAAAACTACACAAAGAAACTTTGTCTTAAAACAACAGGGCTTGAGAGATAGTTCAGTGGTTAAGAGCACCATATACTCTTCCAGAGGTCCTGAGTTCAATTCCTAGCAACCACATGGTGGCTCACAACCATCTGTAATGAGATCTGATGCCCTCTTCTGGTGTGTCTGAAGACAGCGACATTGTACTCACATATATAAAATAAATAAATCTTTAAAAAAAAAAACCCAACAGTAGTTCTTTGACTAAAGATTAGACAATTTGGTGTTCTTTTTGTTTTTGGAGACAGATTTCTTTGTGTAGCCCTGGCTGTCCTGGAATTTGATCTGTAGACCAGGCTGGACTCGAACTCCTAAGAGATCCACCTACCTCTACCTCTGCCTCCCAAGCACTGGGATTGAAGGTATGTACTACTATTGCCTGGCCAATTTGGTGTTCTTAGTTTGACTAAAGAAGGTGTATGATTAAGAGCTTGATTTTTGTGTTGTTGCCTAGTATGGACTTTCTGTCAGATTTTGAGATGATGTTACAACGAAAAAAGAGCATGTGTGGCAAACGCAGACGAAATCGAGATGGGGGCACTTTTATTAGTGATGCAGATGATGTTGTGAGCGCCATGATTGTCAAGATGAATGAAGCTGCTGAGGTAAGTCTTTTCTAGGTTACCTTTTCTTCCACCCCCCCATCCCCCCCAAAATATATGTTGTGGCATCTTCTTCTTTAAATGTTTAAGCTTAGACTACCATAAAATGTTCCTTGCTTTCTGTAATAAAGAGTGTGCTTCCTAAATTTTAATTCTATAAATAATCTTAACTCTAAATATTCAGCCACATGGTTAGTAAAATAAATCGTAAGTAAAAGTGAATCGTCTTTAAGTGAATGGGAAGTTTGTTTTCATAGCTATCTGTTTCACAATGTCTTTTGAAATATGAAGTGTATAAAAAATAGAAATTATTCAGATAAATATTTTTGGTACTAGGTCATACTGTCCTTCCTCATAGAAAGATAATTCTTGAAGAGAAACCAAATTTCCCAGCTATATTTTGTTATTAGAAATAAACTCCAAAACCTTGAAAACTTGTCAGTACTGAAAATAACATTGTGCCTCTCGGTTCTGACGGTTAAAAAGCAATGTAACAGTTTTATGGGTTTGATTGATTAAACATGAGTTTGGCTTTGTGCAAACAGCTTATGCTTTCTTTTAGAACATAATTTCTGTTTTAAGGTTCAGAATTGTGGTGGTTATAATTGCCTATTAAGAGCTAATGTTGCTTTATTTTAAACCTTTGTTGGGGGGGGGTCTGTTTTCTGAATAGGAAGACAGGCAATTGAACAATCAAAAAAAGCCAGCTCTGAAAAAATTAACCTTACTGCCTACTGTGGTTATGCACCTTAAAAAGTAAGTATTTTCTTGGAAATTCTTCTTTTAATAAAATAATATTCAAACCATACACTCTTCTAGAACTCTTAAATAATTCTGTCCTTCTATTGGGCCATAGAAATCAGGGATGAGTAAATTTTCCTCAGTTACTGTTCTTCATACATTTTGGGGGGGTTGTTTTTGTGAGAAAAGGTCTTTCTATGCAACTCTGGCTGTCCTGAAATTTCCAGGCTGGTTTTGAACTCACAGAGACCTGCCTGCCTCTCTGCCTGCCAAGTGCTGGGATTAAAGAGGTGCCACCATGCCTGGCTCATACTTTTTTTTTTTTAAAAAACCTTAATGCATTTTGTAAACAAAACAAACAGAAAACTAGTAATATTAAAGAAAACCTGGAAAGGTACTGATTTTATTCTTTATAGACCATAGAGACCTTGTGAATTTTATTTTTCCCATGGTGGTTGGAAACAGCAAATCTTAGGAGATACTGCTTAAAGCTCCTGCTGTGCAGATTCATTTAATCCTGTACATCACAGTCATCGCTCTTCCGTTAATGAAGCTCTTCCTAAATCTGTGTTGGGGAATTCTTTCATTGGTTTGCTGTAGTCATGAGCAACTTTTTTTTCTTTCAATAAAGTGACGACCTATTTTTGTTAGTTGAGCCAACTGGAACTGCTTTCTCCACCACAGCAGGCAAAGCTGTCTGACAGATTTCACATAGATAGTTTGCATTTTCTATTTTATTCCTCAATATAAAGCAGAATTTAAATATTGGTGTTCAATTGAGATATTTCCCCCCTATGAAACTATTCTAATAGTTTTTTCTTTTCTAATTGCTTTTTTTTTTTTTAGTAATAATTGGGCTTCATTGTATTTTTACTGTCTCTATCATTAATATTGGTATTAATCTGTTTTGTAAATCGTATCTTAGCAAGTTACCTTTGTCAAGTCTGTACAGTTCTGGAAACTAACTTTTATACTGTTTTTGAAACTAGAATAGAGGTTGAATAAGCAGTAAGTATAAATAAACTTTGTCTAAAAGCAGTTTGAGATGTCACTATGTAAATAAAGTCAGGGTGATAGACTTGGCGTGGCTACTGTGTTCATCATTATTATCATTACTGTTGTAGGCAGGACCTTAAAGAAACATTTATTGACAGTGGTGTGATGTCTGCCATTAAAGAATGGCTCTCACCTCTACCAGATAGGAGTTTGCCTGCACTGAAGATTCGGGAGGAATTGTTAAAGATTCTGCAAGAGGTTAGCCACAGATAATTTGTAATTTATTAAGTATCTGATATGGTTTCTGTAGTCAAGACTTGTATTTTGTACTATTTACTTATAAATTTTGTTCTGCTACAGCATGCCAGAAAAGGGGTTTGGGAAAAGTGACCATACCTAATAAAATGAGCATTAAAAACAACCAAGCAACACCTTATAAAACTTGATTAATGACAGTTTTCAAGAAAAGCGTTCTTAGTGCAGCCAGTGGTTTCTTAGAAGAGCAATCCAGTAGTGATGGTATTGTAGAGAGGCACTGAAGTAGAAAGTGCACTGCATTTAGAGACCATAAACTTCAGTTGGATCTCTAGTTGGGTCCCTTTGGTATGATTAGGACACCCTAGGCAAGTTGCTTAACATCTGAAGAAACTTGGAAGGAGTTTTGTGTGCGAAACACTGTGCTAGGTGCTTTGTGTATTAACTTATTGGTCTTTTACAAAAAAACTTGTAAAGTTAGGCATACTGCTTCTATTTTATAGATGAGGAAACTAAGACAAGTTAAATGATTTATCCAAAGCCATGTAGCTAGCAGGCTTAGGTTTGTTGCTTTCCACAGCCTGGGCTGGGCTGAGCTGCTGTTCTCTTAAGAATGTGTAGTTCATATTTCTTCACATTGTTAGATTTTACTTCACTAATACTAAAATCTCGACTTTTGATGTCAGCACAAAGGATGTTCCATGTCTTCCTAGATCCTGAAAATGGAATTTTGTATTAGTTCTAATGTGAATGTAAGAGGGTTTGAAGATCTCTAGATTAACATATTTCCTAGCTTATGGATGAATTAATATGCATGTGTTTTTGTTCCCCAGCTACCTAGTGTGAGCCAAGAGACCCTGAAGCATAGTGGGATTGGCCGAGCAGTGATGTATCTGTACAAACATCCCAAGGAATCGAGATCCAACAAGGATATGGCAGGGAAATTAATCAGTATGTGAAATTTGCTTTTTATTTGTTTAATGTCAAGAGAAGAGAGAGAGGATTGTATTTTTACCAGTATTTGTTTAAATGACTCAGTAAAGTAGAATAGAAGAATTTTAGTGCCTTTGCACAGGTATTAACTGTGCTTAAACTGCTTTAAAGACTATTTAGATGTATTTTCCAGTATTAACTACAACAATTAAAAACATGTCTTCTAGCTGTGGACCAAGAACATGGAGAGTGGGTGGAATGCAGGCCCTGGAGTTAGCCATGCCTAGACTATAGTATTGACTCCATCACCTTCCTGCAAATCCTCAGCTAGTAACCTGAGCTTCCGGCTTGGGCTCCACCTCTGAAGTAAAGAGATAGTAATAATTCTTTGGTTTTTGGGACTATTATAAAGATTAAATGAAAGGATATAGAGAGAGCACTACTATCAAGAAGTTAGCCATACTTGCTCTTGCTAGCTTTCCCGACCTTTCATGTGCTTCCTCATTTATGACAGAGAAATTTAGATCCAAACCAGTACAGATTGATTGTAAGCTCTAGGACTGTTTTCATTCTTCCCATGCTCCACATTTAAAAAGAAATACTTACTGACAGTGGTGGTGCACGCCTTTAATCCCAGCACTTGGGAGGCAGAGGGAGGTAGATTTTGGAGTTCTAGGCCAGCCTGGTCTACAGAGTGAGTTCCAGGACTATACAGAGAAACCCTGTCTCGAAAAACAAAAACAAAAAAAAACAAACAAAAGAAATACTCTATAAATATCTATAATACTGCCCAGTATTAGGTTATGGTTATTTAAAAACCTGGGAGAAAATGCTGTTTTGTGAACTAAATACTTATTATTTTCCCTTTTTGCAGATGAGTGGTCTCGGCCCATATTTGGTCTTACCTCAAACTATAAAGGAATGACAAGAGAAGAAAGGGAGCAGAGAGATCTAGAACAAATGCCACAGCGGCGAAGAATGAGCAGGTATGAGGGAACAGGTATGAATGCACCAGTGTAGTTTAACTAGTGGCATTTAGGGAAGACCTTTCTGGGACAGCTGAATGCAATATGCTATCCCAGTGCTAGAGTGCTAGAGACTGTAGTGTTCTAGCCATTTGCAGAAAACAACTTTCTCAGCCCCAGTTCTAAAACTGTAGGAGGAAAAAAAATGTTATTGGTTCAATTTATCAGTATTCTGGATATATCCTGTAAGGGCAGGGCTATCAGTTACAAGTATAGCTTGGGTAGGTCACCCAGAATGAAACCTCCTGCACAAATGACAGTTAAAGTGAACGATACTTTAAGACAATGACAAATTCTCAGGCCAGCAAGATAGTTCAGAGCATAAAGGCACTTGGTATGCAAGTCTGGCAAACTGAGTGATCCTCAGAATCTAAGTAAAGGTGAAAGGAAAACTAACTCCACTTATCCTCTGACCACCACATACATACCCTCACATACATACTTTTAATCAATAGTTTTTTATGGTTCAGTATAAAGGTGTTAGTTATGATATAAATGTGATATTTTGACCTGCTCTCCCCTAGTTCTAAGAATTTGAGATTTCTGATATCTCACTGTTTGCTCTTTTTTCAGCACTGGTGGTCAGACACCACGAAGAGACCTGGAGAAGGTACTGACAGGAGAGGAAAAGTAAGAGTTCTGTCTTGATCTTTCTTAGTATATAGAGAATATTTTGTTTTTTACTTCATTATAAGCACAATATTAAATAATGTGCTCCCGTTGACAAAAGCTAAGTCTTGTCAATTTAGTGTTTATTGAATAATTATAAAACAGTATATTGTGTGCTCTGAAGAATTAAGAGGATAATTCATTATTTAACAAGTATTTTGTTGTTGATTTGTAAGTGTTAGAATCCTTTTAAGTCTAAAGCTTAAAGAATACAAAAGAACTTTAAATTTTTCCCATGCTGTCAAGTAGTTTCATGGAGGGATGTAGACTAAGTTGAGGCCAACTAAGTAAGCAGTATGTGTTTTTCTTCTTTTCCTCAGGGCTCTTAGACCTGGAGATCCTGGCTTCTGTGCCCGTGCGAGAGTCCCAATGCCGTCAAACAAGGACTATGTTGTCAGGCCCAAGTGGAATGTAGAAATGGAGTCATCCAGGGTGAGTGAGCAGCAGAAGAGCAGGACCATTGAATTGTTTTCCCTTCTTTGTGTTTAATAATGTTTATAGCAGCTAGGGTTTGACTCACAGAGACTTGTTTTGGGATCTCTTAGGTATTCATTCGTTCACTTAAAGAATTATGAGAAAGAGAATTCACCTACTCTCTTGGATTCTCACCTCCCTTTCTCTCCATCTGCTTAAACATTTCTATTGTGAAATTGTTACAATAGACATTTTGCCTGTCATCAGTGAAGATATTACACAAATGTTTTTTGGTAATCTTCTCCCATCAAACCACTCTTTCTAGCCTGGTATTCTTAAAAAGGGCCTAAGTCGACTGGAAAAGCATAAGAGGCGGTTTGCAGAACAGAAGAGGCTCAGCAGAATGCACCGTGCTGTCAAGTTCAGCATTGAAGGCAACAGGATGCCCCTGTAGTCCTGGCCTTTCCAGAATGTGTATATAAGAGGTATTCCCAAGGAAGCATGAGCTGTGCATGGGCTTGAATTGCCAGCAAAGTAGAAACAAGTATGTGCTTTCTTAGGCAAAAAAAGCCAGACAACCAAAAATCAGCTTCTGAAACATAATCCTGGCCAACATCCTGAGTTATTAAAGCCTCTGAATCTTTAGGAATTGGCATTGAGGTCCCTTCTATGTCAATAATGATAGAGTCTAATAGGTCACTACTTTCCCAATAAACATTTTGTTTGTCTTGATTGTTACCAGTTTTTATAAAAAGAACATACCCACACCCAAACCCAGGCTGTCTCTGTGTAGACTGCTCTGGAACTCATTGTGTAGACCAGGCAGGCCTTGAACTTGAGAGCCAAATTGCCTCTGTCTTTTGAGTGCTGGGATTAAAGGCCTGTATCACCACTGTCCAGCTGAAAAAGCCTTTTTATTTGGACCTGGAATCATAATCTTCATTACAGATATACAAACTGCCTTAGTGGTTTTTTGGTACACAAGAAGTGACTTTTTTCCTATCATCAGTGACATGATAACATTCATCAAAAACTCATTTCTTAACACCTTCTACTAGATATGAAGATATATTCAACAGGTATTCATCACCTGATTATAAGCCAGTGACATTGAGATGGAGAGTAATACCTCACTGCTGGGCACAATATCTTGCTGCCTTTTGTGCTTCTCAGCTTTCTTCAGTTCCTTTATGTTCTTGCTATGATGTGCTCTTAACTACTGAAAATTAAAGTAAAGGAGATGGGTTTTATGTAGATGATATTTCCTCCACACGGGCTTCCTTTTTTCTGGTTCCATATCTAAACTGATTGCCACTTCTTGCTATTCCTTCTTATACTTATTTCTTTTTTTAACCTCCTTATATTTTCTCACTATATCTTCCCTTATTTTAGCCACCTTATTTATATTTCCTTTCCTAATACTTTTGTTTTTGAAAGTTGGAAATGACAATGCAGTCACGAAAATGTAATAAAAGTTTGTTGGCCGGTCTGCTCTGGAAGCACGGTCCATGTTTCTAGGGCCCATGTGCCCATCGTCTGTTGTGGCTTGTTATGAGCCCATATCCTTGTAGGTAGAGTGGGTAGGAGAGCTGTATATTCTTTTCCTCCAGTGTAAAGGAGAGCTCCCTTCCCGAGTTTCCAATCATAATTTGCTGATATTTATCTAGGCTGCCAAAATTTAGCTCTATTAGCCAGACTGGCATATCATTTTGTTCATTTTCCTCATTAATCTGCATGGGAGATTTATTTTTAAGGGATATGTAATAGTCTTTGTGATTAATGTGAATATATACTTATTTGTTTATTTCTGAATTTTTTTTTTAAAAGTCTTTATTTTGGGGATGAAGAAGTGGCTCAGTGGATAAGAGCATTCTACTTCCAGAGGTCCTGAGTTCAATTCCCAGTATCCACATGGTGGCTCACAACCATCTGTAATGGGATCCAATGCCCTCTTCTGGTGTGTCTGAAGAGAGACAACAGTGTACTCACATACCTAATATAAGTAAATAAGTCTTAAACAAAAAAACAAAAACAAAACTTTTTTGTTTTGACAGACAATATTTTGGCTGGCCCAAACCTTGCTATGTAGAGTATACTGGCCTCAAACTCATAGAAATCCATCTGCCTTTGAATGATGGGGCTTTTTAAAAATATGCATATTTTTGTATAAAGTTTTACAATACAGGCATTACAGATAAAATTAATATAACTTATACTCTCACTATAAGCTAACATTTTGTATTACAGCTTTTTGCTCCTTTATGCATGCATGAATGTCAGTCTTTTAAAAAAATTTTGGTCTATAATGTAATCATATTCTTTTCTAACTTGAGTTTGAGAGTTTGGTTTTAATATGGCAAAATTCCATCTGACTCTCATTCTTAATGATTTATTATGTGTTGTCATGTAGCTGTCCCCCCCCCCCCGCCCTCCGTTTTCTTAGCAAATGTTCTTTACTAGTTTTCTAAAGGCTTCTTTTTCCCTCTTGATAAAACATTGTGGATTTCCTAATATCCAAAGGAATGTTACAGAGTTGATGAATCAGGAAATGAAGATCATTGAACTTGGCATGTTAGATACTAGGTAGCTGTGGTCAAACTTCAATTATTGAGACATTTGTGAACTAGAGATGTGCCATGAGCAGGAGCAGCCTGGCTCTAGCCTGGGTTCTTGGTGCCAATGCCAAACAGATCCTGGAGGGATCAGACTGCTAAGGGAAGATCCTAGGAGTGAACAAAGAGACATCCAGCCTGGTATGCGGCCTTCAGGGAGTTGGGTAATTGTCAGAGATTTGAGCAGTAGGGCCTCCACCAACTCCTTGTACAAAATGAAAGGAAAGCTTAGGAATGGTATGCTGGGATAAAACTTTCTCATCTGACAGTGAATTTTTATGCTGAGAGTACTAATGCCAAGTTTGGAATTGGGATAGTCCTAGAAAACTTGAAGAATGCCATAGAAAGTTTGTTCCTTGCCTAATGATTAGCTTCATATTAGGGTGAGGCTAAGTCTATGAATGGACTAGGAAGACTCACAATACAGAAGTTCTAGAGAGTGTTGCTTACCTCCTTAGTGTTTTTGAGGTTATAGCTTTGGAGGGAATTCAGTAGTAAATATTTGGAGAGAAGTAAAAGAAAAAGCACCTGTTTTCTCTAATCTGTCATCTTTTTTTTTAAGTCTTTTATTTATTTTTTGACAATTACATGTGTGTATGCAGTGTAGCTTGCATACAAGTGTAGCACCACCCCCCAATATCTCCTCCCTTATCCTTCGGGATACCCATGTACTTTTTCTACCTTCATATTTTCTCCTTATGTAGTTTCTTGGTTTTGATGTTTAATTTACATGTATTTCTGCATGTGCTTATATATCTCTGAGTTTGTGTGCCATAGTGCACCTGGTTCTGGGAATCGAACTCAGGTGGTCAGGCTTGGCAGAAAGTACCTTTACCCACTGAGCCATCTCACTATCTCCTATTTATTTATATATAGTATTTTTAAGTCATTGAATCCAGTTTATGCTGTCTGCTGGAGTGTCGGGGAGGTAACCATAGCTGTAGTGAGCCCATGAGCACAACTACAGCATTCCCCAATATTCTTCCCCATCCTTTGGCTCTTACATTTTTCCGGCCCCCTTTTCTGTGTTCCCTGAGCCTTGGGGTGGTGTTGATACAGGTTTCCCATTTAAGGCTGACAACTGAACAATCACTTATTCTTAGTATTTTGACTAATTATGACTAACTACACTAACTGCTACCCACTATAGAAAGCTTTTCTGACCAAGGCTGAGAATAGGACTAATGTATGAGTAGAACCATGACTATTTGAAGACACTTCAACATGACAGTGTAGTAACACAATAGTAGTAGGTTCCTATGGCTTATGACCTCCCAAAATATGGCTTTCAGTCAGGCTTACAGTACCAAGCTGAATTCTCTCCTGTAGAGGTCATACCTCCAACAAGGCCACACCTCCTAATCCTTATAATTCTTTCAAACAGTTCCACTCCTTGGTGACTAAGCATTCAAATACATGAGGCTGTAGCTGCTAGTCTCATTCAAGCTATCACAGTCATCATTCTTAATGATTCATTAAGCAAGAACTCACACTGGTCTTTGACATCAGCAGCAGACTTTTTCAGATTTATTTTATAAAAACTGTCAGTTCCTCTGAAACCACATCTTTGTTTTTTTTTTTTGAGACAGGGTTTCTCTGTGTAGCCCTGGCTGTCCTGGAACTCACTTTGTAGACCAGGCTGGCCTCGAACTCAGAAATCCTCTTGCCTCTGCCTCCCAAGTGCTGGGATTAAAGGCATGCGCCACCACCGCCCAGGTTTTTTTTTTTGGTTTTTCGAGACAGGGTTTCTCTGTATAGCCTTGGCTGTCCTGGAACTCACTTTGTAGACCAGGCTGGCCTCGAACTCAGAAATCCGCCTGCCTCTGCCTCCCAAGTGCTGGGATTAAAGGCGTGCGCCACCACCGCCCGGCGAAACCACATCTTTGTAAGGCATTCATTATTTGAAATATTTTTAAATATTTGTTTTAAACAAAGCACACACACACAAAAAAAAAAAAACCACAACTAAGCCTTTAACTGTAAAAGGAAGTGAAAATGTCCTGACAGTAGTAGCGACCACAGGTACAGTTTGCACAGGAGTCTTGATACTGCTGAAGCAGAGCATAGAAAACTCACCCCACGGCTGAATCTAGAACTTCTGCGCCTCAGAGTCTGCTTGTGTTGGTTATGTTTAACATCTTTCTTTAATAACTTGTCTTTAGTTTTTGTTTTTTTAATACCAGAATTGTTTAAAATTGTATGTCGCAAACTAGCCCCATACATTCAGATGTCATTGGGAAGATTATACTTTCTGTATTTCCCCCTTCTGTCATTTGGGAAGTTTCTATGGATTATGGCAAAATTAAAAGTAAAGCACAGACAATAACCAGTTAATCGTCACTGAGAGTTCAATATTTTTTCCTAACACTTTGTTCTTGTCACCAAAGCATGTTCTGGTTATTGTTAAGCTTCAGGCTCTTCTGACTGCTAGGTTTACATATTTCAATAATCTCTTCTTCAATTTTCCCCAATCTTAGTTTCAGGCAACCTCCAAGAAAGGTATCAGTCGACTGGATAAACAGATGAGAAAGTTCACAGATATCAGGAAAAAAAGCAGATCTGCACATGCAGTGAAAATCAGCATCGAGGGCAATAAAATGCCATTGTGACCTTGCCTGGGACATGTCCCCATCTCTAAAAAACAATGCACAGTGGACTATCGTGAAAGAAGAAACTTTTAAATGTTTTAGTGTGTCTCTAAATGGTTCCATTTGTATCATCTGTTGTTGTAGGACTAACATTTCTCTCCGTTGTATTTAAGACCAGTTGTCTGCTTTGTACAGAAGAGTACTTACTACTCCTACTTCTATCAACTGTACGTAATAAAATTTCATTATGGTTTTGGGGGGTTGTCTCATCATTGTCTTAGAGACTGTTCTCTGTGAGATCAAAAGCCAGTCCTTTTCAGTACATATATATGATATGAGAAATTTGTCTGGCCTTTGTCCCTGGCTCCTGACAAGGAATATCTCAAACCTTTAGAATTCTTGAACTATCTTTGTTATATTCTTGATTTGGCTCATCGTAGGGCCCTAAGTTCGCTCTAAGACTGGTCGACAGACATATGCTTGGCCTAGTCACATTGCCTGTTGGATTAATCAGTCATACCTTTGTATTGAAGCCCCAGTAAAGAAAAGAATGCTGGACAAGCCAGGTGCCTTGCACACCTATAATCCCAACATTTGGGAGACTGATGTCACAATCAGAGGATCATGAGTTTGAGGCTAGCCTGGATTGCATGGCAAGACTCTTAAATGCTCTGGATACTGCAACTGTGTTGATGTGCCAGGAGAGCAAAGGCACAAAACTTCTGCACCACCCTCTACTACTCCTGAATCTATATTGACCTCTTGGCTTAATTTGTATCTTTTCTAATAAGACCAGTCATAACTATGATCTTTTATTGAAAGCCATAGTGCTTTTCCAAGTTCTGTGAGTCATTCAGCAAATTTTGTTTTTCATTCAGCAAATTTTTAAACCAAGAAATTCTTGGGAACTTGCCTCTTTATAGCTACTCTGGAATTTCCATGGTCTAAAGGTATCACTTGCAGCCCATGTCTGAAGTTGGGACAGTCTTGTGGAGGAAATCTGATCCCTAGAACTGTCAAGTCTTACACTAACACTGAGCATTTGGTATCGGAATTGAGTGGTATACCACTATATATGCCTATAGTCTCAGCACTTTGGAGGCGGAGGCAGGAATAATGGGAGCTCTCCCAACATCCTGAGTTACTCAGAAAGACTCTGTTCAAATAAAGATGGTATCACAGTAGAGTATGAAATATAACAAGCATGCTTTGTATTTCTCTTGTTAGAGATGCTTTGTTTAAATCTGGGGAGTTAAGCTGTGGGGAGAAAAGGTTAAGAAACTCTTAAGAAAATACAGATGTAATTGAAAATTACTCAGTTACATATAGCAATTGGACAAATAGAAAAGGAGAAACTATAGTTTCTTATTCAGTTTCGAGAATTCTTAAAAATCATGAGAGATTTCTGTATATCAAGAAAGTTTTATCAGTAACTCATTAATTACTTAAATCCTCTTCTGGTACAAACTGGAGCCTTGATTTTAAAATAGAGTATTAATTGGCCACAATGGCCTTTGGACAATTGAAGGACTGTGGGCTTCATGGACTAGAACACTCCATAAGAACCTCTCAAGCCTGCAGTGGTGACTCACGTCTTTAATCCCAGCTCTTGGGAGGCAGAGGCAGGTAGATCTCTGAGTTCGAGGCCAGCCTGGTCTACAGAGTGAGTTCCAGGACAGCCAGAGCTACACAGAGAAACCCTGTCTTTAAAAAAAGAGAGAAGGAAAAGAGAAGAGTCTCTTAAAGCCCATCAGTACACTCAGCAATCAAGAGCAAATGGAGTGTGAAGCAGAAAGACCTTACAAAACAACAGTTAAGCACTAGGTGGTGACAAACTGCCTCTGGCTTTGTTTAATTTTGTTAACTAAAAACAATAAAAGCATCTAATGAACTCAAAACAGTTCTGAACATGAAAAGCAAGTTTTTAGGAGTTATTTTGGTGTCTTGGGATGAGCTCCACTTAGCACCTTGTTGTTTATGCAAGTAAATATAACCAGCAGGTGATAAACCCATACCCTGGAGTTCAAGGAATGGGAGGTTCTGCGATATTTAAGGGAAAAATGCTAATTTCTTTATAAATTATCTTTGCTGTGTGGATTTTTGGGGCAGCATCCCAAGCTTGACCCATTCATTGCCTTCATAATTTCTGTTTACTATAATTTCCAGAATACTAAAATTAGTTCCCACATACCCTTCAACATTTTTCAGTATGCCATGTTTTATTGTGTTCTATATACAAGATTTTTTTTTGTAGAGCATGTGAGTATTGTTTATCAATAACCTTTCTTCTTAAATTCCATATCTAAGCATATTTCTCTTAAAAAACATGTTTTGTAGCCAGGCACCTTTAGTCCCTGCACTATGGAAGCAGAGGCAGGTAGATCTTGAGTTTGAGGCCATCCTGCTTTACTGATTGAGTTTTAGGTCAGCCAGGGCTATACAGAAAAACCCAGTCTGAGAATAAAAACAAACAAACAAAAACCCATGGTTTTTAGGGGCTGGATAATGCAGATCTGTTGGTAGAGTGCTTGCCTATCATGTACTAAGTCTGGGTTCCATCCCCAGTACCACAAATATCTGGCCTGTCGCCTTGCCAACCTGGCCTGGCTACATGGCAAGTACAAAGCCAGCCTGGGCCACTTGAGACAGTTTGACCTCTTGTGGAATGCTGGGTAGTCACTTAAGTTTGTTTGGATTTTTTTGTTTTGTTTTGTTTTGTAAAATGCTTTCATTTTGACAAAAGATCTGTACCTTAGCCACTTTTAACTGTACAGTTCAGGTGCATTGGCTGGGCTCACGCTATATAAGCCATCTTCATCTTACAAAATTTAGCTGTACTGGGCACAGTTGTGCACGTTTTTAATCCCAGCACTAAGCAAACAGAAGCAGGACAATTTCTGAGTTCAAAGTCACCCTATTCTAAGTAGAGCTCCAGGCCAGCTAAGACCGCATAGATCCTGCCTCAAACTCAACAAACACCTTAGCTCCTTCTACCAGCTCTTGACAATTTCATTCTGCTTTCTGCCTCTGGTTTAGACTATTCTAGGAACCCACTTTTTAATTTACTGGGGGGTGGCAAGCACATGTACTGTGGTATGCTTATGGAAAAATCACAATTTTATGGCATTCTTGCCTTCCACCTTTATTTACTTGGATTCTAAGCATGAGACAGGTTGCAAGACTTTAGTGGCAAGAATTTTGACCACTTGAGCTATCTCACCAGCCTGTTTCTATGTATGGGTGTTAATGCTTTGCATTGTGCTTTTTAAAAATGAATTTTGTAATTTTTGCCCTATGTATTAAGTCTGATCCATTTTGAGATAATTGTATGTTGTAAAAAGTCTACTTTTATTTTTGTACGTATTGATATCCTTACATCTTTGTTGAAAGACTGATCCTTTCTCATTGTTCTTGTATCCTTTATCAAAACTTATTGATGGTGTGAGGGTTTATTTCTGTATTTTGCTTCAGTCCTTTAGTTTGTTTTGGTTTTTTTTTTTCTAGCCTCATTATCCTGTTTTTGCTACTGGAGCTTTATAGTAAATTTTGAAGTCAAGTAGTATGATTTATTCACTCTTCAGTATTGTTTTGGTTGTTGGGATTCCTTGAAATTAAGGGGGAGAGTATATATGAATATGTGCATGCATGTGGAAGTCAGGACAACTTTCAGGAATAGGTTCTTCCCCTGAGTTCTGGGGCTTGAACTCAGGCCCTCAGGCTTGCACTGCACATACTTTTACCTGAAGAAGCATCCTGCTGCTCCCTTCCACTTTTCCATTCATACTGTTTTGGCTCTCTGGGCTTCCTTGAGGTTTTGTATGACTTGTCTGTAGCTGTCAGTGGGTTTTCAACAGAGATTGTGTTACATCTGCCATTTAAGGAAGTACTGAGTTTTAACAATGTTAAGACTTCTGGTTCTTAAACAGAACTGTCTTTCCATTTTGAGTCCTTAGTTGAATTTATTTCTAAGTATATTAATTTCTTGTGGTGTTGCTATAAATTGTTTTATTTTCTTAATTTCCATTTAGGATCATGCTCATGAACAAATGCAACTGGTAATTTTACCTCTTCCTTTCCATTTGGATACCTCTCACTTCCTCCTCTTGCCTGATTGTTAAATTTCTACTAGTGGGTTGAATACTAGTGATGAAATGGGCATCCTGGTCTTATTCTTGGGACTACAGAAAGAGCTTTGTCTTTCTTCACTGAGTACAATATGGGACCTTCATGTATGGCTTTTCTGTTGTTGACCTTCCTTCTACTTTTAATTTATTGAGTTTTTATTATGACAATATTGAATTTTATGAAATGATTTTTCTGTATCATTTGAAATCACTAGTTTTTCTTCATCTTGATAGTGTATATTTCACTGATGTATGTATGCATTTTTTAATTATATGAATGTATATATGCATGAGTGTCTGTCGGTGCATATATGCACGTTGGTGTGGAGGTCAAGGGACAACCCTGAGGCTCATTTCCTCAGGCATCATCCACCTTGTGTTTAGAGTCAGGGTCTCTGACTGTCCTGGAACAACTCTCCAAATAGGCTTTATTCTCCAAATGTTCACCATCACACATGACTCTCCATAGATCCTGGGGCCCAAACATGAGTCTTCCTGCTTGCAAGGCAATCTACTTTTACCAACTAAGCTCTCTCTAACCCCTCAGATTTTTGTCATTGTTACTCTGTTAAGTCATCCTAACATTCTATCAGTAAATCCTTCTTGATCATGACATAGTATCTACTACTTTTTGAGTTAGATACTTTTTGAAAAGCTTTATTTTTATTTTATATGTGTGAATGTTTATACATGTATGTATGTATGTATATATGTATGTATGTGCACCACATGTGTGTCTGGTACCCATAGAGACCATCAGAGGGCATTGGTCCCCAGGAACTAGAGTTAACAGGATGGTTGTCATCTGCTATGCGGGTGCTAGGAACTGAACCTAGGATCCTCTGCAAGAACAGCCAGTGCTCTTAACCTCTGAGCCATCTCTCAACCCTACATAATCCTTTTAAAGTGTTGAATTCTGTTTACTAGCAATTTGGTGTGTTTGTGTATCAGAGGACACCTTGAGTCAGTTCTACCATGTGGATTTTGAGGATCAATCTCAAGTTGTCAGACTTGGCAGCTGAGCTATCTCCTTGGCCCAGGCTAGGCTTTTTAGTTGTCATTTTGCTATGATTTTGTTTTGTTTTTAAGGGTTTTCATACCAGTGTAACCTTTGATTGTAGTGCTTGTTTGATTTTGGTATAAGGGTAATGCTGGTATTTTGGAAATGCTCCCTCCTTTTTGAGTTTTCAGAATAACTTGTCAGAATTAATTTTAATTTGTCCAGGCATGGTGATGCATGCCTTTAATTCTAACATTCGAGAGGTAGGAGGATTTTTGAGTTTGAGGCCAACCTGGTCTGTGTGGCAGCTCCAAGTCACCCAAGTCTGCATGATGAGAACCTGTCTCAAAAAAAAAAATGGAGGCAGGGGCGGAGAAATAGTGTTAGTTGTTTAGATGATTGGTAGACTATACTGTTAAAGCTACCTGGACTGGGCTTTCCTTTGCTGAGAAGGTTTGTATAGTAGATGCAATCTCACTAGTTAGAGGTCTACCTATTTAGTTTTATAATTCTTCATGAATCAAAGTTGGTGGTTTTTCTATTTTGTCTATTACCTAATGGTTATATTGATGCGATACAATTTATAGTGCTTTGTACTTTTCATTCTTGCAAAACTAGCCATGATGTCCCCAACCCTTTTAAAGGTACATCACTATGTGTATTTATAGTCACTTGTGTGCAAGTGTGTGTACATGTGTGTGGTGGTGGTGGGGTGAATTAAGGTCTCATCTTTTATCTCTATTTTATTTATTGAATCAGTCTCTCAGTTGAATACAGAGCCCCTGACTGGCTAGTCGTGTTGCCCTAAGACTCCCCCACCTCTGCCTCTTAGAAGTCCTGGGATTTACAGAGCCCCACCTCTGCCTAGCCTTTTCATTTTCCAGGTGAAGTTCTGGGGATCTGAGCTCTTGTTTCCTGATGCATAGGAAGCACTTTATCTACTGAGCCATCTCCCCAGCCCATTGTCCCCATTTTGATTGTTTCCCCCTTTCCTAGCCACTCTACCAGAAGATTTATCAGTTTTGTGATTTAAAAGACCAAGTCTTTGGGTTCTGGGTTTGTTTGTAGTTTTGGTTTTTTGTTTGTTTGGGTTTTGATTTTTTTTGTTTTGTTTTTTTTTTTTTTGGTTGTTTGTTTCCTGTGCTCTAATCTATCTACTTGTTCTTTTCCTTGTTCATTGAAGAATAAAGTTAGGCTGTTGAGGACTGTGCTACATAGCTGTGAATTTGAGCATTGCTTTTGTCATAGCACAATACTTCTGGTATTTTGTATTTTTTTTCTTTTGTTTCAGGGAGTGTTCCAATTTTCCTGGTGATTTCTTCTCTCAACCATTTGTTGTTTAAAAATGTCCTATTTATTTTAGACATTTGTGGGTTTTGTAATTTTCCTTGATGTGTTAAAACTCTTTGTGGCTTTGATGTATCCCTAAAAGTGTTCCATGTTCACTTGAGAAAAATGTATATTCTGCTTATTGGGTAATGTGTGTGTGTTATGAGGTCCAAATAGTATGTGATGGTGTTCAAGTGTTCTTTTTCCTTGTTGGTCTGCCTTCTATCTGTAACCCTAGAACAGTCTTATTTCTCCCATAGTTCTCTGTCAGTATTTCCTTCATATACTTAGCAATTTTAGTTGGCATATCTTTGTTGATAATTGCTGCGTCCAATTGATGAATTAGTTTTTATTTCATTATGTAATATCCTTTGTCTCTTACCCATGTGCTACTTCCCACTTTGAGTTACTATAGTTACATGGGACATGTTTTTCATTCTATCAGTTTAGTGTATTTAGTTCTAAAGTGAGTCTCTTGTATACAATTATATAGTTGAACCTTAAGTTTTAAATGTATTCTTCTAAGCTGTATGTTCTATTAGGGTATTAAATCTATTGACAAAAATGACTACTATAACCGTTAAAGGAAAGGGCTCGCTTGCCATTTTGTTTTCTATGTCTTAAGAGTTTTTGGTCCTTCATTTCTTCTTTTACTATTTGCATATGGTTGATATTTAGAGTGGCTTGTGTGATTGACTTTAATTTCTTTTTGTCTATATTGTTTATGTGGTTTTTATGAGGTTTATGTGAAATATCCTAAAGTTTCAACAATCTAAACAAATAATTTCAATCACATACAGAGCTTCTTAATAGCTGTATTCCTCTTGTTTACATTATTAATGTCACAAATAACATGTGTGTCCAATAACAAGTTTATACCTTTTTATGCTTTTCTATTTTAAATACTGTTGAATAAAAAACAGTTGTGAACCAAAATTACACTAATGCTGGGTTTTTTGTTTGTGTGATTTATTCTTACAGGAAAATTTTATATTCTTATATGGCTTTGATATGTCTAGTATCCTTTCTTTACAACTTGAAGGATTCCCTTCATTTCTTACAAGGTAGTAATGAACTAGCTTCCTCTGCTTTCTTCATTTATCCCTCATTAAAAAATACATTATTGCATATGTATGTTGTGTATGTATATGTACACAAGGGTGCTGCATTACATATGTAAAAGTCAGAAGATGACTTTGGAGAATCGGTTCTCTCCTTCCTTTACATGGATTCTAGGGATTGAACTCATTTTGTCAGGTTTGCACAGTAAACGCATTACCTGCTCAGCCCAGCAGTATTTCACTGCTCTGTTTCAACAGTCCATATTTTTGAAGACCAGTTATTGTGTGACAGAGTCTTCCTGGGGAGATGCAACATACACATGTCTGCTCACCACAGGCAGGGAGCCAACGACAGACCAAAAATATGGACGCCACTCAGGTCCAGCTTAGTAAACCAATGAGTTTTCTTGGTGTCACTTAAACTGCAGGAGAAACAATTCAAAGACAACTGCATCATCACAGCCACCCCAACATGGATAACAGCTCACAAAAGCTGGAAACGTAACAGGTTAGAGAGTGTCATTACGAGATACCTCAGTATCTAAGACCTTTCCAGGCAGTTCAGTCAATCACTACTTCTCAAAGCAGCTGATTTGGTTTCAGAGTCTTTGCATGTTGGCTTGTCTGAGTCACCTTTGCTCATGGGAGAGCTATGCTCAGCCTACTTACTATAAGTCTGGAATGGAGGGGCCTAGTGAATCTGGTCAATGTCAGGGATCTCCTGAAGCTATTTTGAGCTATTTTAAGGAGCTTCCCTGGGAGATGGAATGTTTCAATCTCAGAGGAAAACTAATATACCCATTAAGTCTGGGGCATTTAAATACTTGGTCTGCCATTAGTGGCTGTTGATAGAAGATTAAGGATTGTGACCTTGCTGGAAATGCATTACTGGAAGTGGTCTTTGAGGTTTCAAAAGACTCACGCCATTTAGATTTATCACCATCTGTTTCCTGCTCGTGGTTCAAGATGTGCGCTTTCAGCTGCTGCTCCTGTTTGCTACCTGCTACCTTCCAATGCCAATGTGGACTCCAGCCCTCTGAAACCGTAAGCCCAAATAAACCTCCTATAAGTTGCTTTGGTTATGGTGTTTCATCACAGCAATAGAAAAGTAACTAATATAGAAGTTTGCTACCACGAGCGGGTTGTTAGCTGTGACAGACCTGACCATGTGGTTTGGGGAAAGAAATACAAAATGTAGAGTTTGGACAGGAAAAGGGCACTGGCAAGGTTAGTGTTAAAGCCATGATTTGTGCTGGAAGAGAGACTACTAACTGTTGAGGGAGGCCAGATCTGCATTGAAAGGAACAGATGGATGCCCTTGGGGCAAGAGTCCACCCAGCTGAAGTTCCAACTTGTGAAAAAGGAAAGGAAAGGCCTAAGGAATTAACAAAAACTTAGGAAAAATGACTCAAGAGAAGCAGGATTCATGCCAGTTGGTAGCTGAACCTTGACAATATCGTCCAGCCAGTTCTGACTTTAGAGTCATAATAGATGCACGTGTAAAGGGATTGTGCAATCTACCTCTACAGTTAAGGAAAGCCATGGAGGCCAGGCATGTGGCAGTAAATTCTGGGTTCCACTGAAGCCTCCAAAATGTTAGAGGTGCCAGAGCCGTGGGCTGCCTGCCAAGGAGAGCTACATACAAGAAATGGAACCACCCTGAGAGAAAGAGACAGGAGAGAGAGAGGTTGATCAATCTCACAGGCAGCAAAACCTAAAGGGAAGGGCCTAAGCCCTTTGACATCAGACACGGAGCTACAGGATTTGGAGGTTTGCCCTGCTGTGTTTTGCCCTTGTATTAGTACAGTATTGACTCACTCTGCTTAGATTCCTCAATTTTTGAATGGCAATATACTGTGCCATTGTATGTTGGAAGTATGTAACTTGCTTTTGACTTTACAGGGTCTTCCAATTAAAAGATTGCCTTGAGTGTCAGAAAGTTTGGACTCTATTAAGCTGTTTTGAGACTGGAAGACAGTGGGAACTTTAGAAGTTGGACTAAATACATTTTGCATTGTGATAGGGCCATACGCCATGTGAGCCAGGGAATGTGGTGGTTTGAATGAGATTCCCCTGCTAAATTCAAGGCATTTGAATATTTGGTCCCCAGTTGGCGCCTATCTCTGCTCTGGATGGTTCGGAAGTGTGTGGCCTTCTTGGAAGAAGTATAGTGCTGGGGAGTAGGCTTTGAGGTTTCAAAAGATTGCCACTGAATTCTCTCTCTCTCTGTCCTGCTTGCAGATCAAGATGTGATACCTCAGCTACTGCTCCTGTTTGCCACCTGCCACCTTTACTCTGCCATTGTGACTCTAACCCTCTAGAGCCGTAAGCCCCAAATAACATTGTGGCCTTTATCGCATCGATAAAAAAGCAATGATATAGACACCAATTGTCAGTTAACAATGAGGATTTCTCATACAGAATTCAGTACTCGTGGTTTGAGAGTGAAGAGAGGGATAATCAACCTGCCCTTTGACTTTGCAGGAAGCATGATTTCTAATTCTCTTTGTTGCACATTTCATAAGCAGTAAGAAGGACTTTGACTAGAAATAATGTGGAAATAGAGTTTCTTCAGAGAAGTTTTATACTAAGACCATCAGAGGCTAGTGGGTCAGTAAGCACTGATCTTTTGGATGGTATCCAGTGTAGTCATACACAACTATGCTAAGACTTTTTTGAAATCCAAGTCGGAAGAAGCCAGGGCAGACCAGAAGAGTGTGCTCCTGGCTGTCCTGGAACACACTATATGAACCTGGCTAGCCTCAAACTCAGATCCTTCTGCTTCTGCCTCCTAAGTGCTAAAATTAAAGGCATGAGTCACAACACCCAGTGTGAGTGACAATTCTTATTTGAAAACCTATTTCATATAAGACCTATAGCATACACCACCAGACCCAGCAGTACAAATCCCTAAGTTTGATCCCCAGCACTGTATAAAACAGGTGTAATTAAAAGTTTGTTTTAAGCTAGTCATGGTGGCATGCACCAATTCCAGCACTCAGGAGGCAGAGGCAGGTGGACCTCTGTGAGTTCAAGGCTAGCCTGGTCTACAAAGTGAGTCCAGGACAGCCAGGGCTATACAGCGAAACCCTGTCTCGAAAAAAAATTTTTTGTTTTAGCCTGGTGATGGTGGTATATGCTTTTAATCCCAGTACTCAGGAGGCAGAGGCAGGCAGATCTCTGAATTCTAGGTCAGTCTACAGAAGTGAGTTCTGAGATATCCAGGACTACACAGAGAAACCCTGCTGTGACAAACAAAGAGTTTGTTTTATGTTGTGGACTTCCTAAAGCTATAGGTCTGGCTGTGTGAGACTACTCTGCTCATCAGGGTGTGCTTAGCCTTAGTTGGGGAACAGTAGGGTGAAGCTTGAGATGCAGTTAGCTAAATAAAACTAGGACAAAATGAAGTTATTTGGGCAGTTTAACTTACAGTTTCCCATTAGCCCAGCAGTTTTCATAACAAATTGAAGTTAGCAAAAGAATGTGTGCAAGTTCATATAAGTAATAAAAACATTTAAACTGTCAGTGTCTTGGTAGCACTAATAAATTCCACTGGAGAATTAATTAATTAAAAGCATTTGGTGTTTTTATTAGCATATATTAGTTATACATAATTGGTTATTATATTTCACATATGTATATAATGTGTTTGATCATATTCGCCTTTATCCTTTTTACTTCCCCACTCTTCTAGTCTTGTTCCATTTTGTTAAACACCATATTTAGAAATTCTGTAACAAAATTTGGCTTAAAACTTACAAAAAGAAACTTATAACTAACCTATATATAGGAATTTTAATTTGCTATAACATACTATATATGTGATTCAACTCGGGTATAGAACTTGGATTCAACTCTTGCTTTTAAAAAAAAATAGATCTCCTCATCAAGATGTAAGCAGCCACATGACTGGCAGTCATTTTTACTAAGATTAAAGGGTGCATACCATGTGACTTTACTATCTTTAAGATGACCATTTTGCATAAAGTAACAATTGTAAAATGTCTCAGTCCTACTGATCCCTTAGTTTATTATTGTGTATCTTTTTAGACTAAGGAAGTAACAAGAAGTCTCTAATATGATGCTAAAAATGTAAGGTTATAAAAGTCTACTCAGATTAACAAAAAACTGGTTTTAGATGTATGTTTGACGCCGGGCAGTGGTGGCACATGTCTTTAATCCCAGCACTTGGGAGGCAGAGACAGGTGAATTTCTGAGTTCAAGGCCAGCCCAGTCTACAGAGTGAGTTCCAGGACAGCGAGGGCTACACAGAGAACCCTGTCTCGACAAAACCAAAAAAAAAAAAAAGAAAAGAAAAGATGTATGTTTGACTACTTATGTCTTTGCTAACTGTTTAAGCTTCTAAAAAATTTAGATAAATAGCATATCAAATATAAATAAGGTATATTTGATAAGATTTTTAAATTCCTAAGGTCTATTCAGGTTCACAATACAGTAGTCAAGCTAAGTACTAATGTGAATAATTTCTGGAATAAGCTTTACTTAGCCTCCTGTGCATGTTCTCAGAGTTAAGCCTAAAACAAGTAACTAGAAATAAGCAAAGTTTGTTAGTTATATACTTGATAGAGAATGGTCCACAAAACTTTGAGGAATCTGCTGAATTTAAAATGTTTAATGGAAAAAAGCTCACTATGACAGACAGAGACCCCAGCTCCTAGCAGTTACCCCAAGGTTTCCAGAGAAGATGATAGGACACAGAAGAACCGACTCCATCTGGAGCTTTCTTTAAATGTATGTGGCAAAGCCAGTACACGAACTCTTAATTAATGACTAATTTCCTTCTATAGACTCCCAACTCCAAATAATTTCAAATGGGGGCACAAGATTTCAAATATCAGTTTGAAAGGTACACAAATATTCAGTCTGTTATTACCACTCAGTGTTAACTGTATTATATTTATAATTGATTCTTGAGATAGTTAATAAATATACTCATCAAAAGTAATAATAAATAAATAATAATAAATAGATAAATGTGGCAAAGCTGGACACTGGGTCAGAAACTGCTTTCACCTCATCTGCTGCAAGGACCCTGTCTAAACTGGGAAGCAGGGCACTGAAGACTTGATCGCCCCACTTAGCGCTGACAAGTTCCTATTCCATGGGGAAAGAAATCTGAAACATTTTATATTAAGACTTCCAAAAGTTTAGAGTTTTAATATCAACCAATGGAGTTCTAATAAGCTATTAATCTAACTCTGGTAAATACTGACTAGCATTATAGTCACAAGCTCAAGATTTTAAATTTTCTTTGTCCTCTAAATAGAGACTTAAAAGTGCTTCTCATTGTGCTTTAAAAAAAATTATTTAATCTATATACACCCAGTGTTCTGGATAAAGGAAAGAGTGTTAATGCTTCCCCCAAATCATTTTGAGTCCCAAGCTTTTTTACTATGTCTTAAAGGTGTGAATTTGCTGTTTTTTTCTACGATGTGGATTTCAGCTCGGATTACAAATAGTAGTAATGCTAATATATCTAAAGCTTAATCCTCTTATGTAAACTTAAAAAATTCTTGTACGCTTCAGGGTATAGACATGGTTCCACTTCTCACAGGTCAAATGGACTTCAGATAAGTACTGTCAACCAACAGCCTGTTTCCCTACCTGCTCATTTCTAAGGGTGGGATCTCTTCCCCTTTCTCTGGTTTTGGGACTCCCCTCCCCCAACTACCTGGACCATGGGCCTAAAAGTTTTTTTTTGGTTTTTCAAGACAGGGTTTCTCTGTGTAGCCCTGGCTGTCCTGGAACTCACTCTGTAGACCAGGCTGGACTTTATCTCAGAAATCCGCCTGCCTCTGCTTCCCAAGTGCTGGGATTAAAGGCGTGCGCCACCACTGCCCAAGCCTAAAAGTTTTAATTATAAACCTAAGGAAAATTTCCCCCAAACTCCTTAACTTTACCTTCTGTTCCTAATGTATATCTGTTTCAGCAGATTTCCAGTCAATGGAAGACTATAAACTGCTTCACCTGCTCTCTTCATGGCCCTAGTCCCAGATGGTCCTGCAGCCTAGACAGCAAGGGAAACAGCCTGCACTTCCTGGACTTGGCCAACATTCCAGTTTTCTAGGTCCCCAACAGCAATGTCCCAATGTGAGGAAAAGGTAGTCATAAATTATTATGTTGTCCCTTATTAGTTTATTATCAAGAAAAGACTGGTGTTAAGTTTCAAACCCAGGACAAGCAGCTGAGGTATCTCTTTAACATTTCAAAGCAGGCCTGGACTCCAGGTTCTCCCAGTATCCCTTAGTTCATACCTGATACAGAGTATGGCTGACATACCCCACCATCTACCCTGAACTCTCTCCTAGAGGCTGTTCCTTATATAACTTGTGGATGGGCTCCTGGTGCTGTTCATGTGAACCAATCCCCTAATGAATAAAGGAGCAAATCACTGGGTGAATAGGCAGGACTTCAGTTGGATGGAAGAAAAGAGGAAGCAAGTTAAGAAGAGAGTTAGGTCTCTCTGGAACCAGTACAGCAGAGGGATAAGATGTAGCTGCTGGAGTTTCCCGGTATCATGGCAGATCCACAAGGATTCGCCACCAGAGGAGTCAGATTTTAATAAGGCTTACAAGATTAGGTTTAGTTGTTGCGTCCAGAGATTGAGTTACCATTGTTTCTGAACTAAGTTTGTGTTGTTTTCCTTCACACGGCGACTCGTCTGGGTTCAAGAGAGAAAGGTACAGCAGCAAAGCATGGGTTTGCCAGATGTGCACCGCAAAGACTGTAGGGGATTTGCGTGGTAGTGACCCGCCACTGGAAACCTAACAAGCTGGGCGGAGATGTTTCGGGAGCTCCAGGCCAGTGAATCTCCACGAATCCCCAGTGCTTGGCCAGCCAGGCCACGGGCCAAGAGTTAGAGGCACAAGCGCGAGAACGGGCTGGTTCTACTTTTTAATATTTCATTCAACATAGTTCAGACATGTTGGTTGCCCACTCAGTTCTTTTACTTCTTTTGTACCTTTGGCCTCCTGGCTTCTGTACTCGGTTTCCTTCTTTCCCTGTCTCTCCCCCTCTTTCCCACATGGTTCAGAGTCATGACCACTCTGGACTCTCCCAACTGTGTCTGCCTCTGGCTGTGCTCTCTCACATACCTATGATAAACTTTCTCTTCCTCTATACCTAGGAGCAGTCATGTCCTTTCCTTTTTATTTATGTTTTCTCATTCACTGACCACCGGACAAATAAATGCCAGCTAATACATATAGTACCAGACAAAATCACTTCTAGGTCACACAGACTGGTAATATTTTTATGTAAATTAATCCATTTATTGCAAGCTAGGCAAGTCTCAGATGATAGCACTTCTACTTGTCTTTCAGTTCCTTTAGTCTTCTGATGGCAGACTTCATTGTGATGGCAGAATGGTGTTGTAGGTCAAGGTCCTGCAAGACACTCTTTTCATGTAGGAACTGCAGTGCTAGATACCAGCGGCTTGTCTCTTCATCTTGATCTTGCCAAAGAAAGAGCAAGAGTACTTGGTGGGCTGGCTGATTTTAATTTTCTTTACCATTTTTCAGAGGGAAATACCACAGTGGGTCCCATATTTCCCTATGATCCCTATATTCTTTGTGCCTTTAGCCATGTCTCAGGAACGGAAGCACAAGCCCCAAAAGGAAGAGACACAATGTGCATGTGCTAGTTATTGACAACTAACCATTACCAATTGGAAAAGAAAAATTATATTCAAATGAAGAAAGCCTGAAAAATAAACATGTTGCTCTGGCTTTAAATCTGATCTGTTTGTTTTCTTTATTTTTTTAATCAATAACATATATTCCCCCCACTTTTTCTACTTGGGGAGGGTCTGTTCTCTGGTTGGATTCAGGGGCTGACAAATAGGAAACCACTTCACTATACTGAAGCATAGGAGAACTAATCCATCCTGGTATCCCTGATTGGGAGAAAAAGCAGCTGTTGCTAAGCCAGTGGACACAGGTAAGGATATACTGTGCAGGGTCTCATTCCCTTCCAGACCTTTGTTCCTTCTGTACATCATTTAGCCTCTGTGTGCCTGCTTGTGTCTATTCCCCAGAGAGGCCTTTTCTTTCTTTCCCTAACACTACTATGAAGAGGCTCAAGGTCATAGCAACTCCCCAGGGCCTTGGTATATCCCCAGTATCCATGAGAACTATCTTCTCTATCATTCACATACATTTCCATGCTGCCTCACCATGTCCCCAAGCTGGTCTGAATTCTTGAGTGATGGACAGTCTATGCTCCTCTTATTTAGGCTACAGGAAGAGGAGGGGATAGAAATGCCTGGGTGAAATAAAACAGGCATGGTGATCAAATTCAAATGCCCTAAAGAACATGGACAAGGGCTAAAGACATGACTCAGCAGTTAAGAGCACTTGCTCTTGCAGAGAACCTGGGTTGGAATCCTAGTACTCACAGGACAGCTCAACGATTGCCTGTAATTCCAGTTCTAGGGCACCCTATGTCATCTTCTGGCCTCTGCAAGCACCAGGGACGAATGGAATACCCAGACTTATGTGCAGTCCCTCACATATACCTAAAATAAAAAATTAGTATTGGGTTGGGAAATGGTCAAGATTGTCTATTATTCTTGCCAAAAACTTGAATTTGGATTTCTGCACCCATGTCTGGCAGCACAAGACTCCTTGAAGCTCCAATTCAAAGAGATCTAATGCCATTAGCATATGCTCACTAGTGTGTATGTACACACAAAAATCTTTTTTTTTTTAAGAGAGGGTCTCACTATGTCACCTTGGTAGCCTGCAATTTGCTGTGTAGATTGAGCTGGCCTTGAGGTTAAAGTGCTCTTTGCCTCTTGAGTGTCAGAATTAAAGGCATGCACCATCATACTTAGCTGAAACCTTTAAAAACTGTTACTACTGTATGAATATATGATGCATATGTATAATCAGCTGATTCCACCCTTTACTTGGGTTCTGAGGAACAAATTCTGTTAGGCTTAAGATCTTTGACTAACTGAAGTATCTCAGACCTGAAAGTTTTGTGTGAGACAGCCTCACTAGGGAGTTCTGGCTAGCCTGGAATTCATCATGAAGATCAGGATGGACTTGAACCCAGAGATCTTCTCTGCCTTCTGAGTGCTGTAATTAAACATATGTACAAAACAGCTAATGAAGGGCTATTTTATCATGAAAGTCCTGGAGAAGTGACCCAGTGGGTAAAACTCTTGCTGTGGAAGAATGAGGACCAAAGTTCAGAGTTCAGCTCCATTAGTAGCTGGGCTACGTGCCATTAACCTCTGGCCTTTGCATACACATTCACACAGTGGCATGTGTGCACCCACAGACATTCTAGTACACGTGCACACTCAGAAGTACTGCTCCCTTTGCTACTGAACTATTGAAACAATGGACTCCAAAGAATTAAGATTTCCTCAGGTGTCCCATGGTAAAGAATGGAAAAAGCTAAAAACCCTAGGTACTGGCCAGAGGAAGAACTTACCTGCCTGCTAGGAAGAGATTTTGCCCAGTTCTGACAACATATTTGACCACCTTGCAGAACAGCTGAGCTGAAACTGATGGACCATTCTGACTCCATCTTAAAATTGAAAGCCACCTGGTTACAAGGTCAAAATAAGTTCATTCCTGTTTCCTACAAAACTTGAGTTTGACCACATCTTGACTAATTTTCTGGAATTTGACATCTTGCATATCCTATATCCCAACCTTTATCCTGATGTGTTCTGAAAATTATCTTGAAATGTTCTGCCAAGTTCCTAAATAACCAAAAACTCTTGAAAGCCCCGTAGCCTTGCAGTGGGGGGGGGGGTAATATAAACCCTACCTCAATATTTGATGCTGTTTTCTTAATCCCTGCTTTAGGGAGCTAGGCCTGTCTGATAGAAAATAAAGCTTCTGGTGAAGCCCACAAGGAGGTTACTATGACAAAAGCATCTTATAGCAATGACCTTCCTGGGTATGGATATCTACCTTTAGAATGGTTTTGTGTTTGTTTTTGGAGTGGGTTCTCATGTAGCCAAGGCTGATGTTGAACTTTCTATGTAGCTAAGACTAGGCTTGAACTCCTGGTCCTCCTCTTACCTCCTGAGCGCTGGGATTATAAGCATGTACCCACCATGCCTGGCTAATTCTGTTTTAAAGTGTTTTAAGAAATTATGTGTATCTGTGCTATAAGTGCAGATGCTCATGGAAACCAGAAGAGTACATACATTCCTCCAGAGCTACAGGCACTAAGGACCTGCCTAAGGTAGATATTGAAATTAAACTCGGCCTCTGGAAGAGTAGCACACACTCCACCCCTGAGCCATTTCTCTAGCCCCCTAAGTATGCTATTAGATGAAAATAAAGCATGTTGATGACCCAGGATGCAAATATTTGTTAAATGGAACACAAAAAGCTCTATGAAGAAAATAAAATAAAACCCAAACCTGCTATTAAGAATTCTGCTTGTGCCTGCCGCCATTTGCACCAGGGAGCCAGGCAGCTCCACAGCCTTCTGTGCTTGACCCTTCAGGAGAGAGTGATCTCCCAGCAGAGCTTTCACTTCTGAGTGCAAAGGTGAGATCTCCACCTTCTCTCTGGAGGGGAACAGCTAGGAGCCCACAGAGCATACGATCAATGAAGCTGCTGGGACAGAGGTCTTCAGGCTGCCATTTGCATCAGGGAACCAGGCGGTTCCACAGCCTTCTGTGCACAGACCCTGCCAGAAGAGAGTTGGTCCCCCAGGAGTACAGACACAGGCTTATAGGCCCACAGGAGGGACAAGCTCCAGTCAGAGACAGCAGGACCAACCAGCACCAGAGATAGCCAGATGACGAAAAGCAAGCACAAGAATCCTACCAACAGAAACCAAGGCTGCTTGGCAACATCAGAACCCAGTTCTCCCACCACAGCAAGTCCCGGATACCCCAACACACCGGAAAAGCAAGAGTTGGATTTAAAATCATATCTCATGATGCTGATAGAGGGCTTCAAGAAGGACTTAAATAACTCCCTTAAAGAAATACAGGAGAACATGGGTCAGCAGGCAGAAGCCCTTAAAGAGGAAACACAAAAATCCCTTAAAGAATTACAGGAAAACACAAATAATCAAGTGAAGGAACTGAACAAAACCATCCAGGATCTAAAAGTAAATGTAGAAACAATAAAGAAATCACAAACTGAGACATCTCTGGAGATAGAAAACCTTGGAAAGAATTCAGGGGTCATAGATGCAAGGATCAACAACAGAACACAAGAGATAGAAGAAAGAATCTCAGGGGCTGAAGATACCATAGAAAACATTGACTCAACAGTCAAAGAAAATACAAAATGCATAAAACTTGTAACCCAAAACATCCAGGAAATCCAGGACACAATGAGAAGACCAAACCTAAGGATTACAGGTATAGAAGAGAGCTAAGACTTACAACTTAAAGGGCCAGTAAATATCTTCAACAGAATTATAGAAGAAAACTTCCCTAACCTAAAGAGAGAGATGCCCATGAACATACAAGAAGCCTACAGAACTCCAAACAGACTGGACCAGGCCAGAAAGTCCTCCTGGCACATAATAATCAAAACACCAAATGCACTAAACAAAGAATATTAAAAGCAGTAAGGGAAAAAGGGCAAATAACTTATAAAGGCAGACCTATCAGAATTATACCAGACTTTTCACCAGAGACCATAAAAGCTAGAAGATCCTGGGCAGATCTCGTACAGACCCTAAGAGAACACAAATGCCAGCCCAAACTTCTATACCCAGCAAAACTCTCAATCACCATAGATGGAGAAACCAAGATATTCCATGATAAAACCAAATTTACACAATATCTTCCCACAAACCCAACCCTACAAAGGATAATAGATGGAAAACGTCAACACAAGGAGGGAAACTACACCCTAGAAAAAGCAAGAAAGTAATCTTTCAACAAACCCAAAAGAAGATAACCACACAAACATAAAAATAACATCAAAATTAACAGGAAGCAACAATCAATATTCCTTAATATCTCTTAACATCAATGGACTCAATTCCCCAATAAAAAGACATAGACTAATGGAAATATTTTTCATGTAAATCTTCAATTTTATCAGACAATGTTTGTAATTCCTCTTTCAATTAACATAGTAATTTTTTATATCTACCATTTTATCTGCATTATTTTTCATGATCTTCAATTTTAACGTTTTTCTATATATTTCTTCTATTTTTATCAGAAATGTTTTCCATGTAAATTTCTGATTTTATCACAAAATGTTTTTAATTCCACCTTCAACTAATTTAGAAAGGTTTTTTATGTCTACCATTTTATTTGTATAATTTTCCATGAAATAGTCAATATTAACATGTTTTCTATATATTTCTTCAATTTTATCAGAAATATTTTCCATGTAAATCTTCAACTTTATCAGAAAATGTTTATAATTCCACTTTCAGTCAACTTAGGAATACTTTTATGCCTACCATTATTATATCTATATAAAATTTTCCATGATATTCTTCAATTTTAACATGTTTTTCTACATTTTTCTACAATTCTTTCAGAAATATTTTCCACGTAAATCTTCAATTCTATCATAAAATGTTTCTATTTCCTTTTTCAATTAATTTAGCAATGTTTTTTTATGTCTACCACTTTACTCTTCAATTTTCCATGAAAATTGTCAATTTTAATGTGTTTTTCTATATATTTATTTTATCAGAAATATTTTCCATGTAAATCTTCAATTTTGTCATAAAATATTTTTTACTTTCTTTTTCAATAAAAAAACATGCTTTTCAAAAAAAAAAGAATTCTGCTCGTGAAAATCCACAGAATGGGATTAGGTTAGAGAAACTGCATGTAGCATAGATTTTCAACGGTCCTGTTGATGATTTTTAAAAATATATAAAACTACACAATTTTATAGTCTCTAAATATAGAAAATAGAGACTATGATGGCTAAACCCAGTTGTCTACTTGGCTACATCTGGAACTAAAACCTAAACAGCTAGGCATACTAGTGAGGAATTTTGTTGATTGGATCTTTTGAGGTGGGAAGATCCTCCCTAAATCTCATCTTCAACTTCTGGTGGCATCACACACAAAAGGACATCAAAAAAGTAAGGTTTTGCTTTTGTACCTTCTTGCTCTCACAATCACTGATGTGTTCATTGCTCCTGCTGCTGAGTCATTCTTTTGCTGCTTTTAGAACCTACTTCTACAGGATTCCAAGATAGACTGAAGACCAGCACCCCTCTAGGAATCTCCTTGGACTTGTAGTATCATATTGGGACTGCTGAGTCATTCAGATTTCTGAATGAGCAACTACTGGATTCCTGGCCTTTTCCCTCAGGAAACAATCATTGTTGGAGTACTCTAACTACAGCCTGTAAGCCATGCTAATAATTATGCATATATTTTATGCATATATCTTTTAATATGCATGTCCATATATTCATTCTAGTATCTGTTCCTTTAGAGAACACTGACTAATAAAGAGACCTTGGTTAAGCATTTCACAAAAGAGGATATCTAAGTGATCAATAAAGGTGGGAGAGATGCTCATCTTGTTATGATTAATATAGTATTTAAAATTTACACTTACTATGCTTGGGAGCTCAAAAAGAAGAAAGAACTAAAGCCTCCAACATGAAAGCTCCCAGCTTGTGCAGGCTGAATTCTAGCAGCTTTTTTTTTCTCAAAGAAGATTACTCTTAAATTGATATTGTAAAATTTGCTGTTCTTGCAAGATAATAGGTCCTAAGACTGCTATTTCTGCTTTTGCAATCAAATTTGCTTACTCTGCCAAATAACTAGGATAACTCCAAAACATATGTTAAAAATAGACCCTATCTCCATGTAGGCAAAAAAAATGTTATCTCATGATTTTTGCTTTATAAGCCTAGGGCTAATGATATACTAGGGGCTACATCAGATCTGTTGCCATGACAGCAATGGAGTCTTCTGCTCTGTTGCTACAACAGGGGACTCTGAGTAATAAAATGTTCAGGTCTGTTACCATGACAGCAGTAGATGCTTGGTAATCAGCAATTCAGGCCTCTTGTCACAGCAGTAGGTGACACTGGGTAATCACGGATAGCTACAGGCTAAGACTAGGGAGTGCTCTCAGGGGCAGACCTGGCCCCAATCAATCTGAATGCCAGTATCTAATTAAAAACAAAAAGCCTCCCCTTAATAAAAGTTATTTCTGGTCATGGTGAATCTCTGAGTGAGCCCAGACACATAACAATCTTTCTATTTTTTAAGTGTTTTGAGACAGAGGCTATTTACATAACCCTGGCTGTTCTGAAACAATATGTAGGGCAAGGTGGCCTTGAATCCACAGAGATCTGTTTGTTGCCGCCTCCCTAACCTTGGTTTTAAAAGCATATACCATTAAGCATCAAGCCCAGTGAGACACACATCTTGATGGGCTATCAGGGATATACAGATAAGATCTAAGAGTGAGTCTCCACACAACTAAACCAAAGCTTGGGCTGGCAAGGTTGTCAGGCAGAATTCTCAGGAGTTTCTTATGTCTGCCAAAGTAAAACATCCTCAGAATTAGGGAGGCAGCAACGAGCAGATCTCTGTGGATTCAAGGCCACCTTACTCTACATATTGTTTCAGAACAGCCAGGGTTATGTAAATAAGTACCCTGATGACCTGAGAATCCCACATAGCTCAACACACAACTATGGAAGGATATGATACAGCCACACAGTTCTATATCTCACATCTTAAACAACTGTTCCTGAGCTGTTGCACTATTTGAGAGGTGGGGCCTCATTGGTGGAAGTGACTCACTAGAAGTGGGACTTGGAAAGTTACAGACTGTCCTTTGGCTCCTCTGTCCTCTGCATTTTGGCCTATTGTGATGTGAGGAGCCTGCCACATGCTCTTACTGTCATAAATAATGCCATGCCTTTCCCATCACGGTGGACTGAAATAGCCTGAAACACTGAGTCAGAATCAATCTTCTCTCCCCTACATATGATCAAGTACATCCAGTGTAGTTGATTCAAACAAAATTGTTTAGGGTGAAAACATGGCTTGTTGTTTCCCAAGAACTATGGCTCCCAGCATTCTTGAAGTTACTTTGTTCTTGGGTAAGTGGGCCTTAGAGGTTAACTTTGGCTCTTACATTATGAGAAGAATGTAATAGAATAGAATCTTCTAAGATTTCTTCCCTACCTCTGCCTATTGGTGCCTAGCAACCTATGACCGATGGTCCTACACTACAGGTCTCCTCCAGGTGAACCTAGGATCTGCCTTTTCCAGAAACCTCCTGAGGGCTGGTCTTGGTCTTTCAAAACAGAACCCTGGAGTTGGAGGGCTCTGCTCCTGTAAGTGTTTCTCCTCAGATGGAAGGGTATTCTGGGACTCGGAAACCCAGGAACCATACAGCTCTGAGGGGAGAAGGTATCCTAATGGAAGGGCACCCTGAGACATGGGGGCCCAGGAACCACACAGATCTGGAGTTGGAAAGTGTCCCATGGAAGGGCATTATGAGATACCAGAGCTCAGGAACTTCATAGCTCTGAGAGGAAGTCTCCTCAGCAGAGGTGTTGCAGCTCCAGGAGAAGATATTGTCTTAGGGTTTTACTGCTGTGAACAGACAACATGACCATGGCAAGTCTTATAAAGGACAACATTTAATTGGGGCTGACTTACAGGTTCAGAGGTTCAGTCCATCATCATCAAGGTGAGAGCAGGCCAAGCATGATGCAGACAGAGCTGAGAGTTCTACATCTTCTTCATCTGAAGGCTGCTAGTGGAAGACTAACTTCCAGGCAGTGAGGGTCCTATAGACCATGCCCACAGTGACACACCTTCTCCAACAGGGCCACACCTAATCATGCCACTCCCTAGACCAAGCATATATAAGCCACCACAGGTACCCACAGCTGAGCTAAGGAACTCAGGAGCCTCAGCCTGGCTCCTTCTCTTTGGTTCCTCTCTTTCCCACTTTTCTTCTTGGCTTCCTCCACTGAGAATTACACGAAGCAGGAAATCTCGTGAAAGAGATTTATTGGCGGGTCCAAGGTGTGAAGGAATGAATACAGAGATAGCTGTCCTCTGCTCCTGGGAGGAGACGTCAGGGAACTGGACAGAGGGACAGTGCTTGGATTTCTGAGGGGGCAGAGCTTCTCAGGGCAGAGATTTCCAGAGTGAGGATTGGTGAGATTTCAAGTCCTGAGCTTGGGGGAGTTCAGGGATTGGTGGGTTTTTTCTGTTCAGGAATTGGTGGCTTTTTTTTTTCACCCTGTTTTCCCTGAGCCTTTCCTGGACATAGCTAGCTTTTACTGAGGTGCCATCCCTGTGGGACTGCTGGGGGTTTGGGAGGGGTGAGAGGCTGGAGAGGAGGTACTGCCACTGTGGTCAGCACCTATGGGACAGCTCCTGCAGTGGTGTTTCCCAAAAGCTGTAGGCCGAGGCCGAAAAGGTGTCTCCACTGTGGCCAGCTCCTGAGAGGCAACTGAGATGGGAAAGCAGTACTGCAACCGTGGACAGCTCCTGCAGCCCCTGTGACTGCTCCAGGCCTACATGCTGTAATGCAGCCTTTTTGATAGGCTCCGCCATTTTGGACAGCTCCTGTGGGACTTTGTACTGCTGGTGTGTGTGTTGGGGGTGGGGGGGTGCATAGGCTGGGGCAATAAGAAGGGGCTTCCCACTACTTTGACAGTTTTTGTGGGTCAGTGATTTTTGTGGAGTGCCGCTCAGGGACGCGCCTGTTGAAATTAGGCCACATTTCCCATGAAGACTTTTGTAAGTCTGACAGATGTAGGACCCACAGTCCCAAGCACTCTTCACCCCTCAAGCCTTGGACCATGAGACTCTTTATTTGAGGTTGCCAATCCCCTGTCTTAGGTAGACTGGGTCCTTGGAGTAGAAGCGTTGGACAATGAGCTGATTGAATGAGTGAGAAATTCAAGGTGGGCCTGACATGTCCCAATGTAGGTAGAGAGGAAGAGAGGCTTGGGAAAGTCATGGTGTCCATACCTCGTCATCTTGCCTGGGGTTTGGACTCAGTTCTTTTGCTCTCATACTCCCATTTGTGGTGGTTGTATAGTATTTCTGTGACAGGGTGTGTTCCAGCTCTTCTGATCATTGTGCAGTGTGTTCATGGAGGGCTTCCCATGCTACCAACACTAAGTGGCAGGCCACATGTCTGTCCTAACCCAGGGAAGGGAGTCTGGGACCTCATATCCCATCTGAATATCCCTGCCTGCCCTACTTATCTGATGGGTCAAACAAGATCAGACAGAGCGATCTCATCCTGCCCTGCATCACTTGCAAGCACAACCTGAGTGAGTGGGGCTGCCCACAGGGTGGGGAATGGGGGCTAATCTCATTGGCTTGGAGGGGGAGAGAGACTGAGGATGAGTCTGTGCTGTGTTTGCTGCAGGTAGGAAGACAGAAGAAGAGAAGATCTGTGTGGACATTTTGGAGAACCAGGCTATGGCTATCTCCAGTCAGATGGCTAGAGTTGGCTACAGCCCAGACTTTGTAAGTTTCATCCAGCTCCCACACTGAGTTGGACTAGACAGTGTTTGGGTCAGGAGTCAGCTCTCTGATTCCCATCTACACAGTTCTTATTTCCCTTTTGAATATCTTAGACACTTACCCTCCCACTTGTTACCTGTGTTGTCACCGGGTAACTAAACTAACTAAACTAACAAATGAACACTCCTATTTAGATCCAACCTATCTTAGATCCAGATTTCCCCCAGAGTGGACACTGAGTTCCTAGATAGTGAAGGTGTGTTTTCCAAGCGTTCTCCACCTATGCCTCCTGCCTGCTGCAGGCCCTCTACCAGGACGTTCACATGATTGCTGAACATGAAACACACACATACTCAATGTATTAGACAAAAAAATCCAAGATGAAGGACTGTCACAGAACCCTTTCCAACTTCTCTTCAAAGTGGGTCCCTCCCCTCCCCACAAGTCAGATTACTTTTCTTTTTCTTTTTTTTAAAGATTTGTTTATTTGTTTTATGTATATGAGTACACAGTAGCTGTACAGATGGTTGTGAGTCATCATGTGGTTGCTGGGAACTGAAATCAGGATCTCTGCTTACTCCAGTCCCGCTTGCTCTGGCCCAAAGATTTATTTATTATTATATGTAAGTACACTGTAGCTGTCTTCAGACACACCAGAAGAGGGCGTTATATCTCATTATGGACGGTTGTGAGCCACCATGTGGTTACTGGGAATTGAACTCATGACCGGAAGAGCAGTCAGTGCTCTTAACCGCTGAGCCATCTCTCCAGCCCATGATGTGCTTTCTTACTTGGTTCTCATCATTTGACCCAAGCCAAGTGGCTTTGGGAAGACAGGGGCTGTGGAGAGCTGAAGGCCAGAGCTTTAGGCTAAGTGTGAACCTGGTCTCTTGAATACAAGCAGCTCTGGACTTCACTGATCCCTTTAGAATGATTTTGGGAGCTCACCCTCCTAGTAGAAGACTGTCAGCACATGTAACTGTCATCCAGCCTGGTCCCTGAATCAAGGCTGACGACAGGACTGGTTGGGGCTCAATACCTGGTGTGGAAGTTTGATTTTCCACCTAGGTAATGATTAGAGCAAGCCTGACTTTTCTGGCTTACTTGGATCTATAAACTTTCATCAATATTTTGCTGGGTCACTGAATGAACTGACTGTTGGGTTATCTTCCAACATGCCCCCTTCTCCTGCCAGATTCTCACTTAGTGTGTAAACCCAGGCAATATATGTGGGAGAAGGAACATGTCTCCAATCCATGTAGACAGGGATTGACAGGGTCTCTTAGAGTGGGCAGCAAATAATTACTCAAGGATTCAATAGCACTGCAGGCAGGGGAAGATGGTAGCACTGCAGGAAGGGAGCTTCAGAGGTTGTTGAAAATAGAACAAGGAGATTTACTCTATATGGCCAAATTGGGAAGAATGCTATAGACAAATAACCAATCCTCTCTCTGTCTCTTTTCTCCCCTCTCCACCTTGCCTCATAATGAAAAGATAAAGGTTAAAGAGATAATAATACTATAACAACAACAACAATAATAATAATAATGTTAAAATAATTTAGATAGACTCACTCCCAGCAGCACTCAGGAAGAAGTCCTGAGAGAGGCCATGGTATGAGACCATGGGTCTGGTGCCCTGAGAGGAAAGGAGGTGGACCAATCCATTGGCTTACTGGATACCAGATACAATTAAACCAAATAAAAAAAGTGGAAGTATATTGAATAAGCTAAAAGACACATGAGCTTGGAGTTCCCTCAAAAAGCTAAAAAAGGCTAAGTGTAGAAAGCCGCCATGGAAGCAGCTTTTCCTCCACCCTGAGCACACCTGCTTTGCTTGTTTGCAGTTCCTGAGTGCTGGGGTTACAGACAAGGGCCACCATTCCGAGCTTATGCAGTACAGAGCATGGAGCCCAGCGCTTCGGGCACCCTAGCGCAGGATTCTCCATCCACCACACGCCAGGCCCCCACAACTGCCTTCCTTCCTTCCTTCCTTCCTTCCTTCCTTCCTTCCTTCCTTCCTTTCTTTCTTTCTTTCTTTCTTTCTTTCTTTCTTTCTTTCTTTCTTTCCAAGTTCATTATATTTATTTCTTTATTTTCCTACTTACTTGGTAGTTGGGTCAGGGGTCTCTCTACATAGCCCTGGAAATCAGTACATAGACCTGCCTCCAACTCTCCACCTGCCTCTGCTTTCCAAGTGATGGGATTAATGGCCTATATGACCTCATCTGACTTCCTATTATTTCTTTAACCCCAGGAAGGTTTTGCATTCGTACATTTGCTTTTAATGTCTTGGTTTGTTACTTTATTAAACACTGACCTCACCAAGATGGAAGCAATCATGTGAGTTCACCACCATCTAGGTTGGTTTAATATACACCAGGTAACACACACCAGAATGGCTGCACCCATAGTATAACACTCACTACACAGTACTCTCTACATACTAAGAAAAACACTACAAGCTTTTATCATGCTTACTTCCTATCTGGGGTGTGAGAGAGAGTAGTGGGGATGTGAGGGACAGAGAAAGAGAGGGAGGAAGGAATGTAGATTTGTAGTCATGATAACAACAACAGAAAACAAAACAAAACAAACAAAACCAAAAACCAATAACAACACAGAGGTCGGGGAATCCCTGAGGCAGAGCAGCAACTTATTCCTTTGTGTTTATTGTTGAGGCTACTGTTTATATTTGGGTCCCATGTAAAAAAGAATAGACAAACTAGCAAGAACAATGACAACAATGAAATCCTAACTTTTAGCCATCAGTGACCACTCAGACCTGTGTTCTCAGCATTCTGGGGACTGAGGCTGAGAGTCTGAGGCCCACTGGGGCTACAGAGTGAGTTCCAGGCCAGCCAGGGCTACACAGAGAAACCCTATATCAGTCGGGCAGTGATGGCGCACGCCTTTAATCCCAGCACCTGGGAGGCAGAGACAAGTGGATTTCTGAGTTCGAGGCCAGCCTGGTCTACAGAGTGAGTTCCAGGACAGCCAGGGCTACACGGAGAAACTCTGTCTCGAAAAACCAAAAAAAGAAAAGAAAAGAAAAGAAACCCTATATCAAAAAAAGTGGGTGGGGAGGAGGAGGAGAAGAAGAAGTAAAGGGAAAGGAAGGGAGGGAGGAAGGGAGGAGAAAGAGACAAAGAGAGACAGAGAGAGAGACAGAGACAGAGACAGAGAGACAGAGAGAGAATCAGTAGCAGGTTTCTACTCATTGTACCCTAGGTCCCAACAACCAGCAGGACCAGCCTTGCTGTGTATACTGTGGCCACACCCAGGTTATGAACTGCTGAGGAGAGAAACCTGGGCTCTGGGCACCTGGAGCAGTTCAACTTCCCAACCTAGTGTCTGACAGTCCATGCTGTCCATGGCCCAAGGTCCTTTTGCTCTCATTCTATCTTTTTAATGCCAGGGCAATTGTTTTAAGTTTAATTTATATGGCTTTTAAATGTTTACATGTATGTGTGTGGATATTCTCATGAGAGTGCAGCTAGGAGAACAGAGGCATTGGATTCCCTGAAGTGGTAGGCATGATAGATAGATAGATGATAGATAGATAGATAGATAGATAGATAGATAGATAGATAGATAGATGATAGATAGATAGATAGATAGATAGATAGATAGATAGATAGATGATAGATAGATAGATAGATAGATAGATAGATAGATAGATAGATGATTGATAGATAGATAGATAGATAGATAGACAGACAGATAGACAGATAGATAGACAGACAGACACAAATGTGATGAACTAGGAATAAACCCAACAAGAGACAGCACTGATGTGGGTCTGACTGAGGAGGGAGCTGGGAGCCTGGGCCTAGGATGCCCAAAGCCCTGGGCTCCACCCTCTCAGTCCTGGAGAACCGCATGAAGTCGGGGTGCTGGCCCATGCCTGTAATCCCAGCATGCAGGAGCTGGAAACGGGATCAGAAGGTCATCTTCAGCAACATAGCAAGTAGGAGCCATCCTGGGCTAAAAGAGACCCTCCACAAAAATAAAAACAATTCTTTTTTTTTTTCCTGACTGGTACAAACGGGAAATTTTAAGTCTTCCACCTTGCTGATTCAGTCTCACATAACTAGGAAACTCCACTCAGAAACACTAACGCGGAGGCTTACGAATCGCCCGTTTGTGCTCCCACTTGTGACCCTGCCTTCCGAGGTTGCTAACTATCTTACAACTTGGTGAATGTAAAGAGATTCAGAACGCCCATCTGTCCATGGTGTGGACAGGTCACTGCCCAAACATGTTGCCTTCTGATTTGTTTGGTTACAGTTTTCATGTATTCAGGGATGTGTGTTGTCTGATAGTGCAGACAGGTGTGATAGGTGTGTGTGTGGGGGGGTGGTGAGCAAGTGGCATCCAAGCTTGATGTTAGGTGAAGGGGCTGACAAACAGCAGTTCCATGACATTCAGGTCTTGTTTTTATTTCATTCATTCATTCATTCATTCATTCATCTGTTTATTCATTTACTAATTACTTATTCATTTGTTCCCTCACTGGTTTATGGTTTTGTTTTTGGTTTGGTTTGGTTTTGGTTTGTTGTTGTTGTTGTGAGACAGGTCTTCTCTGTGTAGCCCTCACTGTTCTGGAACTCAAAAGCTGGTCCGCAAGCCTTCAGACAGGATAGGAGGAGGAGAAGGAGGAGGAGGAGGAGGGGGAGGAGGAGGGGGAGAAGAAGGAGGAGGGGGGAGGAGGAGGAGAGCATTGGAGAAAGGGCCAGAGCATGAATGTACAGGGTCCCAGTCCTTACACCAATTACTCATCACCACCAGCCGCATATTGCTTCATACTTACACATCAACACATGCTGTTGCATAAACACCCCCGGTACCATTGTGTAAAGTGATACTGTTGCCAGGGTTGTTCGCGAATAACCAATCCAGCAGCAAGGAGAGTGGAAGAGAGATGTCACTGGTAGACCGAAGCCAGGATACCTCCTGAGAGGCTTCAATCCTGGGTACAGCTTGTGTTCTCATTTTTGCTTTAAAACTGTAAGATGAGGCAGGCAGGCAAGCGAGATCTAACAGAACCGCATGTGGCGGTCAGCAGCTTTTTAAGGGCAATGGCCTCTCAGCCCTGTTCCAGGTCATTCTGTTCCAGGTATCGAGTGATGTCATGCTTGGCAAACAGACAGTGCAAGCAGGGCTTTAGGTGAATCACTAAATAAATCAGTATGTCGGTATCTAATAATTGGTCTTTTCTACTTTATTCTACTTCAATATGAGCAAAGCTTTAAAACATTTGTTTTACTATTATGTATGTATGATGAGATAAATAAATCTCTTTTCTTTATAAAGTTGGCCTGCCTCAAGCCTTTTATTATTGTAGCCAAAACTAGAATGCCACACCTGCTAACTGATTGATTATTGCCTAATCCAGTCAAATTGACAACTAAAATTAACCATCACAACCTGAGAAGAAAATAGCATTAACCCAATTCAGGACCACAGAGAGCTGGACTAATTTTAAGACTTCTGATCAATTATTTCAGCTTTTTTTCCCCATGTAAATCCTGTCTCACCTAATGATGCCTCTTTGGGGGCCAGTGAGATGGCTCAGCAGGTAAGGGTGTTTGCTGCCAAGCTGACAGCCTGATTTTGATCATGTTGAAAGGAGAGAAGTGACTCCCAAAAGTCTGACCTCCACCCCTGTGACACGCCATAGACATGTCCTCCATCCCAAAAAAATAATTAATAGATGAAAAAATAAAAAAAACCAACAGAGCTATGCCAGATGTGCAAAAGATCGAGCCAACCCGCAGTCCAGCCTGGAGTGGAGAGAGGCTCACATGGCCCCATCTGTCCTTGGAGAGCTATTCGAAACTGGTGAGTGCTGGAGAAGGGAGAGACAGTTTCCTCAGGGCGTGGACTCTGGAGGTTGTCCATGCCCCAGTGACTGTCTTCCATGAGTGCAAGATGGGTCGCACTAGTTGGACTCTGTGATGGTTTCTATATGCTAAGCCCAGGGAGCAGCATGATTAGGAGGTATGGCACTGTTGGAGTAGGTGTGGCATTGGGTGTGGGCTTTAAGACCCTCATCCTAGCTGCCTGGAAGCCAGTATTCTGCTAGCAGTCTTCAGATGAAGATGTAGAACTCTCGGCTCCTCCTGCACCATGCCTACCTGGATGCTGCCATATTCCTGCCTTGATGATACTGGACTGAACCTCTGAACCTGTAAGCCATCCCTACCTAATGTTATCCTTACAAGAGTTGTCTTGGTCATGGTATCTGTTCATAGCAGTAAAACCCTAAAACAAACTCCCTCCCCTTCTTTCCCCTTCTCTCCTCTGTTCCTTCTCCACTCTACCTCTTCCTTCTTACTTCTCTTTTGTTCTTTTGTTTGTTTGTTTGTTTGTTTTGAGGCAAGGTTTCTCTGTGTAGCCCTGGCTGTCCTGGAACTCACTCTGTAGACCAGGCTGGCCTCGAACTCAGAAATCCGCCTGCCTCTGCCTCCGAAGTGCTGGGATTAAAGGCGTGCGCCACCACTGCCTGGCTCTTTTGTTCTTTTTAAAGGAAGGGATTTTGCTGTGTTGCCCAAGCTGTCCCTACCTCTCGGGCTGCAGCAATCCTGCCTTAGTATCGAGGACTACAGGTTCTGCCGCTTCACCCAGCTTCATTATTAAACAGATTCCTCAACAAAGCTGGAAGGTCATTATGAGGAGCACCTTCTGGGCATTTGGTTACTTCCCCAGTGGGCTGCTGATCTTCTGTCGCCACTTGTCAAAGCCAGGGTAGGGTGGGGTTTGGTGGCCAGCCAGCCTAGCCTACTGGGTAGATTTCAGAACAGTGAGAGACCCTGTGTCCAAAACAAACAAACAAACAAACAAAGTGGATAGTGCTTGAGAAACAACACATGCAGTTGTCCTCTGGTCTTCAAGCATACATATATACCACACACACACACACCAGCACACTCCTAGGGATAATCGAAAAGAGGAGCTTCTGAGTTTCGGAGTGTGACCTCGGTTTGAGTCCTGGACCCACCACACGGCCATTCCCAGCCTCACTAGCCACTGGTCACTGACAAGCTTTTCTGATGTAACTAGAACAGGCTCTTTCTGAGGCCCCGAGAAAGGCCTTGAAGTAACTTTAAAAAAAACAAAACAAAACAAAAAACAACAAAAAAAACCTTCCTTTCTGTAAAACAATCTCCCCCCACAGCACCCCCCAGAAGTGATATCAGCTCAGATCCCACTAGAACTTCTACACAACTGCTTTGGTAGTTAAGCAGGTTCTTTTCATATATTTGGTATATAGTAAGTGCTCAATTAATGTTACAGTGCTCCAGAATAGCCCATAAAAAGGATGGAAAGACAGACAGGTACTCATGTAGGTATGTTTGTTGCACGCCCCTTTAATGTCCTCTGTCTTGGTATTCACTAGCCCAGCCTGACTCTAAGAGTGACTTCTGGGGTCCAGAGATGAGAGGGAGGGAGCTACAGCTTCTGGCTATTAAGGGAGGCATCCTTTTCCCCGATGTAGCTGTGGATCCATTGGAGGTAACTGCCCACTTTGGTGTAGACGCCATAATTGTTGAGGTGACCACAGCCCTCACCCCAGCTCACTAGGCCCACCAGGAACCAGGTACCCCGAAAGAAGACCACCATGGGACCCCCACTGTCACCATCACAGGCATCTCTCGTATCGCCAATGATGCCTGCACACAGCATGTTCTCTGAGACCACGTTTTTCATGACCTGCACACACTCATTTCGAGCGGCTAAAGGGATGCGGATGAAGGTGAGGATGAAGGTGCGGTTCCTTCTGCCATCCTTGACTCTGTCACTTTGGTAGCCCCAGCCTGTTACCACCGTCTCCTGGCCAACCTGAGTGAGCTCCTGCGCCAGGCCATCGTTTGGCAGGCAGATGGGCACTATGGTCTTGGAGAGCGTGGCTGGCTGGGCCAGGCGGAGCAGTGCGATGTCATTGTCACTGCTGCTCCGGGTGTAGTTAGGATGGACGAGGACCTCCTTGATGTCCAGGTCCAATTCCCAGTGGTCCCTGCGTCGCAGGTCATACTCACCTGAAAGGTAAGGGTGCCATTAGAGTAGCCCGGGCAAGCCTGCAGGGCTGTGGGGCTTCTGCTGTTCTGAATCGAGTCCCTGGGCCTCAGAACCCCACCTGACGTGAGATTTCCTGCCAGAGTATGAGTAGGTAGGCCCTAGGGCATCAGCTCCCAAGGGGCAGGGGACTGGCCTGCCCCCAGAAGTCACAGATAGAACAGCAGAGAAGCCAGAGACTCCTGTAGACCCGAGACCAAGCAGAGACAGGAAGGAAGCAAAGAGCAACACTACTGAAGAGACTGTCTCCAGGGCAGCAAGACCTAAAAGGGAGCACCAGCAAGGCCAAGGAGGAGCACCAGCAAGGCCAAGGAGGAGCACCAGCAAGGCCAAGGAGGAGCATCAGCAAGGCCAAGGAGGAGCACCAGCAAGGCCAAGGAGGAGCATCAGCAAGGCCCAAGGAGGAGCACCAGCAAGGCCAAGGAGGAGCACCAGCAAGGCCAAGGAGGAGCACCAGCAAGGTCAAGGAGGAGCACCAGCAAGGCCAAGGAGGAGCACCAGCAAAACCCAAGGAGGAGCACCAGCGAGGCTCAAGGAGGAGCACCAGCAAAACCCAAGGAGGAGCACCAGCAAGGCCCAAGGAGGAGCACCAGCAAGGCCCAAGGAGGAGCACCAGCAAGGCCCAAGGAGGAGCACCAGCAAAACCCAAGGAGAAGCACCAGCGAGGCTCAAGGAGGAGCACCAGCAAAACCCAAGGAGGAGAACCAGCAAGGCCCAAGGAGGAGCACTAGCAAGGCCCAAGGAGGAGCACCAGCAAAACCCAAGGAGGAGCACTAGCAAGACCCAGGCACTGCTAGGAAGAATGATCTGGATCACAGAAAAGAGGCAGGTCCTCTTCAGCAGCTGATGGCTCTGGGAAGCGGGGCCACGGGCCATTGTTCACCCTGAGTAGTTGTTCAATTTTGTCATTCCTGGGGCATCCTCTCTTTCGTTATGTATGTGCTTGCGTATGTATGTATGTGTTTGTGTCCATGGAGGGTGCTTGTGTGTGAGGGCGCATGTGCGTGTGTGACAGTGCATGCCGAGGCCGGTCGACGTTTGTGTCCTTCCTCCATTGCTTTCCTCCTGTGTTTGAGGCAGAACTTACCGAAGCCAAAGCTCACAGATTCAGTTAGTCTGGCTGACTAGCGGGCCCCAGGGACACTCTTGTTTCTGCATCTCCAGTACAGGGATTAGCCAGTCTGGAGATAAATACCACGTCTGGATTCTACATGGGTACTTGGAATTAAACTAAGAATTCACTTTAACAACTCGGCTATTCCTTGACCCACCTTTCTTCCTTTTGGTATAATGTCTGTTCAAAGTCACCCCAGAAATTATCACAGAGTAGGGCCTGGACTTGGGACCCCTAAGAATACTAGGGGAGCAGGTAGCAAGGCTGGCCAGTGTCACACAGCTCCACCCCGTCAGTCTATGTGAGGCTCACACAGCGCCATAGGGGGTCTGACCATGGCCCGGGGCTGAGGCCTTCACAGATCTGAGTGCACAGGAGTGAGGAGATCCCTGCTCAGTCACACACGTGTGGGCCTAGGTCTGAGAGGAACACCAGAAAATTCCAGCTGACTGGAGTGCCGGTGTGAGCCTCTGTCCTGCATGCATCCTCTGTGGAGCCTAAGTCTGTAATTGCCAGGATCACCCACCCTTGGACGGCAAGCTTGCCTCCCTCAGCCACCCCAGGCCTCAGGTTGCCCCCGCCTGGTTGCGGCGCTCACCCAGCCTCACGGTAAGCTTCTTGGTGCCCTGCATGCAGTGGGCTGCCGTCAGCACCCAGGAGGTGTGGATGAGCACTCCTCCACAGGCCAGCTTCTTCTTGGAGTCCAGAAGGATTGCCTGAAAATAACATATTCGACTGCTTCTCATGATTCCCGGAATGGAACCTCTGAGTCCTACGGGGCTTCCGGGGTGTTTCTCAAACACTCCCCTGGGTTCTCGATCCCACCGGCACACATAGACCTAAGGTCTTTTTTCCAGTGTTTTCTACTTGAGACACTGTCTGGTACTGGCCTGTGTCAGGGAATCTCCCTGACACGGTCTATGCAGTTCCTACAGTTACTCCCAGCCACACCGATGTCGAAGCTGGGACTGGGTCAGGCCTCGAATCCTCGGGGGAGCCTTCGTGGTTCAGGCTGCTTCGGGGTATCTCTCTCTTGGGCTTTCCTCTGCCCCTGGTTCTCATCCTACTGAGCTATTTCCAGAGTCTCTGAGCCCCTCAAATTTGTGAACTCCTGGTATTCCCTTTGTCCCAGAGCCAGCGACTTACAGATAAACATTTACTATTACCGAGAAAGAGGTGGGGAAGCTTGCTGTCAGCACTCCTCTGTGGCTCCGCCCTTCTCCATAGGCACAGTCCTGCCGTAGTTCCCACTGCAAACTCTGTCTCTCTCCATCTCTTCCTTGACACTAGAACTCTTCCTCCTGCTTGCTCCCATCTGTGTTATGCTGACTAGTTTTTGTCTGGTTGGTTTAGTTTTGGTTTTTCAAGACAGGGTTTCTCTGTGTAGCCCTGGTTGTCCTGGAACTTGCTTTATAAACGAGGCTGGCCTTGAACTCAGAGATCTGCCTGCCTCTGCCTCCTGAATACTGAGGTTAAAGGCATGTGCCACAGTACCTAGCATGCTGGCTAGTTTTATGTCAACTTGACACAAGCTAGAGTCCTTGGAGAGGAGGATACCTCAGTTGAGAAAATGCCTCCACAAGATCCAACTGGAAAGCATTTTCTTAATTTGGGGGAGGGCCCAACCCATTGTGGGCGGTTCTACAGCAAAGCAGGCTGAGCAAGCCATGAAGGGCGAACCGCAAGCAGCACCTCTCCATCAGCTCCTGCCTCCATGTTCCTGCCTTGCTTGAGTCCCTGTCCTGGCTTCATTTCCCGATCAACCGCGATGTGAAAATGGAAACCAAGTAAGACCCTTCCCTCACAGTGATGCCCTAACTAAGACGCATGCCTTTCCCCGAACGCGCCCATTCCTGTACCCCTCAAGCAGCAAGGCTTCTCTCGAGCCAGCAGGGGTCCCAGGAGACTGTCTCCTCTCACCTGCCAAGGACTGTCGCCCTGCTTCGTCAGCGTTCCGTTGACTATCCTCGGATCTTGCTCTAGTTCCTCTTCTGGGTCTGTGTCCCGTTTGACGATCTTGCGTTTCTTCTCTATCCGCCTCCCCAGTTTCCCACATGGAAAATTCACTAGAAGTCAAAGAGAGGTGCTAAAGTCCCTCAATGCACGGCTTCCACAGCACCCTGCCCTCCTGTGTGTAGGCTAGGCTGCCATCCAGGACGCTTCAAGAAGTGCAGCGTGGGACTCGAAATCAAAGAGTGCCACCTACTGGCAAGAGCTGGCCAGGCAACGTTACTACCTGAGTGTCCCTAACTAAAGATATCCTGGTTTCACCCCAGGGCTATAGGTGATCATCCTCAAGATATATAAGAAAAGGCTCCTTGTTTGGATGCCACCAAGCTCCTAGAGATGAACTGTTCAGGAGGATGTAGCTCAGTTGGTAAAATGTTTGCGTAGCACATATAAGGCGGAGTTAGATCCCTAGTACTGCATAAACTAAGTATAGTAACACTTGTCTGTGATCATAGCACTGGAAAATAGGGCAGAAGGATCTGAAGTTCAAGGTCATCCTAGGCTACATAGTGAGTTTTAGGTCAGCCTGGGCAAAATGAGACCCTATCTCAAAGTAGAGGGAGACAGATTATAGAGGAGCGCTCTCTCTCTCTCTCTCTCTCTCTCTCTCTCTCTCTCTCTCTCTCTCTCTCCTTCCTTCCTGGGGTTGCATACACAGTGCCCTTCAGGAGTCTTTTTCAACCCCTGGAGTGAGGGCAGGACAGATATGACTGCGCATGGGGCACGGTGTGAGCCAACAATGGAGGGTTGGAGAGCCGTCCTCATAGCTTCCCTCCCTTTTTCTCACACACCAAGGTCCGTCCCTACAGAAGGCTTTGAGAGAGGGATGACAGACAGACAGCTATATAGCAAGGCATGGCCTGGCGAGAGGCCCACGGGTCTGTGGGCTACAGGGGTGGCAGCTCCTCCCCCCCATCCTGCTCCTGGGTATGAGAAGGGAACTGAGAGCATCCGCCAGCCTTGTAGGCTTGCTTCCCTTACCCTGCCCAGGTGGTAAGACCTAAGGATCTGAACCAAGTTTCTGTCAATAGCTCTGGGCTTCAGGAAAGCCTGTAGGTAGGCAGGCAGGCTCATGGGAACTTCTTGAAACTTGATGTAGAGATACAATCAGTTTGAAATGCAAAGTTTAGGGCATGGAGGAACTGTTTAGCATTTGGGAGCACTGGTTGCTCCTCTAGAGGACCCAGGTTCAATTCCCAGCAAGCACACGGCAGCTCACAACTGTCCATAACGTCAGTTCTGGGAGAGCCATGTCAAGGGGCATGCATGTGGGTAAGATACCTACACACATAAAATAAAATAAAAATCTTAAAAAAAACCCAGGAAGTGTAAAAGTGTGTTTCTGTATAGGGATTAGACAATAAGGTTGTAAAGCTCCCTGGAAGAATTCAAAGTCAGTGCTGGGGACACAGCTCAGTCTGTAGAGGATTGCCTGGCATTCTTAAAGCACCAAACAAAATCAAGTGTGCATACTCATAGTCCCAGCACTCTGAGTAAGAGGATAAGAAAACCAGTCATCTCCAGCCACACAATGGGTTCAACACCAGCTCGGGGTATGTGAGACTGTTACAAACAAACAAACAAACAGGTCGGACATAGAAAACAGAAGAGATTGTAAGTGTGAATATTATAAGGGATCCAGAAAGAAACAGCAAAGGAGAACACAGGGTAGTGTCAACAGAATAATCTCAGGATGGAGAGAAGCATGTAGGCGACCTTTAGCTCTTCCGTCTCTCTCCTCTGTTCCAAATCTAATTCCCCAGTCTCATCCACATATCTGTAGCAAACTACTGGTTATGGTTCCCCATTGATCCCAGCCTTACCTTCAGCAGATCACAAAAATCTTCTCCCACAAGTTCCTTCACCACCCCATCCTGTCGTCTCTCTCAGCCGCCAGCTTCCACAGGCACTCTTCCCTGAACTCCCAGGGGCCACCCCGGCAGGATCCCAGAAGTGTTCACCACCAGGCAACCATAGCCACCATACTCTCTTAAGAACCAGGAAGGGCAACAGAAACCAAGGAAGAGACCACTGTTCGCACCTAAGATTATGATCATTCTGCCGATAACAGCCAGGACAGTGTGTCTCCAGTAAAGCCCAGCCATCCTACTGCAGCAGGCCCTGAGCCAGGCGATAAAACACCAGACAAGGATTTCAAAATAGCCTTTTATGATTATATTACAGGCACTTATAGAGGAAATGAATAAATCCCTTAAGGAAATCTATGAGCCAAAAACAGTGGGATGAGAGGAAGAAAACACTTGCTTACGAGTGCAAAAAGAATCAATAATAATAATAATAATAAAAAAGACCCAAGGAGGGAAAACTGAAAATGAAAAACTCTAACAGGAACCTCAGAGGCAAGCTTCACCAACAGAGTACAAGAGATGGAAGACAGAATCACAGCCATTGAAGACAAGATAGAAGAAATGGATACCTCAGTCAAATAATTCCTATATACATATATATCCAGGCACAAAATGTCCAGGAAATGTGGGACACAATGAACAGACCAAATCTAAGAACAATAGGAATAAGAGAAAGGAGAAGAAACAGGCCAAAGGCACAGGAAATATTTTTAACAAAATCATAGAAGAAATCATCCTAACACAAAGAAGGAGGTGTCTCCCAAGGTACAAGAAGCATAAAGAACACCAAATAGACTGGATCACAAAATGAATTCCCCTCAGCACATAATAAATCAAACTAATAAACATACAAAGCAACAACAACAACAACAACAAAAATATTAGAAGTGTGGAAGGAAAAAGACCAAATCACATACAAAGGGAAACCTATTAAAATAACATCTGGCTTTTCCATGGAGACTCTAAAAGCAAGAAAGGCCTGAATGGATACCAGTCCAGACTATTATACCTAGCAAAACTTTCAATCACAATAGATGGAGAAAGAGAGACAAATGGTTGCTAGTTAGATTGTATGGCTGATTATAGAGGAATACAAACAGACTCATATTCAATGCTTTCTATACAACTCAACTACAAAGGGATCAAAGACCAAATGAGGGAAACAGGAGTCCAACTGGATATTTCTTGTCACCAAAGTAAGTTTCCAATACCAGGAATGGGTTACATCTAATTGAGTTTTCACCAAAGGTGACCCATGGGAACCTCTCAACAACTGAGGCTATTGCCAAAGATATTGGTGGTTCTCCCCAAACTGAGGGTAGAGTAAGGCCCTATTGCTGAAGATAACATCTACAGAACTCATTGGACATAGAGAATTTGAGCTGGTGCCCACCTAGAGTACTCATCCCTATGAACTGGAAGGTACTCTGCAGGCTACCAAAGGAGAAAGATAAAAATCATCTCAGCTACATATACAAGAGTACCCTGCCTGCAAGATACACTGGTACTTAGCACAAAATTAGTGAGTAACCAACCAATATCTGATCCAAGTTAAGGCCCATCCCATGAGACAGAACCCTTACCCAATGCTGCCTTGTGTGGTCAAAAACCTGAGACTAGATAGGCCAGGGACCTGGGGAAAAAAACCAAATACTACTCTTCTGCTAAAGGAACGCAGCAATAAAATGACTCCCAATGGCATTCTGTTATACTCATAGATCAGTGCCTTGCCTAGCCATTATTCGAGAAGCTTCCTCCTGCAGCAGATGAGACAAACAGAGAAACCAACAGTCAGACAATATGCAGAGAATGAGAGACCTTGGAATACTCAGTCCTTAAACAGATGTCTCCACCAAATCTCTCCCCTCTGAATTCAGGGAACTCTGCAGAAGAGGAGACAGAGTTTCAGAGCCACAGGGGATGGAGGACACCGAAGACTAAAGGCCTTCTGGACACGCCATCTGAGCTCACAGAAGCTGTCGTAGAAGGCACAGACCCTGCATGGATCTGTCCCAGGGTAAAGAAGTAGACACATGCTCCATTCCTAAGCCAGAAGCTGTCTCCAATTGATAGCCACTTATACATGAAAAATAAGTTCTCTCCAAGGGAGTCGTGCTGGGAAGACCATCCACCCTTAAGGCTTGGCCCGTGCCCAGCAGATGGCCAACATAAATTGAAGTCAAGGTCATCTTCGGAGGGCCTCTCATAACATTGTCAGGGTTTTGTTGTGGCCCTCTGCGTACGCACATTGGCTTCCAGTTTGGCGTTTTTATGGAATCCCTGTGTGTGCAGACGCGTCCATCCATATGCATTTCCTGTGACTTTTTCCCTTTTTTTTTTCTTGTTTGTCTGTTTTGTCGTATTCTGATTTTTAAAATTTATCTTATTTTATTTTAGTATTCCTTAGATACCTGTTTCCTAAGGAGAGACATAAACTGTGTCGATCTAGATGGGAGGATAGGTGGGGATGAACTGAGAGGGGGAGTGGGAGGGGAGACTATAATCAGAATATATTGTATGAAAACAATCCATTTTCCTTTTTTTAAAACAGATTACATATTCACATGCTTATTTTATACATATTATATGTGCAACCTTTTTAATTTAAAACTCTTAATATTTAAGTTCTAATCATTATAGCCCTTTACTGAAGTTTTATAGAAAAAAAATCTGCCTTCAGTCGTAAAATGTTCCAAGGACCAAGCCTGTTGACATAGGCTTGTTGTAATTCTTGGTAGTGGGGAGGCTGAGGCAGGAGGATGACAAATTCAAAGCCTGCTTGAACTACAGAGTTGGTTAAGACCAGTCTGGGTGACTTATTGAAACCTTGTCTCAAAACAAAAAAGAAGGAGGACAAAGGAGAATAGAAAGATGACAACAGCTGGAGAAAACATCTGCTTAATATGTGACCAGGCAGGCTGGAGAGATGGCTTAGCGGTTAAGAGCACTGACTGCTCTTCCAGAGGTGCTGAGTTCAATTCCCAGCAACTACATGGCGGCTCACAACCATCTGTAATGAAATCCGATGCCCTCTTCTGGTGTGTCTGAAGACAGTGACAGTGTACTCATATACATTAAATAAATAAACCTTAAAAAAAAATGTGGTCATGCCCTAGGGTCAACCCCTAGTATTGAAAAAAAAAAGGACAAAGAATGAGAAGAGTCATGCCCAGGAAAACACGCTGAGCTCCATCCAAAGGTCTGTGAAACCCTGACTTCCTGACTTCTTAAACGATACACGTTAGTAAACTCATTCAAAATAAAAACTCAGGGAAAATCTAAAAGGACGACAAAAATCAGGGTTCTGCGAGGAAGCAACACATCCAGGAGGATAGATGGCGGAAGACACTGATTTAGTTCCTAGGTTAGCTCAGTGTGTGTGTGTGTGTGTGTGTGTGTGTGTGTGTGTGTGTGTGTGTGTGTGTGTGTGTTAGAGGCAGAGAGACAGACAGACACAGCACAGATGAACAGTTGTGCTCTGGGATATGTCCATAGATAGGTGCCTGAAGACTGACAGCACCTATAGGGTCCGGGAAAGGGTTGGCGTGTCCACCTGTCTTGGGTCCCCAAGATGTGCTTGCTCTCTCGCCTTGACTCACCGGTGGACTTGCAGTGCATGTGGTCATCCGACAGCTCATAGCCCGGGGCGCATGCGCAGCGCCGCCCGTTGTTCTCCTCCAGGCAGTAGTGCAAGCAGCCTCCATTTTTCACCCGACAGTCCTTGAAGCTCAGCTCTGTGAGACAGGAGAGTGCAGACAGCTCGTGGTGGCCCTCCCGTTCGCGATCCCACCTCAGCCCACCTTGCTGCCTCGCCGAGGTCCTCTCACCCTGCTGACAGAACCTGCCCTCCCAGCCCTTATCGCAGCTGCAGCTGAAGCTGCCCATGCCGTCGATGCAGGTGCCATGCCCGCAGCACGGGCTGTCGCACTGGTGGTCCAAGGGCGGAGCCGTACACTGGTCACCGTCTGCGAAAGACAGCGGGATGGGGCGGGAGAAGATGTGGATACCTTCATTTTCCTCTCCAACCTCCACCGACCCTGGAGTAGAACTCACTCACCGAAGTACTTGATCCAGAAGGCCAGCTGTGGGGGCAGAGAAGGTAGAGTGTCAGGGCCCAGCCTGGCTACCTAGGGAAAGCCTACAAGGTATTGCCTCTTCTTGAATGAGGTGTAAGGAATGGAAAGAGCTTCCGGACAAACATCTGCTACAGTGCTCCTTGCTGCCCACCCGGCAACACCCCTTCCCACGCAGCTGGATCTCTGACCACGGAGTCATCTACTTCCACTGTAGCATCCTCTGTGGGAAGTACCTAAATCCCTTCCGGGCTATTCTCCCCCCTTCAACCCTGTCATTCCCCTCCTGGTTTTGGATCATCCAGGCTTGAGACATGACTTGCTGACTCAGAGCCTGTGTTTCTAACCAGGTCTCAACTGACCGAGGCCCAGAGTGCTTCGAGGGACAAAAATTAAAGAGTTTTGACCGGGGCTGGAGACGTGGCTCAGCGCCTGAGAGTACTGGCTGCTCTTCCAGAGGTCCTGAGTTCAAATCCCAGCAACCACATGGTGGCTCACAACCATCTATAAATGTGGTCTGCTGCCCTCTTCTGGCATGCAGGTGTACATGCAGATAGAGGACTCACATAAAATAAACTTCAAAAAAGTATTTTTAAAAAAGTATTGATCACTCTCCCCTCCCCCCCCAAAAAAACCCCAAACCATTAGGTGTAGGTCAGTGTGGAGGAGAGGAAGATCGCCTGGTCACAGGAAGGGAGAGACAGAGACGGGCAGTGACAGCCACTGGAGGACTGCCCAGACTCTCTCCCCTGGTTCAGTTCCTATAGTCCCCTGTGCCCTGACCAAGCTCTAAAATAAGATCATCATCCACACGACAAACCAGTTCTTACGACTCCAAAAAAGACCTCAATGGCAGTAGTCATGCCTACGGCTCCTCTGGGTCCCATCCAGCCACCAACCCACCCTCTGCACCTGGCCTTGTGACCTTACAGTGTCTTCCACATTTTGGAAAATCTCCTGGGCCTCCTCGAAGTCACAGATCTCTTCCATACACTCCCGTTCGAGGCTGCCTGGCCGCATCTCCTCCAGGAAGCTGTTGGCGCGTCTGACCCGAAGAACCTGGTGGGCGTGCTCACTGCTGGAGAACACTGGGTCTGGTTTGGGATGGGAGTCAGTGTGGTGGAGGGACCCGAGAGGGGTCAAGAGCGACCGGAAGAACCCCAGCTAAAGAGAGCCCGGAAGACCTCACCCTGATCCCTCTGGTCTTATTCTAGTTCCCAGGAGGGATACTGTGCCCTCCTTTTATGCTCTGGTCCCAGGTTCCCCTGGGAGAGCAGCAGTTTGGATCTTGCAGAGTATGAGCTCTGAAATAGACAGACAGACTTCCTTTCAGGACATGGGTGGAATACTCAACAAGGTTTCTTGTGCAGAACAAAATGCTTAGGGCCAATGCCAGATCCTGCTTGTTGCCATTAAAACTGCAAAGTTGTATGTAATGTGCATGAAAATAGCCTTATATAATGTCTAATAATAAATAAATAGCAATAAAGGAATAAGACCGCCCAATGGAACCTGTCTGACAGTCTCCCAGCATAGCTGAGCGAACCCTTCCTGCCTCTCTCCTTCATTTCCCACGGTCTCTATCATACAGTCCCCATCTCTTCCCCCGAGCAGGGGGAGAGCAGAAAGCTATCACCCGGTATCTCCTCGGCTCTCAGAGACACCTGCCAGGCAGGAGGACAGCTGAGAAGGAAGGGCCAACTCCGAAGCGTGCATGAGGGGCTTTAGCGGTGAGCGCGGAGGAAGATGTGCTCACCCAAGCTGAGTGGGCAGAGAGCTGGCAGGCAGGGCAGACTAGAAAGGGGCTTGGAAGGTAGATAGGGCAATAAAGAGGGGCACAGTTCAAGAGGTAGCTGGGGCAGCCCTAGAGAGGTCATTGGTGCCTGTGCCCGCGAGGCTCTGGGGGTCTTGCAATGAGGCGGAGACAGTCTTACCAGGATGGGCTGGGCTGCTAGAAATTCCCCAGGCGGACGCGAACAGCAGGAAGATTCTGAATTGCCACATCCTGGAGCTGCTGACACCTGTCTGAGGAGAACGTCTAAGCTCCAAGGATACACACAACCGAGCTGCTCCCCGCCTCACCCCCAGCTCCCCCGAAAGTAGGATATAAAGGCCATCCCTGAGCAGGGGAGATATCTTAGTCAATAAAGCACTTTCCATGCATACTTGAAGACTTAAGTCTGCTCCCCAGAACCCACAAAAAATTAAAACAGAAATCTAGGTATCTGAGGCGTGCTCTTGTAAGCCCAGGACCGGGGTGGGGTGGGGAGGGGAGGGGAGGGTGGGGGCGGGGGACAGAGATAAGCAGATCCTTGCTGATTGCTGGCCCGCTACCCTAGCCTGCTTGGGAAGCTCCAGGTGACTAGCTCCAGGCCATCAGGAGGCCCTGTCTCAGAAAACAATGTACAGAGCTCTTGAAGAAAATGTCTGAGGTTGATCTCTTCACACACACACAGAGCAAGCAAGGAAGGGAGTAAAGGGCATATGTGTGAGCTTGTTGTCTGTGTGGAAGCTGGGGTCAGGGAGTGGGGTGCACTGCTCACAGACGTGGCCTTTAGAGCTAGGCTTACTCTAGGTACCTGAAAGCTGAAAAGTCATTGCCTGGGGCAAATTCCATTTCCTTTCTACTGGAGAGGAGAAAGAGAGAGAGAGAGACAGAGACAGAGACACAGAGAGAGACACAGAGAGAGGGGTATCGAACAAGATGTTTATGTGATCCATGCCTGAGTTCTGTCATTTGTAAAATGGATAGAATGTTTCTTCCAACAAGAGTTGTTAGAAAGCAAATAGCAACCCATATAAAGTTTTCTCGTGTCACAGCTGTGTACCCACGTGGAGACCAGGGGTAATCTGACTGACTGTACTTTGTCCTTCCCAGGCATTGTCTGGCTTTTTTTCCTTTCCAGGTTTTTTTTTCTTTTCTTTTCTTTTTTTTTTTTAGATGGATGGCCTCAGCTATTTTGACTATCCTGGAACTTCTATGTAGACCAGGATGGCCTTAAACTCACAGGGATCCACCTGCCTCTGCCTCTGCCTCTTGAGTACTAGATTTAAAGGGGTATGCCATCACGCCTGGCTTCCACCTGATTTTTTGGGGCCACGGTCTCTCAGTGCCTGGAACTCATCAAGTGGGCTGGCCAGTCAGCAGGCCCAAGGGATCCACTGGTTTCTGCTCTCCCGTGCTAGGACTGTAAATGCATGCCACCACACATGCTTTAAAACAAACAACAAACAAACAAACCACATGTTCTAGGAATCAAACCCAGGACCTTTCACTTACAAGGCAAGCACTTTTTCAACTTAGCCATCTTCCCAGCCTCCCCAAGCCCTCTCCCAAACTGTTGGGATACTAGAGTACTGGAGGGTGGCAGTTCAGTAGGGGAGAACATACTTAGCATGTTTAAGATTCTGGGTTCAATCCCAAACACCAGAACACACACACACACACACACACACACACACACACCCTCTTCAATCACTGTTCACTGTTAATTAATGTTTTCACCTCCATTTCATGGGAAGGGCCCCAAGAGCTTGGAGGAGATAAGCTGCTTGTTACAAGCCTACACCTAAGAGGAGGGCAGAGTTTGGCTTCAAGGCCAAGCCTATGTGGCCCTAACTATGGAACCTTAACCCCTGCCCCCAACCAATGGTCAACCTGCGAGACCTCTAGTGTCCCCCAGACCAGGCGGGCAGACCTGCCCATCCCAGCCGCACAGTCCCTCCTGGTCTCATCCTCCCACTTTGCTGACTTCTGGAATTGTATATTCCGCCTTAGAGAACAGGGTAGAGGGGAGTAGTGGGGTTCTGGGTTTCAAGATGGCTCTGAGCATGGCTCTAGATCATGGGGAAGCCCTTGGATGACATCCACTTGATCCACATAATCTCGTGTTGAGAGGGCCACCTAGATTCTAGGGAACCCGCGCCTTGGTCTGGATAGAGTTTGGGCCCTTGTTTTCCTTGGCCCCAAGCTTGAGTCAGCCTGGAGAACCTTGGCTCAAGGGTGTCACCGTCCTCCCAGCTGGACTCTCCTCCCCACCCCTTCCTCCACAGCCCTTCCCAGTCTTGCCTTGAAGGCGACTTACAGGGGTGGGCCAAGGAGAAACTGCAATTTCGTCCAGGTACCGCCATGTCAGTCTGGGAGTCAGGTTAATCCATAACCACAAATATTTGCTTAGCCCTTTGCTGCTGAACCTCCCTCTCCCCAGACAAACAAACAAGAGGGCTTCTGATCCAGCCCTGGAAGGCTCCACACACCCCATGCTCACCTCTGCCTACAGAAGACGTTGTCTATTAGAAAGGGAGGGAAGGAGGGAAGGTTGAGCGTGTTCAAACCTCTTGGCAAATGTGGTCTCATTTTAACCCGCGGTGACTGAGGGATGGGAACCTTAAAAGAAAACAAAAACTAAACAACGGCAACCACACACAGATATGATAGCTTGTTCATGGGTAGCACACTTGAAAATGAGGACATACATCACCAGTCTAGGGTGCCATTGGTGATAAGATGTTCTTACTGTCCTCTCTGCTTTACAGGAGGGGACGGACTCTCAGAAGTCTTCGTTATTTGTCCAAATTGATGGAGTTGGTGGGAGGCGGGCCTGTACTAGAAGGAGGCTCCCCGCTCAGCCGGGCACTTTGTGAGTTAGTGAGAGAAGGGAGTGGCTCGGGAAACCGTCTGAACTCCCAGCTGAGAAGTCTGGGAAGGAGCGAGGCAGACAATGTGTTCTGCAAGCTGCCAGGGTTTCCTAAGCGTCTTCCTTCCATGAGACTAGCTGTATCAGGGAAAACTACCATTTTTTTCCCTACCCTAATGCTCTTGGTGACCTTGCTGCTCCACAAAGTCCTAGCTCTCGGCTCCAAGTGGTTCATCGGTCTTGGGCACAGGAGGAAAGTCTTTGAGGCAGGGAGCCAATCAGATTTTCCATCTCGGTACCGAGGAATAAGATCTCGGTACACTGATCAGGTATGCGGCTGTATTCAGAAAACTGAAGGGGAAGGAGAGGGGACAGAGACACCCAAGTGTCCCCTCACTGGAGGTAAGGTGGGAGGCTCCCAAGACAGGAAGTAGGTCAGAACTGGGATGGGAGATGTGAGGTACTTAGAAATAAACTTGCGGGAAGCAGAGAACCAGTCGCTGTTTGTGAGCGGCTGTGGCAGCTGGCCTAGTTGGGGCACTGAGTTCCTGGCCACTCAGGCATTAAAGGCCAAATGCCACACAAACTCCTGCTTGTGCGCCCTGGAGAACTTTTTTTTTGTTTCTACGCAATGGCTCTACCCAACTTTCCAGGAACCTGTGAAATAAACGCTTGTCGCGGGTGCTCTTGCTCGAGGTGTGGCCCCCTATAAGTCGGCTGTCGCCTTTCTCCTTCCCTACCAAACACCAGTGCGGTGGAGGATGTCCAGTGGACACGCGGCTTCCCTCTGCTTCCACTACTTCCGACTTCGTTCTAAAGGTCAATTCTCTGGCAAGCCCGGCAGGGTGTACGTGCTGACCCTAACCTGCATGTTGGATTCTGCCCGAGGTGGCAGAGTCCAACATGCAACGTCCAAACCCTGAAGGAAGCTTGGGAATTGCAGTTCCGATGCCGGGGAGTCATGCAGGCCTGGCAGGCTGCCTGGTTGAGATCCTTACACTTCCTCAGCAAAGCCGGGGGGGGGGGGGGGGCTTAGACCTCCTGGGGACTCTGCACGGAGCTCTGTGCTTGTAGCCCCGCAGCACGTCAAGGGCGGCGCTGAGCCTGTTTGGGGCGGGGGGAGGGTGGCAGGGAACAATGCACCCCCTACTGCAGCCACACTGCCCCAGGTTGAGGTCCTGGGTGGAGTCAGCCTCTGATCTCCCTTGCCGAGAGTGTCTCTCTCAAGCATGCTCCATTTCAGTCAGATCTACTACTGCAAATATAGAGCAGGACTTTGCGGGGTGGCGGAGGGGGCGGGGCGGGGCGCAGGGGGAAGGCACGCAGGGGAGAGCAAGCCACTTGTGATTTCCAAAACAGAGCCTTGAGCTCACCTTATGGGAAGAAAGACATACTAAGAATAAAAGGGAAAGGACAAATTTGAAAGGTGGTGAGAGATGGCTGTGGTCTGAAACCTCTCCGCTCAGGCTCAGAATCCCACAATGTTAAATGCCCTGCCTTTGACTACCATGATCTGATTTCTACCCCTGAGGTGTATGGCACGTGGGCTTCTGAAGAAACACCATTTTCGCTTGCCTCTGTCACTTCTGCTGGTCCCCTCTTCTTACTGCTGAGTTGCTTCACGGCATGAACGCAGCTCAGTTCAACTATCCATTTACTGTTCTTGGCTCCTATTAAATACAGACGCTTTAAATGCAGGTGCTAGGACACTAGTGTGTAGGGTTTGGGGTAGGCATGCATTTTCATTTCCTTTAGGTAAATATCTAGGAAAGGGTTTGATGAACCATGCAGTGATTTCATGTTTACATTCACACCATATTTTAAAGGTCAGAATGTTTTCCAGACGGCTACACACACACACAAAAAATATGTATGCCCACCGTGATGCACAGCTGGTCTACCTAGCATTTATTCTTATTGGATGTTGCCATTTGTTTTTATTTTTTATTTCATTATTTTTATTGAGTGCATGTGAGCACAAATGCATGTCTGTAGAAGCCAGAGGACAGCCTGGGCCAACAGAAGACATTATGGATACAGTTTGAAGTTTTTTTTGTTTTTGTTTTTGTTTTTTGTTTTGTTTGTTTTTTTGGTGTTTTGGAGACAAGGTCTCTCACTGGCTTGGGACTTTGACTAGGCTGACTGGCTAGTGAACCCTGTGAATCTGCTTGTCTCCACGTCGGCAGTTCAGGGATAACAGGTGCATGCCACCCCACAAACCCAGTTTTATATCATGGGTTCCAAAAATTGAACTTAGGTCATCATACTTGCAAAGCAAGCCCTTTATTAACTGACCCATCTCTCCAGCCCCAATATGCAATGAAATATTGTCTCAAAAAATCCTTCCAAACCGGGTTGGAGAGATAGCTCATCAGTTAAGAACACAGGTTTAATTCCCAGCACCCACAAGGTGGTTCACAGTCATCTGTAACTCTACTTATATGGGAATCCAAGGCCCCCTTCTGGTCGTCACCAGTACTGCATCCACATGATGCATAGACATGCACGCAAGCTAAATATCTATACACTTAATATTAAAATAAACATTAATTTAACGCTCCCAACAAACAAACAATAATAACAAAAAGCTATAGCTGAAGTAGCCTGAAGGAAGGAAGGGAGCCAAATGGCGGCTACTCCATTCCTGTGTGTTGCAGAGATCATTCTGTTTAGATCCTCCCAAAGTTGTCCCAATAAGGAAATATCTGCTATCTCAAGACTTTTGATTGAATACATTAAGTTTCTATCATGGCTTTAATGAAACTGCAGACCAAAGTAATAAAGATGGAAACTTGGCCAGATGACAACAAGAGACAGCTAGTCCATCTGTGTGCATATGTGGCAAGATAAAAGGTTGGCAAATTCCATCCTACCTATGATCTTAAGACGTGAGCCTCTCTGTGTGTGTGTGTGTGTGTGTGTGTGTGTGTGTGTGTGTGTGTCCCACCTTAGACACAGCTCTGCTGACAGGAATCAAGGACAGGGGTGGACTTTGACTCCTGCAGACACAGAGGCGTTCAGGAATGGAAGGGTTAAGTTGTTTTTCAGTTGCTTCAGGACATGAAGAAGTATTTAATGTGGTTTTCAAGTTTCAGAAAGGGAAGAAAGCAGCCCCCTTTAAACATATCCTTCAGGGTGGACTTCATTTGCATTTTTTTGTTTGTTTTTCAAGACAGGGTTTCTCTGTATAGCCTTGGCTGTCTTGGAACTCACTCTGTAGACCAGGTTGGACTTGAACTCAGAAATCCGCCTGCCTCTGCCTCCCAAGTGCTGGGATTAAAGTGTGCACCACCACTGCCAGGCCGAGGTGGACTTCATTATTGCCACACCAAGAAGTCTCCTTTTCCATCTTTCCCTCCCTCTTCTCTCCTTTCCTTCCAATCTTTCTTTGTCTCTCTCATAATCTCTCTTTCCTTTATGTAAACTGTGTTAGAGGTAGGATCTCTGAGGCATGACTCGGTCATCACAGATCTGCTTCCAAGGACTAACAGATGAAGGGGTTCCTGAGAGACCAACTTTGTCATAAAAGTGAACCTTTCCCAGCACGCTTGCTCTGTCTGGCTATGTTACAGTGCAGGGTGAGCCTCCCACCAAATGTTGGCACTGTTCTCTGGGACTTACCAATGGCCAGAACCATGCATCAGAATGTGAAGGTTAATATTGGTTTTCAGTGCAACTGGACCTGGAATCAGCTATAAGTCAAACTCTAGGCATATCTATGAAGGAGTTTCTAGAGGAGGTTAACCGGAGTGGGAGACCCATCCTAAGCGTGTGACAGTGTCTGTGGCCTGTGACCTGGGCTGAATAGGAAGAGGAAGCAAGCTGAGGACCAGCACTCATCTTTCTTTGCTTCCTAACTGTGGATGCACCGTGACTGCTGCCTCCAGCTCTTGCCGCCATGTCTTCCCTACTGTGATGAACTGTACCCTCAAAACTAAGGAGCTAAGGAGGACTGGAGAGATATAGCTCAAGGGTGGGGAGCATTGGCTGCTCCTCCAGAGGACAGGGGTTTGATTCCCAGCACCCACATGGATGGCTCACAGCCATCTGTAATTTCAGCTCTAAGGAATCTGATGATGTCTTCAGGTCCCAGAGACCCAAGAGGTGCACAGTCACACGTGCAAGCAAAACACACATATGCATAAAATAAAACAAAAACTTAAAAAGAATGTGGAGCCAAAATGAGTCTTTTCTTCTTTAGGTTGTGTCTTAGGGTTTTATTGCTGTGAAGAGACACCATGACCAGGGCAACTTTTATAAAGGAAAACATTTACTTGGGGCTGGTTTACAGTTTCAGAGATTCGGTCCATTATCATTGTGGTGTGTAGGGAAAGTTTTGGTTTCTTTAAAACCCTAGTTATGTGATTGGGTTTTTTTGTTTTACTCTCAGGCATGGGATATGGGGCTACTTCAGATTTTTCACAGCCATTAACTGTGATTTGTCCCATGCTCTAGGACGGGTGTGATTTTTGCCAGCAGCAGATAGTTTAAATTTGGAATCCTGGGGACTCTTGAGACAGGATAAATGCAAGAACCCCCAGAGGGCCTGAGGAAGCTGCTGCTGCTGCTGGTTTCTGTTGTTGACTTTGCTGCCTTTGCTATTGCTGGATTGCTGGATTTCTAGATTTCTGGATTGCTGGTTGGAGATACCCTGATGATGAATATTGAACTTCCTCCTAGGAACTCAATGCCTCTAATCAGTAAGAAGTAGTCTAAATAGATCTATGCCCCTCCCTTTCCTTCTAACCTTCTTTCTCTCTTATGTAGTATTGGGGGATGAGCAGACCTAAGGTGGAGTAAGGGTGGAGAAGGGCGCTAAATACTAGAACCCAAGAAAGCATCCCAAAGGTATGGTTACACTGACAGGAAGCAAGACAGCCTTCAGGAGGATATGATGCTGGATATGAGCCGAGAGTTCTATATCTTGATCCCCAGGCAGCAGAAGGCGAACTGTGCCACACTGGGTGTAGTTTGAGCACAAGACACTTCAAAACCTGCCCCCACAGTGACACATTTCCTCCAACAAAGCCACACCTCTTAATAGTGCCACTCCCTGTGTACCAAATATCCAAACACATAAGTCTATGGAAGCCATCCTTATTTAGACCACGAGTTGCTTTTGTCAGATATTTTATCACATCAGTAAAACAAGTAACTAATACATAGCTTTGGATATTTTGTTATAGCAACCAAAAATGGCCTCAGGTGTAGTCAAGTTCAAATATGTTAAGTCAGTCTTCCAAACCACCAGAGGATCTTGGGAAGGCCCTAAAGGACACAGGGACATGTGAAGGGCAGCCAAGGGTGTTCACCTGCCTGGGATGAATACATGGTTCAAAAGGTCTGGAGACTAGTGCCACAGACCTAAGACCATTGCTACTCAGTAGCATTCTAATGCGGCCATGCCCAAATCCTCTTCTCCAGGACACCCTCCTTGGGGGAAGGTGCCAACACACTGGAGTGGAGACAGGCATCATCATCAGTCCGTGAGCTTACTAGGAGCAGGTAACGTCATCCCTGAGAATGTTTGCAGTCACTACATCCAGTTTGATGGCTTCTGTATTAGTTTTGTTTCCTGTGACTACTAAGGCTCTAGTCTACCATGTTCAGACAGCTTTCCTGAGCTGGGCACAAAATGGAGAACTCCCTTTTCTTAGTGGTCTTTCTCTTCTCCGCCTGATCTGGGGATCCTAACCCACACTCTGCCTGAGGGATGTTACATAATTCCTGGGGAAATTACAGGTTCAAATTCTTGGCGTGCCTCTCCATGCAAATGAGGTATCCCAAGTACCTTTAGCCTCAGCCAATTGAACTTCACCCTGAGAAGAAGCCCTTCCCACTCTCTAAGATGTGTGTGTGTGTGTGTGTGTGTGTGTGTGTGTGTGTGTGCGTGTGATATATATATCTCCCTGGTTCACCCTGAATAAAGTGTATGCATACAAGCCCACCCTGAATAAAGATATGTGCACAAACTAAGATCATCTCAGAGAACTGTTTCACTGAAGATCATCGGAGAAGGAGGAAACAGAGGACAAGGAGGCACAGCTGGACCCCAACACGATTACCACACGTGGCTATGATAAAAAATGCCCTGACGAAAGCAACTTGAGGAAGACTGGGTGTTTTGACTCACAGCCCCAGATTATAATCCATTGTTGTGGAGACGTCGAGGCAGCAGGAGCTTGAAGCAGCTCGGCATATCACGTCCAGTTAAGGCGCTGATCTGTGAATGAACGAGACTGCGTGTGGTCAGCTTACTCTCACCTCCATTATACAGTCCAGGACCTGACTCCAAGTGAGTTGACAGGATGATGGCATCCACCCGTAGACTGGGCCTTCCACATTGATTAATGTAATCAGGACCATCCCCTAGATGCCAGCCTAATCTGAACAGTCTTTCACTAAGAGTCCCTTCCCAAATGAGTCTAGATTATGTCAGGTTAACAATTAAAACTATCCATCGCAGCTACACCGAAGAGCTTCCTAAAGGTCACAGACAAAGAAACAGATGAAAGTATCCCAGTGTCTCTTGAATGACAAGAGTGACAGTTGTGTGTGAGTGAGTGTGTGTGTGTGTGTGTGTGTGTGTGTGGTGATATCAGAGTATTTGTTACTTTTCTACTTTCTGTGACAAAATGCTGAACAAAAGTGGCTCATGGAGGGGTACATGATTCAGCTCACCTGCATCTTGGCTCACGCGTCCAGTGCATGGGTCATCGTAGTGGTGGGAGTGTGAGGCAGCTGGTCACGCCGTGTCCAGCCAGGAAGCAGAGAGAGATGAACGCTGGTACACAGCTCACTGTCTCCTTTTTAGTCAGTCCAGGACCCCAGTACAGGGAATAGCCTCCCTCACTTACGGCGGCTCATCTCATCTCAAGGGACGCAATCTGGAAAGTCCCTCACAGACACAAGCCCGGAGGCTCCTGGTTGACTCTAGATCCTGTTGATATCTGTATTTTCTTTCACTTCTTTAATATTCTTTCTCTCCTTCTTTTCCCTCTCCCAATATTCTTTCCCTTCTCCTCAACTCACCTGTTTGCGGTGTGTGTGTGTGTGTGTGTGTGTGTAATTTTAAAGTAGATCTCACTATTACAGTTTTGGCTGTCTTGGAACTAACTGACAGTGTAAACCAGGCTGACTCTGAAGTCTTAGAGATCCACCTGCCTCTCTCTGCCTGCTGAGTGCTGGGATTAACGGTGTGCATCACCACACCTGGCTACGTTCATTTTAATGGAAAGCTTAAGTAGCCAGTAATGAGCCAGTAATGAGTTAAATACACTGTTCTATCAGAGGAAAGACAAAACTAGGGGAGGGGGGTTCTCAGTCCACAGCTGCCCTCAAATTCACCATCCTCTTTCCTCAACCTGACCGGTGCTGGAATTACAGGCATGGGCCATCATGCTCTGCTTATATATAATTTTAAATATGTACACAGACAATACTATATATAAAATATGTGGACACACACACACACACACACACACACACACACACACACGGGGCGGGGGGAGGGTTAGAGTGGCCACCCAAACACATATCCCATAGCGTCTGACACAGAGCTTCTGCAAGTCAAAAGGCTGTTGTTTCCCTTACTGGACCTTGCTTGGTGAAGAGGCCTGGTCGAAGGTGCTCTATTGTCCTCCCAGGGTTCCTGGAGACGCACTGTGGACTGCTCAGTGGGCGTGGCTGCTCTCTAGGGATCATGCTAGCGGAGGAGAGCGGAATGGGCGCTTTAGCTTCCAAAGGCTAGTGACTGTCCCACCGTAGTGTGCTTAGGCTGTGCTTCGGTACCAGGTACGATCTGAGCTCCCCTTTGTGGGTCTTAGAAGCACAACCTTCCGTGCTTGTGTGCTGCTTGGTCCCTCCTAGCAGCGGGTGAAGCGGACTCCACCAGGCGCCCCCTGGCTGCGCGCCGGACGCTGAGTCACCTGTGAGTCAGTGTCCCCAGACCGCGTCATGTCCTGCTTCAGGGGGACACAGAGGGCTGGAGAAAAGCGGACGGAGGAGCAGAGTTACCCATTAACCAACTAGTCGCACCAGCCACTTTCTCGGAAGCCAGGCCTGCACATTTATTGCAGGAATGAGCCGTGTCTCTTCATCTGCAGTGCGGGGCAGACAGCTTTGGTGACCCAAGTTTCCTTTGTGCTGAGAGTCCTTCAAATTTTCCTTTTAAACCTGAACCCGCAGCAACAAAGTTACACACATACACACACACACACACACACACACACACACACAAACCCTCTTTAGTTCTATTTCTTCTTTTTAATTATCATGCACTATAAATGATGTCTTTGTAACTTGTTAATAGGTTGTAACCTGTAGACTAGAATCTACAAGCTCATTCCCCCGCTTCTTCCTCCGGCGCTCAGCCCCGGCTGGCCTAACTTTCTAGGTTGCCAAGAGATGACCTTGAACTTCAGTACCTCCGGGCTCCACTGTGGAAGTCTTAGCACGCCCTGCTTTTTGCCGTTCTGGGGTGGAACCCAGTTGGGGCTTTATGCGTTCTGTTAATTCAGCTACTCTAACCCTGCCCTTATGTGCAGTGGAAAAGGTCTCAGTGCTGGCCCCCTGCTGAGGCTGTCGGGGGGGGGGGGGGATTCAATTGCTAGGATTTATTTGTTTGTTTGTTTGTTTTTTGGTTTTTCGAGGCAGGGTTTCTCTGTGTAGCCCTGGCTATCCTGTCATTCTGTAGACCAGGCTAGCCTCGAACTCAGAAATCCGCCTGCCTCTGCCTCCCAAGTGCTGGGATTAAAGGCGTGCGCCACCACCGCCCGGCGGCTAATTGCTAGGATTTATATTGTCTTATTTGACCATGAGATGGACCCCAAACCCGCAGAAGCAATAAGTACTTGTGTTGGTTTGATGCACAGGGGGTCCTGGTGAGTAGGGCTATAAAGAGGACTTTAAAAAAACTTTTTTAAAAATTTATTTTATGTGTATGAGTATGCTGCCTTCAGATACACCAGAAGAGGGCATCAGATCCCATTACAGATGGTTGTGAGCCACGATGTGGTGTCTGGGAACTGAACTCAGGACCTCTGGAAAAGCAGCCATCTCTCCAGCCCGAGGACTTTTTTGTTTGTTTGGTTTTTTTTTTTTTTTTTTTTTTGCAACAGGGTTACTCTGTGTAGCCCCGGCTGTCCCGGATCCACTTGCTTTTGCCTCCTGATTGCTGGGATTAAACGCGTAAAGGTGAGCGCCACCACCAGGAGGCAAGGACCTATTTTCTTATTCACTTTGTCGATGTTTGAATGTTAGTTAATCATGCATTGCCCAACCATTTAAGCTAAAAAGCATTTCATACCTAAAAAGGGAGGCAGAAACAATGTGCCCTACAGACATTATCCATCAATTCTTCCCTTGGGTTTCCGATCTCTACTCAGGCAGGGGTAACCTCCTTGGATGGGTGCTTCCCACCCTCATTTCAGAATGGAATTCCCCCTCCGGTCATACTCCAGGGTTCCGGAACGGACAATCTGAAGTGCTGGCCGGCTTGGCCTGGAGGCACCCACCTGGTCTAGATGAAGATAATGTCCTCGAATCCTCTCATTGGCTATGCGCTGTTACATTATCTCCTAAATGAAAGTCTCAACCCCATCTTCGGCTGTTAGGCACAGCCTCTGTGTTAGGATTCTGTCTAAGTTCCACCCCACAGTTACCTGGCAACAGCCAGGTATGGCCCTCCTCACAGTTACCTGGCGATAAGCCAGGTAGGCCTGGTCCACTATAAAAGGGGTCTCTCTCTCTCTCTCTCTCCTCTTGCTCCCCCTCCCCATTCCCTCCTCCCCCTCCACGTGGTCATGGCTGGCTATTCTCTGTTCTCTCCTTCTCTCCGCCTTTCTCTGCCTCTCCTACTCCCCCCACTCCCCCCCCATGCCCTAAATAAACTCTATTCTATGCTCTACCGTTATGTGGTGGACCCTCAGCGGGAAAGGATACCTTGGCATGGGCCCGCCGAGACATCCCCTTTCCCCACACCTCACCACACCCCCACAGAACATATCTTAATAGCTCTTTATCTTTTTATAATCACAACACACGGGCCATGTGATCATCGATGAGACCTTTGGAGGCTATGAACAACTACAGCATGGCCAGCCTTCTATGTTTAGATTCTTTGTCTGTGAACCCTCCATATGTGCTGCTGAATGGGATTCCCTCGATTCAAGAGAGTGGGGACACTTTAAATTTAGAATCATTTGTACCAATCGTACCCCTCTAGCCGTGGGATCCCTTCCTCTGCTCACAGAGGCCCTAACCTGCTTGACAGACTTCCTTTGTTGTGGTTGCTTGGCAGCTTTATGAAACCTGATACGGTGATTTTGGACCACAAGTTCTCCTTGGACTGCATCAGAGACTAGAAAGCAGAGGAGTTTTTGTTTGTTTTGTTGTTTTTAGGTCTGATTTTTAACTAGCATCTTTGCAATAGTCACTGTGATAGCGTCGACACCTGCTTTTGTTAATACCCCTGGGCAAGAATAAGAGATTACTACCACAGTTTCTGAGCCGAATTTGAAGCAAGTTTTATAAAATACTGGCCAGGATGATAGACACTGGTCAGGTCCATACATACTTCCTGCCTTCATCCAATCAGAGCCAAGGAAACATCATGACATACTTCCTTCCTTTTCCAATCAAAGCCAAGCATGCATCATGACATACTTCCTGCCTTTATCCAATCAGAGCCAAACATGCATCATGACATACTTCCTGCCTTCATCCAATCAGAGCCAAACATGCATCATGACATACTTCCTGCCTACATACCTCCCACCTACTTATGATCAAGTACATCTGTACAACTGAGACAACCAAACTTGCTTATAGAAGTGAAAATGCTTGGCTTGTCATCTTATGTGAACAATAGCCCCCAGCATTTCAGGAAGTTATCTGTCTGTCTTTGGGCAAGTGGGGCTTACAGGTTAGAGACATTTTTGTCTTATGCACCTTACTTTAAACTTAAAATATAACATTAGCTTTCACACTTCCATAATGACCCTTACCCAACAAATGCAAATTGCTCATTTTGCTGATCAGCTTTTTTTGGCAACACAAGAATGTATAGATGAAAACTAGAAGCTAAGTTATACACTTAGGAAATGTGGTATTGCATTTCGGAGATGCAGTATGAACTGTACAATATCAGTTAACTCTAAAATACCATGCTGGCCTTAGATATGTCTGTGTTATTCCATTGAAGAATAGCAAATCTAAATAAAAATCATTTACAAAGCCAGGTGTGGTGGTTCATGGCTTTAATCCTGGGACTTAGGAGTCAGAGGCAGAGGGATCTCTGTAAATTTAAAGTCAGGTTAGTTTACACAGTGATCTCTAAGACAGCCAGCACTAACCTGATATTCCCCTCTTGAAGAGACTGGAGTTTTTAATCCCAAAACCACTGTGTGCTTAGTCTGTAGTACACCGAAGGTGTCCTGTGATCCCTTTGTGTAACATTACTTGATGAGTTTCCTGCCCACTTCATCCCATTTTATGACAGCTTCATGCTGACTCTGTCCCACTCTCTCACTGCAAGCTGTATATAAGATGCTGTGCTTCTTAATAAATTTGCCCAGCATAAGGTGTCAACATATACAAGATCTCTTGACCCCAACTTTCATATCTTTTTATTTTTTCATCCCTGGTCCTCTCCTTCAGGACCCTGTCACTGAAGAATGGCCTGCTGATCTGTTTCTAAAGACCTTGAAAATAGTGCTATATTTTTAGGGCTATTGGGGGTAGATTAGGCTTAAGTAATTATGTATGTGTTACTGAAGCTAGAACCCAGGCACATTAGGCAAGCATCCACCACTATGCTATGTTCAAAGCCTGTTGTCTTGCTATATAGACCTGAACTGGCCTTAAACTTACCATCCTCTTGTCTTTGCCTCTCAAGAGTTATGATTACCGGAGTGCACCACCCATCTGGAGCTGAGTTAATTTTTCTAAACTTTTATAACATTTATTATATTTGTGTGTCTCTGTATGTGTGTGCACATGAGTGCCGTGGTATGCGAATGGGAGTCAGAGGACAATTTGGGGGGAGTTGTTTCTCTCCTTCCACCCTTTGGGTTCTGCATATTGAACTCAGGTCATCTAGGTCAGTGGTTAGTGCCTTCACTGACTGCACCATCTTGCTAGATCAATTTTTGTTGTTGTTTTGGGTTTGGCTTTTTTGTTTTGCTTTTGTTTTTGGAGACAGGGTCTCATGTATCCCAAGCTGGCCTTGAACTTCTTATGCAGATGAGGACGGTCTTGAACTTTGGATCCTTCTGCTTCTACTTCTATAACGCTGAAATCACAGGTATGTGCACCACTCCCAGCTAGCACGCAGCTGTGTACAGACTCCTGGACTTTATCCATGCTAAGCAAGCATTATACCAGCTGAGCCACGTTCCCAGTCCCCAGGGTTTGTTTGTTTTTTTAAGAGCTAAGGGCCAAGTGAAATCAGAGTAAGGGATCTTAAAGCAGAGTATTTCTGCTTTTCCTTATTCAGTAGCCCCAAGTTTCTCATACCAAAGGTCCATACTCTTTAAAATTGAACTAGTTTGCTCTCCCTCGTTTCTTCGTGCATGTATTCAGCAAACGCCCTCAGTATATGGCAGAGTCAGGTAAGCAGAATGAAGATGCCTTCAAGGGAGAGTCAGTCCGGAGGGGCGGTATTCAAGCACCAACACCCAGTGTGGGAGCTGTGCATGGTGTGGATGTGTGAGGTTCTCAGTGAAACTGGACGGCTGGGATATGACTAGAGTGTCCCTTAAGGGCTCACAGGCCAGAATTTAACCACTGACTGAAATAGTGTGTGTGTGTGTGTGTGTGTGTGTGTGTGTGTGTGTGTGTGGGTGGGTGGTGGGGGAATGGAGTCTCATTATGGTGTTCAGAGGTGGGCTTTTGGGGGGTGATTAAGGTTGGGTGGGGTCATCAGGAGAGTCATCCATGATTGGATCTTAAAGGCTTTGTAAGAAGAGGCTACGCACATACAGCACTCTCCTTATTTCTCATTGTGTGATATCCTATGTCAGCATCACAGGCAATTAGAGATGTAGGTCTTAGACTTTGACTCAGAATTATAGGCCAAAATAATCATGTTTTTATAAAGTTACTCTGACAGGCTAAGACACTCTGAGACAGCTCGGTTGGTAAAGGGCTTGCCTTAGGAGCATGAGGACCTAAGTTTGATCCTCAGAACCCACACTTTTAAAAAAAGAAAGAAAAGGAAAAAAAGAAAGAAAAGGCAAAAAAGAAAAGAAAAGGTGTGGAGGTCTGCTGGACAGGCAGAGATGGGCAAATCCCTGCAGCTGGGTGTTCAGCGGGCTTCACAGTTTAATTTAGTTAGCTCCAGGCCAGAGAGAGACTCTGTCTCAAAAAACAAACAAACAACCCCCCCCAAAAAAACAACAAAAAACCACAAACAAACAAACAAACAAACAAAGCACACACAAAAAAACAACAAAACAAACAAAAAGAACCCAAAGACCCAGGTGTGGCAGCTTACATCCTAATCCTATCTCTTGGGAAACAGAGTCATGTAAATTCAAAGCCAACCTGGTCTACACAGTAAGTACCAGGCTAGCCAGGGATACACAGTGAGACCCTGAGCTCCACATGCACCTACACAAAGTATGTGATATTGCACATACACACATATAAACACAGTCTCTCTCTCTCACACACACAGACACACACACACACACACACACACGTATTGTTATAGTAGTGCAAACCACATTGATTTGGTGGCCTTAGTAAAGACATCCTGAGCCTGTTTTCTCCCCAGGAATCACAGACAGAGACGTGCCTCCTTGGGTTGTAGTTTGTGCCTCAGGAAGCCTCCATCAAGGAGCTCTGCCACTACCCGTAAAGCCCCAGGTCTTTGGAAAGCTTGTCCCAGAAGCTTGCGGGGACATTTTTAACAGTCCGAATTGGGCCAGCAGGCCCGAGAGTTCCTGGGTTCTGAAGGACTTGGATCCGGAAAGCAGGAGCCGTTGGTAAGAATGACAAGGAGTTGGGCTGGAGAGATGGCTCAGAGGTTAAGAACACTTGTTGCTTTTCCACAAGACCTGGGTTCCAACACCCCAGTCAGCTCACTCCAGTTCCAGGAAATTTAGTACCCTCTTCTGGTCTCCAAAGAACACATGTGGTGCACAGACGTACATTCAGGCAAAACACCATTACACATAGTATAAAAATAAAGGTTAGAAATAAAAAGAATTTTTAGAAAATGAACAAGAAGGCTGGCCGTTGCCTTCTACCTCATGCAGAGTTTAAATTCAGCTTATAGGGTGAGTGTGACTCTGTGGCTCTTGGTTCTGTCCCCCCTGAACGCTAAGTACAACTGGAAATTTTTTCCAGGATGGACGAGGGATGACAGTCAGTCTTGGAACCTCCACTGACCGAAACACGGTGTGTATAGCCAATAGTAGTCAAAATAGGACACTGTGAAGTTCTTATAAGTCACCTGTTGGGTGACTCATGCATCCAGTAGGGGACTGGCATTTCTAGCCCACAGTGGGCAGGCAGGTTGATGTAGGAGGGCAGCTACACCCACTTGTGTTGGGATCTTTCTAGCCTGTGTCAGGGAGAATTCTATAGATTTCTATCCTCCTTCTGAGAGAGTGCCCTGGAGAACATCAGCCGCAGAGCTCAAAACGGGCTAGGCAGTACGAGTGAAGCCGGCGATCTGCTATGGTAAAGGTAAACTACGGGGCTCTGTGTCACGGCGTTAGAGCCCGGAGTCCTGCTTCGTGGATAACTTTGCATCACTGAGCAAGTTAACCTCGCTTGTGATTTTAGTTTCCCGATTGTCAAAGGGAGAAAATGGCACCTGTGTGAATCAACCAGGATACTAGAGTACACTGTAAGACTTTGAAACGCCATCTCATGTTCTCCTTTCAGGGAGTTAGAGGTGTTAAATGGCCTGCCCAAGTTCAGCCAACGGCACAGCCGCGCGCCTGGTTATGAGCGCTTCCTTTGGCTCTCAACAAACAGGTGAGAAGCCGGGAACTGACTCAGTTCCATCTGGGAATACCACAGTCAGGTGGGTCTGGTCTCCAAGCCCGACTTGAATGCCTGCACCAGGGCAGTGGAACTAACAACACAGGGGTGAGTCACCCTGGCTCACTGCAGCAGGAGACCCCTCCTACCTGCCACTTGGGCCAAAGCCTGGTTGCCCGGCAACGAGACATAATATATATAAATAAAATACAGCTTCTTGCTTCAGGAAGGAGGCCCGATGTCTTCTTGCTTCTCCTGTCCATTTCACCCCTGTTCTAGTTTGCCCAGGATTATTAATTCGATGCTCAAAGCCCTCACTACAGCAATCGGTAGTGGATTCCTAATGGTGGGTGCTGGGTTCTGCGGCCATCCAGTTAGATAAAGTTGCCTCAGGGTGGTGCAGAAGGGATAGGCTTGGCAGGTACACTGGACTTTACCGCCCGTGAGCCTTCTCCTGAATCAAAAGGGCAGGAGGTGCCCCAGGCTTCTGCAGGGAAACGGTGTTCATTTCCCAGGCATGGGTGGGACTTATGCTGCCATGGAAGTACCTGTCAGCAGGAGCAGCCTCAGCTGGAATCTGCAAGTTTCGCAATCCACCTTGTCACTGGTGAGCTATTTTATTTAGCGGCAGAACGTCTGGTAGTGTGGATCTCTGGGTGGGTTCTAGCTAGTGCCCCACTTGGGGATGCACACGGTCACAGCCATTAGTGTATAGGCTTTTCTGGGACAACACAAAACTTGGGGAGCTCACACACACACATACACACACAATGCATTGTGCTAAGAGGAAAAAAAAAACAGATAAAACATTACATCGTCAGAGAATGACTTTCAGAAGTCAGTTTCTGCCTCCCGTCGTGTGAGGACTGGGCTTGAACTCAGGTCCTCAGACTTGGAGGCAAGCACCTTTATCCAGTAAACCATCTCAGCAGTTACGCTGGGTTTCAGCTCTGTTCAGGTTCTCGTAGGTTTGTCCCTTTCTTTGTTAATTCACTTATTGTTATCCAACAATTCAAACTGTTGGTGCTGTGTGAGTGGAACACACAAGTACAAATCTCTGAGTACACAGCTTCGTTTCTCCTGTGGGAATGCCTAGGAGAGAACATGCTGGTTCATTAGATGGGTAGTATTGTCATCCCTGTTCTAGAGAGCAATGGTGCCACCTCAGAGAGGTGTTCAAAGCCATTACTGACTTCCTCATTTACCCCATTGATATAATAAGGTAGGGAGCTATTTTAATTGAAAGGCTCTTTTTTTTTTTTTTGGTAAATAATTGCTACACATGGGCTGAATTCAAGTTTGTTGCTTGTTTAACTAACCGTCCTTGAATACAAGTAGCAACCACAGCAAGTACTCGTAGTGGGGACATCTCTGAAGGTAACTAATGACAGCTTGAGCTGAAGGTCTATAGGGAATAGATATTTTGGGTCAGCTTTGTGAAGATGGCATTTGACAGTTACATTCTTCTCTTGAGAAGAGCATCTTAGTCTGGTTTTACATTGCTATAACAAAGTATCTGAGGCTGGGTAATTCAAAAAGAATAGAAATTTCTTTGAATCACAGTTTGGAAGCTAGGAACCCCCAGAGCATGCATGCTGCCAGTGTTTGGCTGGTGTCTGGTAAGGGTCTTCGTATTACATTATAATAGAACAGAGTAGATCGCAGTATATATTTCATATATATATTATATCATATATAATATATAGTATATATCATATATATATAATATATACATATATGTGTGTATATATATTGCCAAACTCAGTCTCTCTATATATATACATGTTCATGTCCTTGAGCCTGTGGAGACCAGAGGTCACCTTTGAGGGTCTTCCTTAGTTGTTTCTCCACTTTAAAAAACACTTATTTATTTAGTGTGTGTGTGTGTGTGTGTGTGTGTGCATGCACACACACACACACACACATTCGTGCACGTGCTTGTATGAGTGCATGTGTACCATGTAAGTGCAAGAGTCAATACAGAAGATGGTGTTGCACACTCTGGAACTGGAGTTACTCCAGTTAGAACTGAAGTGGTTATGAGCCACCATATGGGTGCTGGGGACCAAACCCAGGACCTCTGGAAGAGCGAGTCTGTGCCCTACTTTTTTGTTTTGTTTTTGTTTTTTTTTTTTTTTTGGTCAAGGTCTCATGTAGCCCAGGTTGGCCTCAAAGTCAATGTTTGGCCAGGGCTGACCTTGACCATCTCCTTTTCCTGCCTTCACCCCTTAAGTGCTGGGATTATAGGAGATTATAGGCACAAGCTACCACAGCTATTTTGTGTGGTGCTGGGAACTGGATCCAGGACTTTGCATAAGCAAGCGACCAGGTGAGCTGCACTCTCCAGCTGCTATCACTGTTTAATGTTGAAAATGTTTCAGACTTGACCAAAAGCAAGTCCATCAGGCTGATTTCCTATCGTTTTCCCAAGCCCCTGATTTTTGAACATTTCCTGTCTCTTGAGTATAAAGATTTCAAGGTTGTGTACTTTCTTGCCAGTGTTGGTTCTTTTTAGGGACAGCATTCAGAAAACAAGGTAAGGTGCTGGATGAACTTGAGGCTGAGCTATCATAGCTAGAGGGTTCTAGAGAAAACCACACAAGCTCTTGATGGGAAGTGGTGTGGCCAGCTACTCGAAGTTTCTACTCTGACTTCTTTACAGTGATGGATTACAAACTGGAACTGTGAGCTGAAATAGACCCTTGTATTGTCTAAGTTGGTTTTTACCAAGGAATTTAATCACACCCACAGAAATGAACCTAGGCCATTAGGTGACTCACTCTTTCCTCGTCTCTGCCTGTGTGGCTTCCTATGGTGGGCTGAGGAGAGGGCTGAGGGTCCTGCAGGCCAGAATAGGCTGGAGTGCTTGGAGTGGGTGGGGATAGTGGTTTTAAGATGGCAAAGATGACCTTGGAAATGAAGCCTTCGTGCTTGGAGGAGCAGCTGGAGATGGCAAGACGGAGGGACACTCTGGGACATTAGACAACGAATGTGCATCATGAGATGAGGGCATCTACCAGGTGGTTTCTAGGGTCCTGAGCCCTTCTGGATGATCCATTAGTGTCTCTGGGACCTAGTATGGCCACCAACCTTTCTCTGATGCATTTGTCCATGAGAATAACTCTGGTGATCATCTTCTTAGGTGGTCAGGATACTTGTGAAAGGTACATAGCAGACTGTGGCCAACTAAAGAGGGTTTGGAAGAATCAGAGGAGAAAGAACAGGGAGTAGACTGGCTAGTTTTATGTCAGCCGGATACAACCTAGAGTCATTGGAGAGGAAGGAGCCTCAACTGAGAAGATGTCTCCATAAGATCTGACCGTAAGGCAATAGTGACAGGGACCGGAGAGATGGCTCAACTGTTAAGAACAACTAGCTGCTCTTCCAGAGGACCTGCGTTCACTTCCCAGCACCCACACGGCAGCTTACAACTGTCTATAATTCCAGTTTCAGGGGATCTGACACCCTCACACAGACATACATGCAAGCAAAATATCAATGCACATAAAATAAAAATAAATCTTAAAAAATATTAAAATTAGTGATCTGTGGGGGAGGGTCCAACAGTGGGGTGGGGCCATCCCTGGGTTGGTGGTCCTGAGTGGTATAAGAAAGCAGGCTGAGTAAGCCGTGTGGAGCAAGCCATTAAGCAGCGCCCCTCCACAGCCTCTGCCACAGTCCCTGCCTCCAGAGTCCTGCCCTCCTTGAGTTTCCTGTCCTGACTTCCTCCAGTACTGAACAGATTTGGATGCATAAGTCAAATAAACCCTTTCTCCCCTGTTTACTTTTGGTCATGGTGTTTCATCACATAATAGCCTAACTAGATCAGGGAGAGAATAAAAGTATGTATAAACAGAAGGAAATGAAAGAAGAATAATTTTCATGACTGCTGAGTCACAGAAGTTAGAAGTGAAGTGCAGACCTCCAGACCCCCAAGAGAAAAAGCTGCAGGGGATCAAGGAAAACCGTAGCACACAATCAATGTCTCAGGCACAGAGTCATCAATATTAACAATTTTTAAATTGACTTTTAGCTGGTTTTTAAGAGGTGTGTGCCTTGTATCAGGAGTGAGAGGTGTATGCACTTGTCAGTGCTGGTGTATGTGTGTGTACCTCGGGTGCACGTATGTGCATGTGTGTATTCCAGGCCAGAGGCTGACACTGGGTATTGTTAGACTAGGATTGGTGGAGGTGATATAGAAGACAGCTATCTCCAAAAGCAGCATGGTTCTTTTAGTCAGAACTGAAGGGTCAGCATCTTTTTGAGGAAATGGAGGCTGTGCCCTGTGGTACTGGGACTTGACCTTTTGTAGGACTAGAAGGGAGGAAGGTCAGGGTGGGCTAGGGGGTAATTTTCTGGCCTTAGACCTGCCTCTGAAGTTCCCAACAGGAACTTCTGTTACAGCAGTTATTCGTGAGTGGTGTGTGTAGGTTCTGGGCAAGCTTTGCCAGACTGAGGTATTTTTACCCTTTAGGTATATTTCCTCAGTTTCCCTCTTGTTATTTTTTTGAGACAATGTCTTTCACTGAGCCTGAAGCTCACTGACTGGTCTAGGCCGGATTGCCTATGAACTCTCGGATGCACTTGTCCCCTTCACACCTCACCCTCAAATGCTGGGATCATGGGTATGTACAAGTCCATTCAAATGTGTGAATGCACACAAATACACACACACACACACACATACACACAAATTAAAAATGTAGTAAAATACCTTTTCAAAATGTGAAAGTGTACTAGAGAAGTACTTGACCTCTGATCTCCATGTGTTCATGCACATCCACCTGAACATACATGAAGACATATATAACCATCACACACACACACACACACACACACATACACACACACACACCACACTCACACATACACACCCATCACACACACACATATACACCCATCACATGCACACACATACATATACACACACACAGACAACAACAACAACAACAACACCCAAACTACCTGAAGTCTTTCAATGAGCCTGAAATTCACTGACTGGTGTAGGCGGGATGGCTTATGAGCTCCCCGGATGCACTTGTCTCCTGCACACCTTACCTGCAAGTAATGACCTGCACCTCTTAAACACATAGGCACCCCAACAGTATGGTTACATGGTGTCATGGTTACTATTCTATTGCTGTAAGAGGAACCATGGCCCAGGAAACTTGTAAAAAAAAAAGCATTTAACTGGAAGCTTGATTGCAGTTTCAGAACGTGAGTCCATGACTACCATGAGGGGACATTGGGAACAGGTTAGGGGGCGTGGTGCTGGGGCAAAATGAAGGAATGGCATTCTTCAGTGATACACATTTGACAAGGCCATGCCTCCTAACCCTTTTCATACAGTTCTAGTAACTGGTACCAAGCACTCAAACATATCAACCTACGTGGACCTGTCTCATGTAAAGTACCACAGATGAGCAATTAAAAAAAAAACCATTTTTTGTTGTTTTGTTTTTCAAGACAGGAGTTTCTCCATGTATCCCTGGCTGCCCTAGAACTCACTCTGAAGACCAGGATGGCCTCAAACTCACAGAGATCTGCCTGCCTCTGCCTCCTGAGTGCTAGGATTAAAGGCGTGCACCACCACTGCCCAGCAGCAATCGCATTCGTTAAGGACAATATCCTAACCATAACGCACACTCCTGAGTCCTCTAAGTGCAAGTCCTTATCACAATGCCAAATCTGATCATGCCATCTCTATAGTTCCAAAGTCGTAAACTCGAACCAGCACTATCTCAACATCCAGAGTCCAAGTTTGTTAATCCAAATCAAATGATCTGTTTCCAGTATCAATGGTGGGATGGGGATAGTGGTCATTTCTATTCCAAAAGGCAGAAGGAAGGAGTTAAGTGACTCAAAGCAAGTATGAGCCCCAGGAGTGAGGGCATACGCACTGAAATTGGAATATAGTTCTCCCTTTCTGATAGTACCTTTTGGGCAGTGGGGCTAGGGCTGAGCCTCTGGGGTGTCAGGCAGCCCCACTCCTAGGATCTTGCCAGGCTCATCCCTCATGACTGACATTGGAGTGTGCATATTGTCCACATTAGTGGCAGCAGCATTCTGAGTTATCAGCACCTCAGTGGTGATCCTCCTATGAGATTTTTTTTTTTCTGTTACAGGGAGCTATCCCTCTAAGTGCTGACATTTTATAAATCTCCCTCACCTTGTAAAACTTCCATGTAAAGGAATTAAAATCTTTTAATCGCCCCTGTCTTGTAATAAAACTTTAGTGAAAACATTTTAATTTTCTCCACTTGGTAAAAGTCCTGTGTAAGGCCCAGGCAGCAGTGTTCAGGGGAACTTGAGTGGCCAAGTTCCCTTTCCTTCATTTCCTTTGCCCCAATTAGAAAGTGAAACAAAACAACTAGCCAGTGGCAGAAGTCGAACTACAGCCAATGGGGAAAAGACAGAGGCACCATGTGAATTAGAGTAAAATCTAAATGAACTCCTACCCTGGTGTCCTTGCTAGCTTGCTTTGGAGCCCGGCATACCCTTTGTCTTGCTCAGCTACTTTCCCTTTATTCTTGTGTATCTTTGTGTGATACCTACAATATCTGTTTCCAGCACTGCTCCCAGAGGTCCTAAGAGAAACTTCTATCAAGAGCTTCTTGTGGTGACTCCCACCCCTGTGTTCCCAATCTATTCAGTACATCCTCAGAAATCTAGATGGAGGCCACCATGCCCTCTGAGCTCTTGCATTTGCACCCTGCAGAATTTCAGCATCACGTGGATGTAGACACGGGCGAAATCTGTCCCCTCCCACACCTGGGCTGCCTGAGCCATGATTGGAACAGCTGGTACCCCATGCTGGGATTTGATGAGCCGAGTCTCAAGGTAGCTTGGTGGCAGTAAGCACTTCTCCTATGGCTCCACCACTCAGAACTTGGTATGGGAAGAGAGGCCTTGATGTCTGAAGAGCTTTGAGGGCCTCTTCCCTGGTGCAGAGGAAAAGCAGACTTTTGAATTGATACTTATCTCTTAAGTAAAGGGGTAGATGGCCACTCTCAGCATTCTCCACTGAACACGCCTTCTCACTCCTTGCATGCCCGTCTGCAAAGCTTTCTTTTACTTATAAATGGTATTTTTAGGTCTTTAGGTCATTCCTTTGTTCTTATATCTCAGCTTAAGTGGTTAAAAGCAACTGCAAGCATGACAGCCTGATCCCCAGAACCCACGTGAACATGCAATTAAAAAGGGAAGGAAGAAAGGAAGGAAGGGAGGAAAGAAAGAAAGGAAGGAAGGAAGGAAGGAAGGAAGGAAGGAAGAAGGGAGGGAGGGAGAGGAGGAGAAAGGGAAGACTGGGTTTTGTAATTCTGGCTCTAGGAAGGAGGACTTGGGCACATTCCTGGGGCTCACTGGCCAGCCATTCTAGCCTACTTGGGGAGCTCCAATGAGAGCTCTTGCCCCACCCCTTAAAACAAACAAACAGACAGACAAACAAAAAAAACAAACCAAAACTAAGTGGATGGTGCCTGAAAAATGAAGCTTAAGCTTGTCTTCTAGTCTTCAAGGGCACATCACACATGTGCCAACCCACACACACATGAAATATGTATGTACACAACCCACACATACGATTTTGCATGTATACAACCCACATACATAAATATGCAATTACATAAATAGTACCCCGACCAAAATAACTATACAGCGCTCTCATATTTTGCCCACAAATTTATTCCACCAGAAATCCTATTTCAGCTTCAATAAAGACACAGGGCACAAGATGCAACAACATTCTTGTCTCTATCTAACAAGGAAGATTCTAATGCCTACTTCTGACAAGTTATTTCTTATTTCCACTTGTTAAACCATCAGAATGTTTACCACTTTCCATACTTCTCTTGGTATTCTGGTTATAACCATTGAAATAATTGCGAAGGAGCATCAACCTTTCCCAGCCACACCTTGTTCATTTCTTTGTTCTTCAACATTTCAGGTACTTTCATAACTATAGCAATTATCCCACTCTTTGTGTTAGAAACAGAGAATAGTCTTGTTGTACAAGGGAAAACAAACCAAACAAAAGTTGTTTGGCAAGGCAATTTGTGTATGTGTGTGTAAGTACATTAGAACCTGTATGACCTACTTTTATACACTAGTGATAAAACACCATAACAAGGCAACTTATAAATGAAAGCTTTTAATTGGGTTTTTGGTTTCAGAGGCTATACTCCATGATGGCAGAGCAAAGGCATGCTGGCAGAAACAGCTGAGAGCTTACATCTCACATAGCAAGGAGGAGACAGAGAGAACATGGAAATGGCATGAGCGTTTTGAAACCTTAAAACCTGCTCCAAATGAAACACCTCTTCCAACAAGGACATGCCTCCTGATCCTTCCCAAACAGTTCCACCAACTGGGAACCAAGTAGTCAAATATATGAGCTCAGGGGGTCATTCCCATTCAAATCACCACATTTCACTCTCTAGTACCCTTAAGCTCCCCCATATCATAATGCAAAATGCATTTAGTCCAACTTCAAAAGTCACCGTGGTCTTTTACAGTCTCCGCATAGTTTAAAAGTCCAAAGTCTCTTCTGAGACTCAAGACTATCTCTTAATTGTAACCCTTTGTAAAATCAAAAAACAAAATACATACTTCTAACACACAAGGGCATAGAATATACATTACCACTCTGAAAGGGAGGAATAAGGGCATATTGAGAAATACTGGATCAAAGAAAAAACCAAAGTTCAGCAGGGCATATCCAAATCCTTTAGCTTCATGACTGATGTCAAAGTGGGTAAATGGCTCTGCCTTTCCAACTTTGCCACCTGTAACATTCTTCTCTCTCTCAGACTGGTTCCACTCCTAATGTGCAGGTCTCATTGGCAGATATCCTGTGGCTATGGCACCTTTAACTAAAGGGGGCAAAGGCAGCCTGCCTCTGTGCTTTCTTGCCATTCGCAGAGCTTCCCCCATCCCACTCTCGAGGAGACGCCCCCCCCAACCCCGGCCTTTCAGAGAGGACCTGATCTGGGGTCTAACGAACCACCCCCCAGCCCCGCCCCAGCAACAGATACTGGCTTGAGAATAGACAAATGGCAACACCCCTCAGCACCCCTGTCTCTGAGGCTGGTGCTCTCACTGATACATGGATAAGCACTTCCCAGTGCAGCTGGCGCCTGTCCTTGGGAAGAGTGAAGACCAAACACCCTTGATGAGACAAATGTCCCACGTTTGGGCCATGAGAGGAGGGCAATCAAGTGTCCACAGACAGCTGTGGCTAGCTGTAAAAACACACTAGTTCCTGATAGCACCATAAAGTTACTTCCCAGGTCATAAGAGTCCCCCCTCCCAGTAGCGCGATTCCATCCCCCTGCCTGAACAAATGATTTCATGTTTGAAAGATGACTTCCCTTGTCACCTGCCCTTGTCACCCTAAAATCCAAAGAATCCATGATTATGCTTGTATAAACACACCAAGCCCCTAGACGCCAGGTTGTACTCCTGTCCTGCGAAGTGGGAAGGTTTGCGATCCGAGTTTGACTCAATAAATAAAAAGACTCTCTTGTTTAACTACATCAGGTCAGCAGTTCTTAGAGTTCTGGGGACCCCGCCACAACCTGGACACAACATAATATTTGGGGGCCCCAGTGCAATCCAGGAGTAACTTTTACAACTTTACAAAATGGCTTCTCAAGGCCTTCGTGCAGAGGCAAGTCTGCTACTAGGGGCTTCACACCTTAACTTTAGTGGTACCTTAGGGTCCTTCATGACTCTAAAGCCAGAACCATGCGAACAACATTGCCATGTTTGGCTGCCTGCCTGACTCCCTTGAATCACATAGGAATGAAAACTCCTTAAGCTTTTTCCTTTTACAAGTTGGAAGCTTACTGGGTAGAGTCTTGCCCTGAGGGCAATACCCCCACCTCCCAATTTCATTTCAGACCTGGTCTCTTCTTAATCTCCTTTATCTCTTGCAGTACAAGCCTTAGCTCCAACATTACATTTTCTGATGATCTTTTTTTCTCTTCAAATTGTAATTTGTATTTTTTTTTGCTTTTTTTTTTTCATAGAAACGCATATGACTGACTGTGAATAACTGTGAAACAGGGCTAATGTTAGGGTATCTTGAAATCTCCTTTGCCAAATTTGTCTATTATTTTCCACTTTAGTCTCAGGGAAAGCCTTAGACAAACGCACAAATCAGTTACAGTCTTTGTCAAAATATCCCAAGAACAGTCTCCACTCCAGTAGCTAATACTGTTCTCTTCTGAAACCTCTTGAGCGGGGCTTCCAGAGTTCACACTGTTCAGTCCTATTGTCTTTCAAGCTCTTACTAGGAAGGCCCATCAAGCCCCACTTAGAGAATTCGGTCATCTTTCTACTCCAAAGCCCCCCAAAGTCTTCCACGCGCCTCCAAACATGGTCAGACCTGTCACAGCAATACCCCACTCACAGTACATACTCCCATGTTGATTTCTTTTCTATTGCTGTGATAAAACACTATGACCAAAGCAGCTTATAAAAGACGTGTTTCATTGGACTTACATTTCCAGAGGGTTGGAGTTCATGATAGCAGAGTGAAGGTATAGCAGCAGCAGAAGCTGAGAGTTCACATCTCAAATAATAAGCAGGAGACAGAGAGCACACTGGGAGCAGTCGAAAGTCTTCTAAAACCTCAAAGCCACCCTCAGCAACATGCTTGCTTCAACAAGGACACACGTTCTGATCTTTCCAAAACAAACGAATCTACCAAGTATTCAAGCATATGAGTTTCTTGGGGCCACTCTCATCCAAACCACAACAGAACCCCAACACAGCTACCAGACACACTTGGCCAAGATGGTTTCTGTCTTTCCTCCCTGACACAGGTGACGATTCAGTCCATTGGTGGGAGCTTGACTTCACAAAGAAGAAGGGAAGGTCTGGGACATTTGAGTCATTTCCAGGTTACCTTTGATAAAACAACAACAACCACCACCACTATAACTTTGATAGAAAAAGACATTCTCTAAAATTTCCCCTCTTATTTTTTTAAAGATTTATTTATTTTATGTATATGAGTACACTAGTTGTACAGATGGTTGTGAGCCACCATGTGGTTGCTGGGGATTGAACTCAGGACCTTTTGGAAGAGCAATCAGTGCTCTTAACCTCTGAGCCATCTCTCCAGCCCAAATTTATTTAGCTAGCATATGTTGATCATTTGAAGTCTCTAGAAAGGGTAAATTGTTCTTTAAAAAATATCAAATTTTACGTGTACCGGGGTTTTCCCTGTGTGTATGTTTGTGCATCACTGTGTGCTTGGTGATGGCGGAAGCCAGAAGAAGGCACCAGGTTCCCTGGACCTGGAGTAGACATGGTTGTGAGTTGCCATGTGGATACTGGGAGTTGAACCTTGGGTCCTCTGGAAAAATGACCAGTGCTCTTATCCTCTGAGTCACCTTTTCAGCCCAAATCAATTGTTGTTATGGTAAGCGATGGCTTTCACATGAGTTAAGGTGACCCACCTTAACCTTAATTTAGGAACCAGCTGAGAGATCAGGATCCGGAGAACACTTTTGACATATCTGGTCTCTGGCAGGGATGAGGCTGTCAAGAGTCCCAAGAACATTTTTTGGCTTTGGCTAACAAAGAAACCGGTTGCTTTTCTTGAACTGCCTAAATTGTCTACCCAGTGTCTACCTCTTGTTCTTATTATGCCTTGCAAGAGCCTTTATAGAACTGGAGCAATGACTGATGTTTCTTCCAGACTAATTTAGGGTGTTTAGTGTTACAGTTTTGGGGTGCATCTAAGCTGTCAGATGTCAATAGAAAAGGAAATCCTTGCTTGGTGTCTAGAAAAAGATGTGAGAAGGAAGTAAAGGCAAGAGTTACGAGCCTATGAGGAGACTAGGCTAATAATAGGAGGCTTCACATCACGTGGTGAACAGCCGGGCGGTGGTGGCGCACGCCTTTAATTCCAGAACTTGGGAGGCAGAGGCAGGCAGATTTCTGAGTTTGAGGACAGCCTGGTCTACAGAGTGAGTTCCAGGACAGCCAGGGCTATACAGAGAAACCCTGTCTCAAAAAAACCAAAAAAACCAAAAAAAAAAAAAAAAAAAAAAAACCAAACAAAAAAAACTAAACAAAAAAAAGAAAGAAATTTTAATGTATTGACTCCTAGTCTCACATTTTATATGCATTACTCTCATAACTTATATAACTTTGTAATTTTCTTTCTTATTGTGATGGCTAGTTTTATGTCAACTTGACACAAGCTAGAGCTATTGGAGAGAAAGGAGCCACAACTCAGAAAATGCCTCCTTAAGATCTAGCTGTAGGCAAGTCTGTAAGGCATTTTCTTAATTCACGATTGATGTGGGAGAGCCCAGCCTATTGTGAATAGCATCCCTGAGCTGGTAGTTCTGGGTCTTATAAGGAAGCAGGCTGAGCAAGCCATGTGGAGCAAGCCAGTGAGCAGCATCCCTCCATGGCCTCTGCACCAGCTCCTGCCTCCAGGTTCCTGCCCTGACTTCCTTCAGTGATGAACTGTGAGGTGGAAGTGTAAGCCAAATAAATCCTTTCCTCCCCAACTTGCTTTTGATCATGGTGTTTAATCACGTCACCCCAACTAAGACATTCATTCAAGAAACATCCATCATCTTAATCTTCCAATTTTATTTTTACATCCTTCTAACATTTTCTTTTACTTACTTGCTTTCTTTCTTAATACTATGAGATATAACATTAGCAAGTGAACTTACCATCTCTTTTGATAATTTTCACTCAGGGAAGAGTGGGTAGAAGAGAGGATTAAGTAATGTTTATTCTCTCCTCATTAGGTCCCAATGACAAACTAATATTTGATTTCGCCAAACTTTAACTTGGGAGACCAATTTGTCTGGGAGGTGTGGCTGTACATGCAAGTGAGGATTGAGTAACCCTCTCATCTTCTCCTAAGGATTGCCAATAATCAAGGATCTCAGCCATGATCAATTAATAAGCAGACATGGCTGATGTTAGGATGATGGCAGCTACCTGACTTACAGATAGTGCTGTATAACACCATCTCAATAAATGAAGCCTGAATCAAATCTCCATACATAATGAGTGGATATTACCCTTGTACATACTGTTAAACTATAGGGCTTTTTAAATTCTCATGTTAATCTTATAAGATCATTCTTTGTACAAAATGGCTGCACCAGAACCCAAACCAAGCAAACACACTTGGCCAGGATAGTTCCTGTCTTTTATCTCTGCAGTTTGAGGTGACATCAGTAGGTGGCATCTCATCCTGCTGGTGGGGGTTGGACTTCACAATCTGAGGCTATTGGGTAATTGTCACAAAGAGGACAGTTCTGGAAATAGGGAGTCCTTGCTGTGCTAACTACATGTTAGAACAAAGCTTTCTTTGAGAGGAAAAAAACAACAACCCTGTTTCTTCAAATTGGTACCAGTTTTCAGTCTTAGCCTACTTTCTGTCATAACAGAATACAGAATAAAGAGGTTTATGTTGGCTCATGGTCTTAAGGTCTGTGGAATTCAAAAGTGTAGTACCTGCATTTGCAGAAGTGAGGAGAAGCCAAGGGGCCAGATTTAATATCTAAGAGGAAAAGTTACCAAATATAAAAAAAAAATCCTTCATGGATTTTGGGATCAAATTATAGTTGTTAGAATGGTGTGGCTTTTACTGGCCACACCATCTCTCTGATCCACAAAAAAGCTTCCTTGGTTTTATGCATATGTAAGTTGAAAAGGGTTACTTTTTTAAATGCTTAGAAGTAAATTGATTTTCCACTTAGCTCTACATATTTGGGCATCCTTGTTCTTCTGCACTTGATATCTCTGTCAGTGGATCTATAATGAAAATTCCTGAGAAGAGATGCGGACGTTTTGATAGTATTAAACTAAATTCACCCCCTTGAACCTGTTGTCAGGCCTGCTACCTTGATAGTATGGGTCTCTTCCGACTCCTGGGCTTTGTGTGTCAGCTACCATCTCTCTCTCTCGTGTCCAATGTTGGAGTGGGAACGTGGTCTGCCACAAGTAGGAAAAGGATCAGACTGTTCTGATAACCAAGGAGGAATGGTACAGGGAATTGTAAAGGGTATTGGAGATGGGATGGGGCAGGAAGGGTGTTTTGTGGGTTTGAGTCATGTAAAAACCTCAGGATGCGGTTTCATCACAGAGAGCCTCCAGGGCTAGCTAGCCCACTGATTAATCTGTATTTTGTCTCTTTGGCCAAGGGAATCAAGAGAAGGCGTTGGTGAAAGAGATTTCACTATCTTTTGTTCTGGGGGGGGTGATGGCAAGCCATCTATGGTAAATTGGATAATTAATAATGTACTAGACCAACTAGTGAACACTTAAAACTTAGCTTGCAGCCAAGGCAGTGGTTTAAAGTCAGTACAGTGATTTCTAAAGTCACCGCCTCTCAGCGACGTTGCCTCTTGCTTTCCGTGTGAGGGGGGTTGGTGCAGGGAAACCCTTTCCGCCTATCTTTGACAGTCCACATTATGCGCATGCGCAAAAAAAAAAAACCCCTCAGGAGCCCCCGCTGCGCGCGCACCCTCGTCCGAAGCCCTGGAAACGTCGCGCCGTCCGAGCGGAGACCTGAGTGGGCGGAGCCGGGTGTGATGCGCCTCGCAGAGACTGCGCAGGCGCCTGCTCACTCCCCTTAGCCGGGCGCGCGGATGCGGCGGGTTCCGCTCTCGGCGGGCGGAGGGGTTGCGCGCACACGAGCGAGCCGCCGTGACGTGCGCCGCCGTGCTACGCCAGACATCACGGGTCTGTGTGTAGTGGCGGCCCGGCTCTCATCAGCTGCATCGCCTGGCGAGGGTGGCGCGGCGTTCCCCGGTCGCGCGGCCAGCGACAAAGACGACCCACAGTGGACGATCCGGCGGCAGAGTCGCCGCTTCCGCTTCGCTGCTTCTCCGATCACCGGCGACGCGGGCCCGGGGCTTCCTCCTCATCGGCCCAGCTTATTCCGCGGGCCCCGGGGCTGCAGCTACCCAGAGGCGGCGAAGAGGCCACGGGCTGCGCGCCCGCTGTCCCATGTGAAGCAGGTCGGGCCTGGTCCCCGGCCCGTGCCCGGTTTCTGCTGCGGCCCTTCAGGCCTCGGGGACCCCGCGAGGCGCTACTCCTGGGGGGCGCGGTGACAGGCCGTGCGGGGGCGGAGGGGCCAGCTCGGTGGCCTCCTCTCGGCCCTCGGCTCCGCGATCCCCGCCCAGCGGCCGGTAAGTGCTTCTGGTTCTGCGTGCGACTGGGCCCAGGGACGGGAATTCCGCTGCAGGGGGTGGGGGTGTCGGGGATGGGGATAGCCCTGCTAGGCTAGGGAAGACCCCAGAGCCCCCAGGTCAGCGCGACGTGGGCTGGGGAACTGTTAGGCTCGTACTCCGCGGGAATTCTAATCTAAACAGAAGGTTGCAACCAGCTGATCGAAGGGAAGCTGAGACCGATGTGCTTTAAACCAAAAAAAAAAAAAGTACTTGTCTTTGGGTTGTCGGAGTTGCAGGCTATTGATGGAGGTTGTTTCTCCTTACCTTGGAGCGGCCGGCCAGCTCTCCGTGTGCGAATACTTTGCCCTCTATACTTGTATATCAACTCGTCTCACCTTCCCAGCCCTGCAAGACCAGTATACGTTCTCCCAGCTTTAAAAATGAAAAAAAAAATCAAGGCTCAGTGAGATAAAGGTATAACTTCCCAAGGTCATACAAGTGGTTATCGAGGAAGCAGATATGTTTCTGTAGGGTTTTCGTTTCTCCGTCCTGCAAAAGTTAAGTATGTTAGGGAAATGAGGTTGGCTGAAGAGTTTGTCCCTGGTTGTAAATTTGAAACACCTAGCGAGATTTCGTTTACGCTGTTTTGACTTAAGTTGCTGGATATATATTTTGTTGCAGTTTGTCCCCAGTCATTTTAGTTTTCAAAGACATTACTTGTGGAAAAAGGGGTTCTGTGCAACCTTTTATGTGCACAGTAGGACTGTACAGAAAACAATTTACTATCTCACTGAAAGGAAATATATTTGATAAAACTGCACATTTCTCGATGTTATGTTTTATTTTTGCACTTTGTTGTTGACATGTATAGGAAACTCCCAGTTAGATTATTTTCTTTGCTTGCGAATTCCTTATTGCAAACTTTGTTGCTGGATTATGTGGCTATTTCAGTATTCATAGTGACTTTGCACTGTCTTATATGTAGTATCTCAGGGTTTAATGTCAAAAGTCAATGTGTGAAATATCACAGAAAGTGATCATTTGTTGGCATGATTTATGCATCTGTGCAAAATGCTACTAGTTAACAAGCTGACAGAAAATTCGCATTTTAGTACCACACTGTTGTGTTTGATTAGTGAGTAAGCAGAACTGGACCTCTTTACAGAAGAAAATGCTGATAAATGCCTTTGGAGTAACAGAGGCTTCGTGTAAGTACAAATCCTCAATTATAATACTCAAATTTCATTAGTCTGTTACACTTTGAAGAAAACTTGTAGTTGACTGTCTTTGTAATAATGTGTAGAGAAGAGGTCACATTTACAGAGTTAACAGGTGAATGGCTTACAGACTTGTTTGGTTAGAATACAGACATTTGTTGAAGTAGGTTGAATTTGGTGTTATTGTAGAATGGTTGTTTAGTCATGTTCTCAGTGTGTCTGGTTGGAAAAACTAGCTGTCCAGAGCTTATCTTAAATAATGATGTATTAAGATGGAATCTTTTACGTGGTATTTTAGGTGGAGCGGTGCTCCTTAGCCGATCGCTGCCAAAGGGACAGGCTTACATTAGTAGATGCTGCATTGTGTTTAGTGTGCTATCCTGCTTTTGCTTGTTTTCCACTTTGGAAAAACGGAGCTCTCTAGATCTCTTCTCTACAACTTTTTTATCATGAAAGCAATTTAAACATAAAGAAAATCTGTCAGTGGCAAACAGCCATATGGTGGTCTTCTCCACTCAGCATTTGTCGATAGCTTGCTGTATTTAATGGATATTAGTTTTGGTTGAATCATTTGAAGCTCAGTTGTTGACATTATGACACTTTACCTCTGTTGTGTCAGCTTGCTTTGCCTAAAGACAAGGGTTCTGTTATTGTTTATCTTCCCCAACATGATAAATCCTTAGTTTAATTAAAACAAATCAACACAAAACCCTTATGTGTATGTGCGCATGACTAGTGTCCGTGGAGGTCGCAAGAGGGCATCAGATCTAGAAATAACGTTGCACATAGTTGTGAGCCACCAGATGGGTGCTGAGGACCCAATCAGAGTCCTCTGCAAGGCAGCCAGTGCTGGTGCTCCTTCTTAACTGATGACTTACCTCTCCAGTCCTTCCTCAGTGCAATCTAACATCACAGGACTCACATCTCTCCAATTGTCCTGAAAGGGTTTTGAGAGCATTGTGTACAGCCTTTCTTACCCAAACCGGATCTCATCCGAGTTTGTTCTTTTCATTTGTTTAACTCTTTTTGAATCTCTTCTAATCTAGACTACCCAAACCCTCCTTGTATAATGACAGAGACCAAGAATTCAGTTATCTTAGAAAATGACTCACATTTTGCATTTGTCAGAAATTTTCCTTCCAGTGAAGGCAACTAGTAGGCCTTTTCTCTGCCCTACTTAAACTGTTGATTGTAAACTAGTTTTAAAGAGTTCAAGAACAAGAATACCTGATAAATTATACTTAGTATTGCTTCCCATCATGAAGTTCACATTGTCTAGTCCCTTTACTTCTTGATGCTGTTGATCGTGTGGTTAAGGGAATTATAGTAAGATCTGTTGCCTACTATAGTTAGCGAGATATCTGTTGGGGATGGTGGTGCATTCCTTTAATCCCAGCACTTGGGAGAGGGGCAGGTGGATCTCTGAGTTTGAGGCCAGCTTGGTCTCCATAGAAGTTCCAGGACAGTCAGGGCTAGATAGAGCGAGTTCTCCTTAAAAAGAAAAAAGAAAAGAAGATGCAGAAATAAAAGACATCTGGGGTTATGATAAGTGAGCCCAGTGTTGGTTCTAACCTGTTCTCCAATCATCTTTAAATAGTTTTTTATTCTATGAGTTTGGGTATTTTACCTGCCTGTATATTTCTATACCACATGCTTGGTGCCTGCAGAAGCTAGAAGAGAGCATTGGAATCTTTGAAGTTGAAGTTCCAGATTGCTGTAAGCTACAATATGGGTGCTGGGAATCGAACCCCAGTCCTCTGGTAGAGCAGCTGGTGAGCTTAACTGCTGAGGCATCTCATCAGCTCCTCTATAGTCATCTTTTCACTACAGATCGTTATAGTGCGATAAGTCAGTCTGACCTCAAGAAGATCATGAACATTGTAAAATATCCGGGGTAGCTGCTGTATTAATTAAAATCCGATTTTGTGGGGTTTTAAGATTTTCAGTGATGGATTAAAATTACTAGCTGTTATGAATTGTTAAAGAAACTTGGCTTGAGAAAGAACTGGAAGAATTCAATGACTGCCTTTTTTTTCTTTTCTTGGTTTTTCTTTTTTTTTTTTTTTTTTTGGTTTTTCGAGACAGGGTTTCTCTGTGTAGCCCTGGCTGTCCTGGAACCAGGCTGGCCTCGAACTCAGAAATCCACCTGCCTCTGCCTCCCAAGTGCTGGGATTAAAGGCGTGCGCCACCACCGCCCAGCTTTTCTTGGTTTTTCAAGACAGGGTTTCTCTGTGTAACCCTGGCTGTCCTGGAACTCACTCTGTAGACCAGGCTGGCCTCGAACTCAGAAACCTGCCTGCTTCTGCTTCCCAAGTGCTGGGATTAAAGACATTCACCACTACTACCCGGCCAGCCTTTTCTTGTAATAAATACTTAGTAAAGAAGTTTGTTTAAACTTTATGCAGTCAATGTTGGTTGCACAGGAGGATCCAGAAATATGGAACTCTGGGTTGAAGAATTGTAAGTTGTGTGTTGGGAGGAGTGATATATGTAGTTACCTGGTTGAAAAATGCTTTGAGTGCCCAGGGCCCTGGGTTTGAGCCTTACCACCCAAAACAAAACAAATTGTGGTTTTTGAACTTTACTCCATATTCTCATTTCATCATAATTGTATAAATAAGCATTTGTGAATAAAGAATGAACTGATATTGAGACATATTAATTACATTTAGAACTAGATCTCATTTTTACTAAGCCAGATATAAATACATATGTAATATAGAATCAAATTTATTTTTCAACAAATTTAGTAGATGAATATTTAAAGGTTTCATAATGAGATTTCCAAATAGCACATTCTTTCATTAAAAATATTTATCTCATGAAATAGTTTTGAAGACATTTTACCTATATCTTTGTAAATCAAGATGATCTATATATACAGAAATAAAAAGCTTTCATATTATTCTTAAAATGCTTTTGTAGTATATATACTATGCACCTATACATATTTGCTTTGAAGAAACACTAATATGATTTTGATTTGGATACTTTGGATTTATTTTGAATGTTGGTTGACAGTGTTCCTCATTGTGGCTAATCATATTTGCATTGCATTATCTATTGAATTGTTGCTTTTGTTATTTAACTTAGACTGTTGTCTTATTATTATTTTAATTATATATACATGCACAGTGCAGGTCAGATCCCTCTGAAGCTGGAGTAACAGGCAGTTCTGTTCCACCTGGTGTGGGTGCTAGAACCAACTCAGATTCTCTGCTAGCGTGGGGCTTACTCTTAAAAGCCGAGCTGTGTGTAGATGTTCTACATCCATGTCAGTACAAATTAACAATTGAAAATATAGAGACACCTTCACATGGCTTGAAGAAAGGTTACACCAACATATATATGCATGTATGAAATTCTCAAAAAATGGCGTGTTACTTAGAGTCTGGTGGTTTGGATAAGAAATGCTTCCATAGCTGTGGCCATTTTAACATCTGGTTGCCCCACTTGGTAACACTGTAAAGCTTTGTCCTTCCCATGTTCTCTCTGTTTCATGCTTTCAAGTTGAGGATTGCGTGTTCCATTTCCTGACCTGGCTTCCTTGCCTGCTGCTTGCTCCATGCTTTCTTGTTATGATGGGCTCATACTGTCTGGAACCTTAGACCAAATAAACTCTTCCTTCTGTAAGTTGCCTTGGCCATGGTGTTTTATCACAGCAACAGAAAGGCAACAAATACAGAAGTTGATGCGACAGAGTGGGCCGTTGCTGTGAGGAACCTGGCCACGTTTTTTTTTTTTTTTTTGAGAATATCAAAGATTTTGGAATTTTGGATTGGAAAAGCAATTGAATGCTAAGATCAGATCTTAAAGGGCTATCCTACTAGAAACTTGGAGGATAGTAGTTCTGAGAGTATTTGAACTATGGAAGTTTACTAGCTCAAGTGCTTTCAGAGAGGAAAAATATTAGCACACAGGTTAGAGGCCATTCCTACAATATTTGGCAAAGAATCTGGCAGCCTTCTACCCTTAATCTAAGAACTTGCCCAAGGCTAAATTAAAAAGTAGTGGGCTGATTTCTTTGGCAGACGGAATTTGAAGGCAGTGTGATATTGAATCTGGCAGGGTTGTTATTAGTGACTTTATGCAGATCTTCAGTGAGAAAGCAACTGGGGCAGAAAGTAGCACAAAACATTCAGTTTAAAGAGAAGAAGTACCACTGAACTTTTTTGTTGCCAAGCCTTATGCTGAGGGAGATGAGATTAAGATCAGGATTGAGAAGATTCCTGTGCATTGGAATAAAGGGAGGGTCCCCTCAGGGCGCTCCTCTGCGTGCTAGCCCATTCCCACCCCTCCACGCTTTAGACCTGTGAGAGAGGAGGCTGCAGGGGCCAGGCTCCATCCCAAGCTGGCAGCAGAACTCGGCAATGTTATCCTTGTACTGCAGGCTTTGGAGACATGAAGGGTGCAAGAGTGGAAGGGTTGTGGAGTCTTCCTCCACGATTCCAGAGAGCAGCTGAGTTAGGTAGTGTATGGTGAAAGTCCCTGCATGAAGGCCACAAGAAGGATTGATTGTAAGCTGTGAAAGAGAGGTTTGGCTTGGAAGAACCCAAGGTCTTGAAGAGCTCAAAGTCATGAGATTTCTGCTAAGAAGAGCTGCATAGGAAAATGGAAGCAGCCAAAGGGAACATGGAACCGTATTCATTTTATGACCAAGAACGTAGAGTCACAGGATTTGGTATTTGTCCTACTGGGTTCTAGTTGCTTTGGTTCAGTATTTCCTCATTATTCTCCATTTTCTCTTTTGGAATGGTAATGTATATTCTGTGCTATAGTAAATTGGAAGTATATAATTTGCTTTTTGATTTATTGAAGGTTACAATTAAGAGACTGCCTTGAGCAGTGGTTCTCACCCTTCCTAACAATGCAACTCTTTAATACAGTTCCTCATGGTGTGGTGACCCCAACCATAAAACTATTTTCGTTGCTACTTCATAACTGTAGTTTTGCTACTGTTAGGAGTTGTAATGTAAATATTTGTTGTGTGGTAACTCCTGTGAAAGCGTTCTTTGGCCCCACCCCAGTTCCAAAGGGGTTGCAACCCACAGATTGAAAACCTCTGTCCTTGAATCTCAGAAGAGACTTTAGACTTTGGGCTTTTAAACATTGTTAAGACTGTGTTAGTCAGGGTTCTCTAAAGAACTGATAGAATGAAAAAAATGAATATATGTATATGTACATATAAAGGAGACTTGTTAGAGGGGGTTACAGGCTGTGGTCAGGCTAGTCATGAATGGTGGTATCCTGGTGGAAAGACCAAGAATTCAGTCCAGGAGATTGTATGTCTTAGCACATGTGCAAGGGCCTTGGGGAATTCCTAGGGAGTTGCTGGATTTTATTATGTGGTGGAATCTCCAAGAAGTGGGTTCTAAACCAGCAAAGGAATACCTCAGACCATGAAAGTTGAATTTGTCAGGTAGAATAAGCACAAACAGGCAAAAAGCAAAAGCTTCTTTTTGCCATTTCCTTTTATGTAGTCCAGATTTAGAGTGGCTCCAGTAAAGAAAACCCCTTCCCTGATAGGCATGCCCCAGGTGCCTGGGTTTTAGCTGATTCCAGACCTAGTCAAGTTGAAAACCAACATAAGGATCACAGACTATGAAAGATTATAAAGGTTTGAAGTTGGACTAAATGCATTTTGGGTTATGATTTGGCCATGCGACTGTTGGAGCCAGGGGAGGGGATGTGGTGATTGAAGTGAGAAATGTCCCTCACAGTCTTGAATGGGACCAGTCAGTGTGTGGTATGGTGCTGTGTGGGGCGCTCCTTGCTGGAGGCAGTGTGTAATTGGATGTGGGCTTTGAGAGCTTAAGACCTCGGCCTACATTTCCTTGTTCTCTCGTGCTTGTGACTGATGAGGGAGCTTGCAGTTTCTTCCTCTGGCTGCCAAGCTGCTACTTGTGCTATGCTTTCCACCACAGGAGCTGTAAGCCCAAATAAATTCCTCCTTCTGTAAATTGCCTTGGTCATGGTGTTTATCCTGGCAATAGAAAAATAATAATACAGACTTTTTCAGGGATATGCCTAGAAGTGATGTAGCTGGGTTATTCAGTGGTGCTAGTTTCTTGAGAGACCTCCTATTAATTTCCATAATGGCTACACAAGTTTACATTCCCATTAGCAGTATGTAAGGGTTCCTCTCAGCCCACACATCCTTGCTATAATTGGTTGTTAGTTCCTACCTTCTCTGTTTTTGGATGATAGTTTTTCTGACTAGGGTAAAATGGAATCTCAAAGTAGTTTTAATTTGGCTAAGGATGTTGAACATTTTCAAATATTTATTGGTTGGTTGTGTTTCTTCTCTAGAGAATTATCTGTTCATTTGATTAGCTCATTTATTGATTGGAAAATCTGGAATTTTTAGTATTTAACTTGCCTACCTACCCACCCCTCCTTTTAAAAAAAAAAATCTCATTCTTGGTTTGCATCTTAGCCATGTGTCTTCTTTGGCTTTCTGTTCTTGCTTCATGAGGCTTGTCTTCTGGAGTTGAGGTCATCATTTGATTTTCTGTAAGTTTTAGAGTGTAGAAGAAGGAGAAGTAACATTTGAATGTTTCCTGTGTTTCAGAAACTTCATTCAACTGTTGACATTATTATTTATTATTATTATTATTATTATTATTATTATTATTATTATTATTATTATTATTATTATTGCGATGCCTGGGGTTTATCAAGCCTCCTGAATAATAGGGAGGCATTCTACTACTTAGTTCCCCAAATCACCTCTGCACAGTCTTTATAATTTATTTATTTGCTTATTATTGTGAGATAGCATTTCACGGTATTACCCTAGCTAGTGCTAGTCTACAACTTGCCATGTAGACAGAGATGGCCTACAACTCAGACCTGCCTGCCTTTAGCTCCTGAATGCTGGGATTAAGGGTGTGTGCCACCATGCCCAGCAGTACTCCACAGTTTTTAACCTGTGAATAACCATAGTAGAAAATGGGACTTAGAGGAGCTTGTCCTGAGTTGAGTTTTTCATGGTTCTTCCAGTTGGAGCAAAGGTTTCTAACTATCTTGCTACTTCCACATTGCTTATAGGCTCTTGACATATGCTATGTTCTCTGTGGGAATGTGTGCACTAGAAACTTCTGAAATAAGGCAATGTTTCCATTTGTGTAAAAATCCCTCAGATGAGTTGTTCCTCATCACCCATCATCTTTATACTTGCTGAGTCATGGAACTCTGACCAGTGATTGAGTAAGTGTGAATGGGGCCTCTACTTGTGTACACATGCACACACACACTAAAAATGTCTAGCAAGTGTACTCCACTCTAATACTGGGATACTGGGAGAACCGGACACATGGTTAGAAAACTGATGGTATAGTTTTTCCCTAGTATGAATGGGTAGAGTTTTCAACCTGATTGTATTAAAGTTACAGATCTCTGTCGTTGAAAACAGCAAAAACGTTTATATTTTAATCACACCGCATTTTGTTTGTGGAAGCTACTCCCTTCAGAAATTCTCTTGGCCAGAAATTCCTTAGCATGTCTCTAAGTAAACCTTCCAATCCGAGGAAATACTCAGAAGCCAGTTTCTAAGGCATAAAATTTTTTGGTGCTGAAACATAGTACATGATCTTAGAACAACCATCGCATTTTTTTCTTGTACCCCAGGATATATCTTAGAGGTGAAGTCTTTAGAATGTACTATATACAAATCTCTGTTGAGTAGATGCTACATCATCTTTAAAAGTAGATTTTTAGTTGGGTTGCTAGTGGATGTCTTCAAGCTCAGCACTCTGGAGGTAGAGGCTTCAGGGCCAGCCTGGTCTACTTAGCGTGTTCCAGTCTACCAGGCTAGCCAGGACAACATAGTGAGATCCTCTCCCAAAAAATAAAGAAACAAAACAAAAACAGAAACAGAGGAAGAAAAAAAGAAAAAAACCCCCCATCTATCTGCATTACTTCTACTTTAAAAAGAAAGTTCGTAAGTACTACTTAATAGTAGTTATTACATTTTGTGTGCTGTGTAATACAGCAAGATATTACTATGCCAGCAAAATGGCAAGATGTACAGTACAGTTATCATGTAAATCACAGCCTCTTTAACCGTGAGTCACAGCCTCATATGGCCTTGCAGTGGGGGGTGGTTTGTGTAATATTTTGGTAATAGGAAAAGGTATCTGAATTCAATGACAAAATAAACTGAAAATCTGGCACATAGCACATCCAGAGTGTTTCGGAGACCTCATTGTAGCCTTGATTCTGAACATACAGCATGTGCTGTCTCACCGTCCAGGGCCCGTGAACACTGCCTGTTTTAGATTCTAGACCATTGTGAATTAAGAATTGTGGCGTTTTTAACTCTACATACAAAATTTTCTCTTAGAGAAGCATAATGATTTAATTATGGAAAACAAAGACATACTTTTTTGCTGCAATGTTTCAGGATCTAAATAATAATATAATTTTAGATTGTGTTAGAATGCTTGATTTTTTTTTTTTTTAAATGCTGTTTGAGGGCTGTGGAGATAGCTCTGGCAGTAAGGTAAGCGTGTGCTGTGCAAACATGAAGACCCGAGTCAATCCGGGACCTGAGGTAAAAGCTGGGTGTAGTGGCACAGGGAAGTGCGGGGAGATACTGACCAGTGGACCTCTGAGGCCCTTGGCCAACTGGTCTAGACTACTTGACAAGTTCTAAACCATGAGAGATCCTGCCTTAGAAAAGGAGGTGGAAGGCTCCTGAAGAATCATCATCGCACACACACTGTTTGATTTGCTGATTTGAGTTTCATAAAGAAAAAATTCTTGAATGAATTTTGGGTTGAGATTAAGGCAACATTTCTAGCAATTTTTGAAAGGGCCCATCATTTCCTACTGCCATTTTGTACTGCGTGCACTCTAAACACTGATGATCACAACATCAAATGATGGTCAGCTCTGAGTAATTTTGAAGATATTCTTTATCCTGTAGCACGATCAGTCAAGGTTTAATTCTTAAAAGTATTTTATAAATATAAATGAAAAATGATCAAGTACATTCACTTCACCAAATGCATATTTGCTTCCATCTCAATTAAATGTTAAAATTACATATCTTCCAAAAAAATATTTTAAAATAAAAATCTAGGAGGCGAGCTGGTTCATCGAGTAAAGGTACTTTTGCTCTGCGTAAGCTTGATGATCTGTGTGTGATTTCTGGAATTCTTGTGCAAGTGGACAGAGAGAACAGATCTCTGTAAGCATGCCATGGCGTATGTGTGCCTACTCATATAATAATAATAATGAAAATAATTGAAAATCCATTGAAAATAAAATTCTTTACAGTTACCAGTAAATATTTGATTTATTTACCTATTTTGTATTCCTTGCTGTTTAAAATTCTCAGGTGAAAAGGGCTGAGTAGAAAAGGTTTAACAAGCTCTGATAGAAATTATGTTTTTGTTTAGATTGAAACAGGAGACACTAGCCTCATTTTCTTACTAGATTAAAGCAGAAGAATAAAATGTTCTCTTTTTATCTTAATGGTCACAGGCTAGGCAGGTGTTGTGTGATGAGACTTTTCATGAGGAGATGCAACACACATCTACTCTCCAAAGATAGGGAGCCCATGACAGGACAAAGTATGGATGCCCCCAAAGTCCAACTTGGTGAATCAGTAAGTTTTATGGGGTTACTTACAGGAATAGGGGTGAGGGGGTTACCTAAAGGAGCAGAAATGACACAAAGACAGCTGCATCACCTAAAGCCCACCCCAGCATGGATGATAGCTCACAAAAGCTGGGAACCTGGAGCCCACTGCACACATAGCCTTCAGGCAGCTCAGCAGGTTGGAGAGTGTCCTTTCTAAGTGGCTCAGTTGGTCTTAACTTCTTGTAGGGCTGGTCTCAAAGTCTTTTCTGTAGCATGGCTTTGGCTTAGAGTAACTCCTCCGCAGTCTGGTGCTTACTGGGGAAGAGAGGGGCCTAGTGAATCCAGTGTGTTTCAGGGACTTCCTGAAGCTATTTTGAGTTGTTTACATTCTGTCTTAAGGAGCTTGTTCCCTGGGAGGTGAAATGTTTCAGTCCATTAGAAAACTGCAGTACAACTGCAGGTGGTAACCCTGCTCTCAGCCTTCAACTTGCTGCTTATTAGAAACGGACTGAGGCAGAATGCTTTCCAACACAAGGGCGACCAGGAAGTACCGGATCCTAGGAAATCGCACAGAAGAATTGAATTATTCTCATTTTATGACTAGAGAAACCGAGCTAGTGAAATACATTTCTGGGAATACTTTAGCCAGAGTGAGCGATCGTTTAGGAAAAGAAAAAGTATTGGAAAATTATATGCAATCTTTTATGCTCAGTAGAAACTTAAAATTTTAGGAAGATACTTTATACTTTACAAAATTTAGAGAGATACTTTACATTGCTACATAACATTACTACATAAAAAAAAGTGATTTCTGAGACACTTATCTATCAACTTTTTTTTCTTAAAATTTCTTAGAATTCTGTCTTTTCATCATTAATCAAAGATTCAAAAGTTCCCTTAAGTGAATATTACTAATCTTGCCTCATTGACAGTTGTTAATCTGGTAGCTACACTTACTGGTATTCTCATCACTAAATCCTGCCCCCCCCTTTTTTTTTGAATAAGAGGAGAAAGTAGGGAGAAGTGGTGTCTTTGGAAACAAAAACCGGGTATTGCAGAAGTGATTTGATTGGAGGCTTGGGGAAGACCAACCCTAAATTTGGTTATGAAAAAGTCTCAGGAGGGAAAGTTGCAGACATTTCTTGGTCAGTAGATTGGGAGAAGAGTTGGTGCTTGTACCATTTGAAAGTGTTATCGAGAAGTACAGCTATATGTGGACTAAGAGATTTCAGGAAGGAGTACGAGCAGATGTGGTTGTAGGAGAGACTCAGTAACCCCGCTGTGTAAGGCACATTTGAGAAAAGTCACTTAGCAACTCATTTGAAACTGGTTCGGCACAGATGATAGGTGAACCTGTGGGGCCACAGGGTGGAGCTGGTGGGACGTCTGAGAGATGGTGTTGCTGGACAGCCACCTCTTCCTTTGCTCTGTGAAGCTTTTAGTGGTAGACCTGGATTTGGAAGAACAGCCATATGTGAGGGGAGACCAGAGATATGATGGATTTGTTTACAGCTCTCAATCTCTGTCTAGTCATGTTTTTGAGAGGAATTTGCTTTTTTGGCCAACAGTAACCTGGTATAGGATATTGAGAAATGTAGTTTGAATTAATCAAGCTGGCCTAGTACCACTACTAGGAAGGGTATCAAGGGAGGGTGAAAAACTCCACAAAGGAAGATATTGAAGTTGTGGGAATTTGCAATCTCTTCGCATACTAATCTGGTAATGCCAATTGCTTAACCTTTCCACGCCTGATTTTTTTATCTACTTTATATTGTTGTGAAAAGTGTTAAGCAGTGTCAGCATTGTGTTACAGCTCTGAGGGGAAAGTTTCCCCAGAGGAAGTGTTGCAGGTCTCAAGAGAAAGTTATCTTGGCAGTCTGGAGCCAAGGATTACCACAGAGTCACACTGCACAGCAAACTTCTTACTTACAAGAGATGTATTGGGAAAGACACAAGAGTGTGGCTACCTGTGCTCAGGTGAGAAGCAGAGAACTGAGTGGGAGGCAGGCTTTCTAAGGGTTTCTTGTGGGACGGAGATTCCCAGGGTAGGTATTGGTGGGATTTCAAGTCTCGAGCTTGGGATGAGTTCAGGGACCGGGGATGGGGTTGGGGGGTGGGAGTGGGGGTGGTGGTAGTGGAAGTGAGCTGGGCTTTTTACCCTACAGCCATAGCTTAATTACCAGTAGTTGTTACAGTAGTAATGGCAAGGAAAAGAAATAGGGCACGTTTTGAAAGGAGAGGTGGAGAGAAGAGACATGAGTGGAGATAAGAATATAATATGAAGTCCATATGTCTGAGGATTTTCAGTGTAGCCTGTGAGAAAACATAGTCAGATGGACAAGAGAGATCATTGAGAGTGGTTAGTATTGAGTGATGGTGTTCGAACTGATTAACACGCTGCCTGATGTTTCCAGGTAATGAGTCTCCCCCACTGTTATTTATAGAGATGATCAAATATAGACATATCATTTATAGATATCGGATGCATGCTGTGGCACACTGATAGATAAATGTTAAAAGAATTATCCTTATTTAACAAAAGAAACTGGAACAGCCATTAGCAAACTGGAATGCATGATTTCCCTGCATGTGTAAAAATGAATGTGATGCAATGAAATATTTACAAAGTGCCAAGGGAATCTTTAATATAAAACATTTCAAACACTCACATCAAAAAAGTAAGCATTTAAATGTAATTATGATGTTAGTAGTAGTATTGGTATTTTAGGAATGAAGTATACTTAAATGTCAACATCATCTAATGGAAATAATGTAAATAGGTAAGAGCCTCAGTTTGGCCAATAAAAATAAATTCCATATTGGAAGAGCATGCCCTAGCATGAGATGCAAAAAGTGGCAACAAGGTTAATTGAATTTTTTTCCTTTTTTGGGGGATGGTGATAGTGTTTCATTTGGAGTTTTATTCATCCATAAAGAAAATTACACCATTTGCAGTAAATGGACTGAACTGGAGACCATTGTGAAAGTGAAAGAAGCTTGACTTAGATAAATAAATATTGTATGTTTTCTCATATAGAGAAACCATTTCTTGCATGCATTGGCATGTGTTTAGAAGCAAGGATTACTAAACAGGAGCTGGAGATGGTCACGTGGGGTGGCAGAAAGGTAGGCCCAGGAAGTAGGATCTAGCAAGTCTTTTGAAAAAGCATGTTAGTAGTATGTTAGTATGTATGTTAGCAAAACTTCTGAGTTTTGATGGAACAGTAGTCTTTGGTATTATTTGGGACTTATATAAGGAACAGAACAGGGCTTGGAGTGGTTAGGAGCCCATTGATTGTATTTACAGAGGACCTGGGTTTGATTCTCAGCACTACCTGGTAGCTCACAGTCATCTGTAACCCCAGTGCCAGAGGATCTGGTAGCTTCAGATCTCGGGCTCCAGACATACATTCAGTGCACATACATACATGTAGGCTAAGCACATAAGAAATACATTTAAAAAATAAATTGCAGAAAGTATTAAACTTCTACTAGCAAAATAAGTGGGACCAGGTATTGTGTTATTAGGCCAGTATTCAGGTGTAAATGTTGTTGTTGTTATGTCTTTTTATTGGGGAATTGAGACCACCATTGTTGTTGAGAATTATCAATGAGCAGTGTTTGTTGATTTGCATTATTTTGTTGTTTGTTGTTGTGTGGGCTTTTTCTCCCCTTCTTTTGATTAGCTGGTTTGAGATTTATTACTTGTGTTTTCTTGGGTGTGGTTAGCCTCTGCAGGTTGAAGTTTTCCTAGAGGCTTCTGTAGTGCTGGATTTGTAGATGGATAGAACTGCTTAAAGTTGGCTTTATTGTGGAATACCTCTCTTTCTCCATCCATTATAATAGAAGTTTTCCTGGGTATAGTATCCTGGACTGTTATCTGTGGTCTTTTAGTTTGTCGGACACCTGCCTAGATCCTTCTGGCTTTTAAGAGTCTGTGTTGAGAATTCAGGTCTTACTTTACTAGGTTTTCCATCAGATGTTATTTGGTCTTTTCCCCTTCCAGTTTTTAATGTTCTTTCTTTGTTCTATACATTTAATGTTTGGTTATGTGTCATGGGGATTTTTTTTCTGGTCCAGTCTGTTTGTTATTCTACATGCTTCTTGTACCTTGATTGACACCTTCCTAAGTCAGAGGAATTTTCTTCTATAATTTTGTTGAAAATGCTTTCTATGCCTTTAACCAGTGTTTCTCTTCTTCCTTTATTGCTGTTATTCTTATATTTTTGTCTTTCATAATGTCCCAGAATTTCTGGACATTTTGTGCCTGGATTTTTTTTTATATTTAAAAATATCTTGACCAAGTTTTCCATTTCTGGTATTTTGTCTAAGATTCTCTTTTATCTTTATTCTGTTGGTTATACTGAATTCCATCTAGACATTAGAGGTAAATTTGGGATTGTCAGTTAGCCTGTAGGTGGTTGTTATTATAGGAAAGGATGTTGCTCCTCAGAAAAGTCTGATAGGATGAAAAGAACAGTTGTGTAAAATGAAACTTTGGATGGCCTGCACATGTCCCAGCAACGCAGAACAAATTCTGAAGCAGACTAGGGTGAGCTGTGGAGAGTGGGGCATTGCTGCTCAAGTGTTAATGGATATTGTTTTCTGTTACTAATATTTAAACAACATTTCATTTTTTTATGTCTAAGCACTTGAACTTATTAGTTTTTATAAGCTGGTGAATAGTGATATTTTTCTCACAGAACTATAATCATACTCCCAAGAGGTATAAATATAGTGTTGAAAAACATGCATCACTGTTTCATTGATTATATAATAAAACAAATTATCAAGTACACAGTTACTATGTTACATAGCTATTAGATGTCTACTTATTTCATTTGCAGAACCAACCTCCCACCCTCCCTTCCTCCTTCCCTCCCTCCCTTCCTCCTTCCCTCCCTCCTTCCCTCCCTCCTTTCCTCCCTCCCTTCCTCCTTCCCTCCCTCCCTTTCTCCTTCCCTCCCTTCCTTCCTTCCTTCCTTCCTTCCTTCCTTCCTTCCTTCCTTCCTTCCTTCCTTTCTTTTTAAGAGAGGTTGGGGAAAGAAGGGGAAAATCATAATTCAAACAAATAAGTTGGAAAAACAACTTCTGATAGTATGGAAACATGAGAATTTCAAATTTTTGATTAAGAATTGTTTAGCTACAGATGTCTATGAATCATAAAGATGACCAGCGTGGTATGATAACTCTAAGGATACAGTAGGGGCACACATACCTTGGTGGTAACCAACAACTCTCTAATTGAACTTAAGACCAACCCAACAAGAGGCAACTTCTGCCTAGTACTGGAAACCTCGCTAACTCCTCAGGGCTAGTGAAATTCTAGATCTTGGAGGAGAACCTAACTGCATTCTAAACATTTGTCCTTATAGCCACAGATAAGTGTAGTCCTCAGTCCTCATCAAGGGTACTTCTCTTTTCAACAGTTGGGGACTATTATAGAATACCACAGCCAATCAGCAGGCAGAGTTGTGGAGCCCCAGTGCCAATGGGTACATCTACAAAAGAACTCCTGTACCTAAGGCTGTAACATTGCACAGTGGAAGATCAGGGATGAAATGTTGTAAGAGCCAGACAGGAAGTTTGTTATGAGTCTGTGTCTTCTAGAAATGCCAGAAGCTACACACAGAAAGTTTCAGCAACATAACTGCTCAAACACGACACTAATAGACGTGCTAACATGTTTTAAGGAGGGAGTTAGAAGGCTTCAACTTTACACACAGAACAGGCAACTAAGGAATGCTGAGAGTAAAAGAAATCGTCCTTCTCAGGAAGGAATACAGCAGTTGGTTATGTGGCATGGACCAGCAGTGGTTCTTCAGTGACAGGTCCTAAGGGGGATGGCCAAGAGATGAGAAGAGAAAGAAGGTAGGAAAGCTGGCATGGAAGGACTTGCACAAGCAAGTTTATTAAGAACTACAGCACCTAATATTACTATTTTGTAGGGGAAAATGGTCTTAGGACTGATAACCACAGCTCATTGGGAAGAGGCAGGACCCCAGAACCTACAACCTTGACTCCTTTGAGGCACTGCCTCCAGCCCCAGACTGGCCTTGCCAAGTCCATTCCTGGACAAGAATTCAGAGCTTATGTTCCCTTTGCCCTTTCATCAGGGCCTCTGAGAAAGTCTTGGGTCAGTCTCAATCCTAATAGCAATCCAATACCAAACAGTCATTCAGGTTGTTTTTAGGAAAATACACACACACACACACACACACACACACAATTTTAGAAGGCCATGAATTTGAAAAGGTATGTGGTGTGGGTGTGCAGGAAGGTTTGGGGAGAGGAAAGGGAAGAGATAAATGATGTAATTATAATCTTAAAAAATAAAATAAATTATTTAGCTGCATTTCATTTGTACCTTTAAACTATTTGCTAAGTTGAATATATTCTATATGATATGTACTTCTATAACAAAATAGATTTTCAGAATAGAGGTTTCACATAACAGCACAGAATAAAGCATAGAAAGTCATTAAATAATCAGCATAGGACTTGGTAAAAAAAATTATCAATGGCTGAACAAACCTGATATGTATGTGTATAAGTGTGGGAGATGTAAACACAGAGTGATAATGAGGAAAAGTTCTGCAGTGTTAGAAATGACTGAAGGAATACACCACAGAAGCTCTAGGATGTCTCAGTTCCTGGAACTTGGTTCTGTATTATGCTAAAAATAGACAAGCATTGTGCTGAGAATTTTGGTACCTAATCTTCCTAAATTTTGTATGTATTGTTGAGGTTCTGGCACAGTAGTACACTTAAAGACATATCTCACTACAGTGTGGCTTCAGGAAAGGTCAGTTGGTAAAGTTAGAAATAAGTGCATTTTAAATGTTGAACAACAGGTATCTTTTTGCTAATTGTCCAAACGGGGTGAATATAGAGGTTGCAATTCTGTCAAGCTTGTGGCTGGTAAAACTGGATTTCAGCATTTTTGTGAAAGCTTCAGTAGACTTATTCATTGGGCTTACACATTGGTTAATTATGTATAGCAAATTAGGCACTATCTGAAGTTCTACTTCAGGGCAGTGACACCTGACAGTCCAGGTTTATTGAAATAATAGTTTCTATGACC